>OX155958.1:32061484-32133984 GCA_944548615.1 Micropterix aruncella
AGCTGACAACATAAATACGCTCACTGCCAATATCAATACATCTCTTGGTGAACTTGATGATTGGTTTAATGCGAACAAGATGTCTCTAAATATGTTTAAAACTGTTATTTTAAATTTTAATAGCAAGACATCATCTATACAAGTTAACTACCCGGTTAAACTTGCGGAATCAGTTAAATTCCTCGGACTACATCTGGATGCAAAGATGTCATGGAATCTACATATAGAGCATGTTAAGTCAAAACTTTCGTCAGCCTGCTATGCTCTATTACGCATCAGAAATTGTTTGGAGAGAACTGAAGTAATATCGGCCTATTACGCGCTAGTTGAGTCACATCTGCGCTATGGTATTCTTTTATGGGGTAATGCAGCACACATCAACAGTGTATTCACTCTCCAGAAAAGAGCCATACGTGCGATAGTAGGTATTGGTCCACGGCAGTCATGTCGTGAACACTTCCAAAAACTAGGGATATTGACCGTATATGCGATTTTTGCTCAAGAAGCTCTTTGCGAATTCTATTGCAATAAGAGCCCGGCCTAATCCCACGAGGAAGTACATCGGCATGACACCAGGACTAATACCCTGTATCTCCAACCGTTCGTAGCACGTACTGCCAAGTTCCAGGCGACTAGTCGATACTTAGGCCTCAAACTTTTCAATAAATTGCCCGAAAGATTAAAAGCAATTAAAAACATCGATATTTTCAAGAGATCCATCCGAGTCTATCTGCTTAAAATCAACATGTATAACAACTTCTTAAAATATTTTGAAAATACATAGCATCGTATCTACCCATTTAATCTAATACATATTATTTACCGTTAATTGTTTTGTTGTAAACTGTTATCATATAGTCTATGTTTTTGTAAATTGGTAAGTTTAAAGCTATATATTGTATATCATCTCTTGTCTAAATTGAGTAACTAGTTTAAGATTAATTACTGTCATTCCTACACAATTGTATGGTTGTATTCGAAATAAATACCTTTTATCTTTATCTTTACCGTGCGAATTAATTGAAACAAAGGGTATTTTTTTTCGAAAAGTGCTTTATACAAAAACACGAAAGTGCACGAAAAGTGCATAAACATACAAAAACAGAACTGGTAGTTATAGATTGTTAGTTTTAATATAGAATGTGTCTTCATTTTGCGTTGATAACATGTTTCAGGCTCTTGTAGGCATAGAATTTACCAAGTTTTGACAGCTTCCTTTCAGTTCATCATCGTGAAACCAGAATTGAATGACTGCACTGATCATTTTGGTTTTCGTTGTACAATCCATCTAGGAGAGCCGTTTTATGCAAATGGCTTCGATGGGGTTGAGATGGGGGGAGTTTCCGGGCCAATCAAGTACGGTAATTTTGTTTCATTTTTTTTTCGAAGAATGCATGGGGCGAGATCCTGTTAAAAAATCCCTCGTTGGAAGGATAGACCTTGTGGAGCTCTTGTATTATATGGTTTGATAAGATGTCAATATATTGGTCCGAATTTATCATAATGACTTAAGTCGCCTGGGTGTCATTATTTAGGTTGCTAAGTAGTTTAAGTTTCAATGTTTTCTTAAGTATTTGCTGATTGAGTTGTCTAATTATTGTTATATCGATGCCCAAAGGCTGATCTCTCGTGTCTGTCGTATTTCGCAGGCGTTTCCACGAATCGTAAGCGCCGATTCGAAGAAAGGTACAATAACACAGCGGAGACGGATGAAGGGAAAATAAAGCAGCATGCAATAAATCGCGGTGTTATCGCCGCCTCCGTATACAAACTTGTCGGCATAAATTGGCCTGTTTATTATTGTTCTCCCCCTTCCGATTTGTGGCAGTCGATCGCCGACTGTCAGGAAGGCATTTGTAAAGATGCGTGATTACCATCTATCACAGTAAGCAAAGGAAAACAGACGAGGAGCTTAACCATGAACTTCTTTGCAATTCTGAAGTGCCGATACGATACGTCAACGCGTCACGACATTAAATTCGATATCGTCCTCGATCCGACGACTTGACTGATTCTGTTTCAGAATCGTCTGCTAATCTCGGAACTCGATACTTCCCACGTGGTTCTCACCTCGATATAGCTTTGATTGGCCGGTATAGTTATAGTTATAGGCCGATATAGTTTTGGCCGGTATAGTTATAGGCCGATATAGTTATAGGCTGATATAGTTTTGATTGGCCGGGGTCGGCCATTTAGCAGTGAGCGGAGTAATTACTGCTGAATGAGTATTTTACTGCCATTTCCCAGCTATGTCCTAGAGTTCTAGAGCAACGACATGCAGACGACACCTCGTGTGCTGTAGTCTGTCCTAACCTTACTTTTGACGATGAAGGACTGTCAAATCGCTTCCAGAATCACAAATGTCGTCGAGTGACAACAATCGTGTATCGTATCGTTGCTTCAGAATCAGGGGGCAGGAGTAGGAAGGAAAGATCGATCGTCGACTGTCAGGAAGGCATTTGTAAAGTTGCGCGATTACCGTATCTATCATAGTAAGCAAAGGAAAGCATACAAGGAGCTTATCCATGAAATCCCTTGTAATTTCTGTTATTTAGGAAAATACAATGTATACAGATACACCGATATAATATTTGCCGCTTAAAGATTCAGATAAAAAATATAGCAGCAAGATTAGGAGTCGGAAGGAAAGATCGATCACCGACTAAAAAAAGGCATTTGTGAAGATGCGCGATTACCATCTATCAAAGTAGGTAACCAAAGGAAAACAGACAAGGAGCTTAACCATGAACTTCTTTGCTACTCATTTTATTCAGGAAAATACAATGTATCTAGCTACACCGTGATAATATTTTCCGCTTAATAATCACTATTTTTTTTAACGGCTGTGTCACCCCAAGACTTTACCGGCAAGCAGACATGTCCCCTAACGTGCCAACCCCCAACTTAAAAAAAATATATCAGAAGAGAAAAATTAAAAATGATAGTGTCATGTGCTGGATTTCCGCACGGGAGGAGGGGGTGGTGGGGAGAGGAGGTAAAGGGTAGACGGGAGGAGGGGGTAGTGGTAGATGAGGGGGTTGAGTTTGGGTGGGGGGGGTAGGTAGAGGGGGATTGGGGGAGAACGGGGAGATAGACAAAGGATTGGGGGGAGGTTGGAGAGGAGGGTAGAAAGGGGGGGGAGGTTGGGAGGGGAGGAAAGGGGGGTGAGAGAGGAAGGGAAGGGGGAAGGTTGGGGGGGGGCGGGACGGTGGAAGGTGTGGAGGGGGGAGGGGGAGGGGAAAGTGGGTTTGGGGGAGAGCTTGGGGAGGTTTTGAAACATTACGGTCAATAAGTGATCGTCGAATTCGACGGGTTTCGACTAGAAACTTTCGAACTAGAAAGTTATTGCGATTTCAAGTTTTTCATGAAGATCCTAAAATCGTAATAGCTTTCGTATTATACCGTATAAAAAAATCTACTCAATCAGCATCATGAACGATACTCTGATCAAACGCTAGATAAGTTTCATGACCCTGCGTTTTAAATTGTGGGAGTAATTTGTTATTGACGCATTGTATGAAGAGCTACCCCTTTACCGGGCCCTCATTAAGGGTCCAGTAATACATTGCTATCAAATCAAATCAAATCAAATTGTTTATTGTCTTAAAAACTAATACATAGTTGTATAGACAGTAGTATTACATTTGGCCGTGATAACATTGAATTCTTTTTTAATGATCAAATTCTTCTACTACTAATCTATTATTGTGCCATGCGACTAAACATACCTGAGGGACAATTCTTGAAAAAAATGCATGCTAAAAGAGAATGGGAATTTTGGACCCACTTTTGCAATAGCCGTAAATCACATACTAATGGAAAGATCTTTGTATGTAGAACATTTATTACAAAAACGACTGAACTCAATTATAAGCCGTTTCTGAGTTATATTCTATTTTATAAGGCTAATTGCCTAATAACCCCTAGGGCACCTATCACATCCAGGCATTGTATTTTTAAAAACTATTGTTTAAACGAAATCCGTCGCAGAGTACCTGAAACGATAAACTACATAAACTGTGTGAGTACAAACTATATATTCCTATGAATGCTCGAGTTTGTCAGGGAAAAGTTGCTTGAACTCTGTAATGTGTCTCATGATTTCATTGCCTCTCTCTTTACTGACGTATGTAATTATGCTAAGGTCAGCTGTCCAAAATAGTGTGCCCAGTGACCGTACATCATAATATACCTACTATATTGTATGGATCTTCACTGCAAATAATATATTTTAAATAAATAATTGGCATTGGGGATTTCGTGTATTTAGCCATATTTAAGAAGATTCCGAACATCAAAACACCAAAACGGCTCATAGTTGAGGTAAGTTGTGGTAGTCATAAATATTCTAGATAAATAGGTCTTTCCAATGGTAAATACCTTATTGTTATTGAAGAGGTGGACCCAGCGCCCATACATTTTTGCCCATTGCCCTTTGTCTATGGGCTATGTAAATCAAATAGACCATAGGCAAATTTGGCATGCAAAATTTTTCAACAATCACCCCTGACAAATACTGACTTGGATTCAACCATTGAAACAACCCGCCAGTGCACTCGGCTGAACACAAAATATTAAGATATTCAATTGACGTAATCTGACGGCGGAATTGAAAACAACAACATCGGCGACATTTAAAAACTGGACGAGACGTGTGACGCATCTGGTGATGTTTAAAAGCGCGGAAGCAAAATGTTCATTAAACTGACTATCGTCATCACACTAATTAATTATTCATTTATGTGAATGGCTCGCTTGTAACATCATACCTAAAAACAATAATAATGATTAGAAATTAAGGCAAGTTCATAAAATTAGAATTACACGAAGTAGGTAGGTATCTAAATGAGTTTTAATACATTAAAGTTGCGTTTACATCTGTCAGTTTTATTGTTTTAAGTGCGAATAAAGAGTTTATCATTATTATTATTATTAAAATACGTTTAAAATCTATGTAACCTTTCTCTGCGCACACATATTTTACAGCTGGCACCGTTCGCAGCTGGCTGCATCCACTGGTGGATTTGTTAGTGTTGCCGGCGTATAGAATAAGTTCAAGTTTATTTATTTCAAAAAACCCTCCTCGGCTGTAGAAATTATAATGAATTAACTTATTTATATCTAAGATAATTATTTATCAACTCATTATTTAAGATCATTATTTACATCAGATAACTTATTTATATCTAATCATAAAAAAAACAAAAATAATAAAACAAAAATTTAAAACCAAATCAGTCGATTACAAATTTCAGTAAAACAGTAAAAATATAAAATAAAATGTAACAATATTCAACAATAATATTAATAAAAACATTCAATTATTAGTGCCATCTATCGCATTTTTATATAGGCTGATTACATACGGAGCGATTAGAATGCCATCGATTAGAATGCCATCGATTAGAATGCCATTAGTATTAGAATAATTATTTGAACATTAAAGTACGTAATTATTATCAATGCTTATAGAGTTATTATGTGTTGGAACCTGTATACTAAATTAATAATTGACATCTTAAAATAGCAGTAGTAGTAAACGGAGTGGGGGTCTTGTTTCCAGCCCTTGATGTCACCTGGATCTATAAGATCTTTTGTAACTACCCACTTTGTGGTTAGGTCAGTGGTCAGCTAGTAGCCCAGTACTTCTTAACAGTCCAAGTAGATCACTGACCTTCAGGTTGGGCAGATCGCTGGGTTCGAGAAAGGCTCGTCCCAGTAAAGTGTGTCTTTTTGCGGCGAGGCCTGGACAGCGACCAACGATGTGTATGCTGTCTTCGGATTCTTCGCCACATATTCGACAGTCCTTGCTCTCGGTCGAGCCAAGGTTGTGTGTCTCTGGTGCTCTAAGAGTCGTGTGTCCGGTGAGGAGACCGATAGTGGTTCTAAGGTTCTTAAAAGATAGTACCATATACAGAATAGTTCCTGCTCATGTCAAGTAGGGTCTTGGTTTTCTTTTGTAGTGGTTGCTCCATCATGGCGTTTGCCTGGCGACATTACTGGCTCTGTTCCCAGGATGCCCGATGTTCCTGCTCCAAGCAGTCCCAGATAAATAAATAATAATAATAATAATCCCTCTTTAAATAAATAATATTAAAGTAATAAGAGCTATGATTTAAAATTCGTTTGTTATTATATTATTATTTTATTTTGAGATAAGATACCGCATCGGCGTGTTTAGGACGCCATCTATTCGTCTTCTGAACAAAAGAGAAGTATAATCAATGTTTGGAACTATGATTGCAACCTACACGTTGCAGTTTCGTAGTAAAATTCTAGCTGCCAAAGCTTAGTACGGCATCGATCAATCTAATTACATTACATTACATTACATTTTCGTCGTGTCCAATTGACGGCTAAAGACCGCTCTTTGGCGTGTCAAAATAATTGGGTTAGATAGTAAGTCGTTACTACTCTTTACTGAACATACATAGATAGTCAAGAATTAACTACTAGATTGTCAAACTATAAATATAAATAATCAAAATAGAAGCCTAATATTTGAAGTAGTTAGTAATTTGAAAAGATACGTAGTAACATTCTTCATCGTAATATTCAAATTGTCAGTAAAATGTTAAATAATCAAATTAAAGCTACGTTATGCATTTTAGCGTTTTTAGCAAGATTCTTGAAAAAATTATTCTCACGAGATTGACCAATTTCTTTTCAGAAAATAATATTCTCAGCATTAAGCAATTTGGTTTCCAAAAAAATCTTTCAACCCAAGATGCCATTGCTAATCTCATAAAGAAAACACTACTAAGCCTTGACAATAGCAAAAAAACAGTTGGCATTTTCTGTGATCTCTCTAAGGCTTTTGATTGTGTAGAACATTCAGTTCTACTAGAGAAACTAGAACACTACGGGATTAGGAATAGGGAACTAGCGCTCATACAGTCCTACTTACAAGGTCGTACCCAGATTACGCAAGTGGGAAGTAGCAAAAGTACCCCACAAAGTATCTCCAAAGGTGTCCCTCAAGGCTCTATACTTGGCCCCTTTCTTTTTCTTGTTTATATAAACGACATCCCTGATTGCATTAGGTCAGTGGATGATGAGATTATCCTATTCGCCGATGACACATCCCTTCTTTTTAGCGATAAAAATAGAGACGAGCTTGAAATAAGGATTAATGAAACGATAAATAGACTTGCTGTCTGGTTCCAAGTTAATAAACTCTCGTTGAATGTTTCAAAATCTAAAACAGTGTGTTTTTCTTTACGGCCGTCCGACTCTAATAATATAGCCTTATTCTTTGGAACAGACGAATTGGAAAATGTCTCTTCTACTAAATTTCTAGGTTTGCAGATCGACCAAAAATTGCAATGGTCCGATCACTTAGAAGAGCTTAGTAAAAAGCTGTGTAGGGCTGTTTACGCAATAAAAAAGATTAGAAATTTATGCGGCTTTGAGGCTGCTAAATCTGTATATTTTGCTTATTTTCATTCTTTGATGACATATGGTCTAATGTTTTGGGGAATGGCAGCAAATTCGAAGAGGATTCTTATCCTTCAGAAAAGGGCTTTACGCAGTCTTTACAGAGCTTCTCCAAGAACTTCGTGTAAGCCGTTTTTCATCAAGTCAGGAATCATGACGATGTACTCGTGCTATATCCAACAAAATATTATGTTCGCTCGTAAGCACATATCGGATGTCCCGGCGAATAGCGATTTCCATCAACACAATACAAGAAATAAATTTGATCTACATCTAAATCGGCACAGGCTTAGTAAAGTGCGCAACAGTTTCCTTCATCAAAGCCTGTGTTATTATAACAAGGTCCCAACACATATCAGAAGTCTTGGAGAGAACCAATTTAAAAAAGTCTTATTTAATGGCCTAGTCAAGAATCCTGTATATGACTTAAGAGATTTGGTTAATGCTGAATTCTTATTCCAGAGCATCCTAATGTAAAATAACGGATAATTCATGATAATCAACTTTGCCAAAGAACGTAATTTTTATTTTTATTTTTATCGACGACGGCTGTATTGCTAGATTTGACAATTAACTTAAATTTAGATAATTTTAATATACCCTCATCTATTTTCTTGACCATCATATTATTGCCTTGATAATTATGACTACAGACATTGAGCTCTTTTTTTGATCAGCAATTCTGATTATTAGATTATTTTCTATTTATCAATGGTTTTCAAACCAATTATAATTTACTAAAATTAATTTATATTGCCACAACTATATAATGATAGTTAATATTCTTTAATTAATTACATTATTTAAAATTTTAGAGACAAAGACGCATCCAAGTGTAGGAAAGCCTACCTACTGGAGCAGAAATAAATTGAAATTGAAATTTAAACTAAAAGTACAGATATAAGACCATATAAAATAATCAGACAATAAGGCTCTACTTTTTTAAGTAATTTAAATGGGCACAATATTTGAAAAATCATGGCCTCAAATTCGGCCAGATTATAGAAAGGGTGGCCTATCAGCATCTCCTTGATGGGTTTTTTTAATTTTATGTCCTCCAGCTGTTTAAATTTTGTAGGGAGTAGATTATAGAATTTAATGCTAAGGTACAAGTAGCTTTTCTGTACTTTTGCCAGTCGTATTCGAGGTACGCATAAAAGGGAGCTACCGCGGGTATGATGCGAGTGAATGTCTGCATTAATTGCAGTTTCTGCGAGGTGCTGTCTAGCATATAATCAATGCTATCATCATAATACCCTATATAATCAATGCTATCATCAACGATATACTAACCACTACATACATATAAAGTCTTTCAGGCTTCCACGAATTTGACGAACGCAGTCATAAAAGGTTTTTACATTAGCTGGCCAATCGAAGAGATAAGCGATAACTATACGTAAACACTATTACGCGGCGATAATGCCTTTATTTAATGACAATAATGCCGGACAGAAAACTCTTTTACAATTTAGCATAATAGGGAAAATGTATTATTCGTAATAATTTCACTATTATCGCGTGCACCCAAAATTATTTTTTATCGATTTATTCAGAGCAATATACCTACAGCCATTATGAAATTACATATATATATATGTATATACATGTATATATATATATATATATATATATATATATATATATATATATATATATATATATATATATATATATATATATATATATATATATATATATATATATATATATATATATATATATATATATATATATATATATATATATATATATATATATATATATATATATATATATATATATATATATATATATATATATATATATATATATATATATATATATATATATATATATATATATATATATATATATATATATATATATATATATATATTTGATAGTTTTGTGTATATATTCTTTTTAGAATTGATCAATAAGATGATTATAAAGTAAATAATTATAAAAGCCACTTACATCGTGACGAAGGATTCCCTTGATCGGATTCGGGAATGCTTTAGGTGGTAACGAGAATGATGAATGCCTCTCAAGTGAGAGGCATTCATCATTCTCGTTAACACCTAAAGCATTCCCGAATCCGATCAAGGGAATCCTTCGTCACGATGTAAGTGGCTTTTATAATTATTTACTTTATAATCATCTTATATATATATATATATATATTGTTAATATTTGATTGGTTTTTTGTAAAATCTTTTTTTAAAGAATTCGTTTAAAGGATGACACTTTGATGAAAAAATAAAAATAATAAAAGCCACTTACATAGCTGGAAGGTTTTCCCGGACTGGACTGGGAAATGCTTATTGTTTAAACGAGATGTATTTTTGGATGAGTACCACTTTTGACGGTACACTGTAGGTTTAATGGGATCCCTTTATCGCTAGCGAACGATCACCCTTCATCCACATCTCAAAAACAAAGCGTATCCTTTTGCAAACCAAAATAAAATGTCTTTATTAAAGACAAATTTAAGCAAGAACAATGAAAAAAATCACAATCAATCGTCTCTTAAATGCGGAATGACATTTCGAAAATTCGATTTGAAATTCGAATATATCCACTCTTTTAAAGGACGATATAAGATTGCTGGGCTCGCTATCAGCCAGCTATTAAATGAAAATAAAAATAAAATACTTCATTTGCTCGTTCCCATGAAATAAGATATAAATCGTAATTTCTGGTCGAGAAGTTTATACTTAAGGCCATATGATATTTACAAGAGTTCAAAACATAAGATAAAATTGTATAATATTGTTAATATTTGATTGGTTTTTTGTAAAATCTTTTTTTAAAGAATTCGTTTAAAGGATGACACTTTGATGAAAAAATAAAAATAATAAAAGCCACTTACATAGCTGGAAGGTTTTCCCGGACTGGACTGGGAAATGCTTATTGTTTAAACGAGATGTATTTTTGGATGAGTACCACTTTCGACGGTACACTGTAGGTTTAATGGGATCCCTTTATCGCTAGCGAACGATCACCCTTCATCCACATCTCAAAAACAAAGCGTATCCTTTTGCAAACCAAAATAAAATGTCTTTATTAAAGACAAATTTTAGCAAGAACAATGAAAAAAATCACAATCAATCGTCTCTTAAATGCGGAATGACATTTCGAAAATTCGATTTGAAATTCGAATATATCCACTCTTTTAAAGGACGATATAAGATTGCTGGGCTCGCTATCAGCCAGCTATTAAATGAAAATAAAAATAAAATACTTCATTTGCTCGTTCCCATGAAATAAGATATAAATCGTAATTTCTGGTCGAGAAGTTTATACTTAAGGCTATATGATATTTACAAGAGTTCAAAACATAAGATAAAATTGTATAATATTGTTAATATTTGATTGGTTTTTTGTAAAATCTTTTTTTAAAGAATTCGTTTAAAGGATGACACTTTGATGAAAAAATAAAAATAATAAAAGCCACTTACATAGCTGGAAGGTTTTCCCGGACTGGACTGGGAAATGCTTATTGTTTAAACGAGATGTATTTTTGGATGAGTACCACTTTCGACGGTACACTGTAGGTTTAATGGGATCCCTTTATCGCTAGCGAACGATCACCCTTCATCCACATCTCAAAAACAAAGCGTATCCTTTTGCAAACCAAAATAAAATGTCTTTATTAAAGACAAATTTAAGCAAGAACAATGAAAAAAATCACAATCAATCGTCTCTTAAATGCGGAATGACATTTCGAAAATTCGATTTGAAATTCGAATATATCCACTCTTTTAAAGGACGATATAAGATTGCTGGGCTCGCTATCAGCCAGCTATTAAATGAAAATAAAAATAAAATACTTCATTTGCTCGTTCCCATGAAATAAGATATAAATCGTAATTTCTGGTCGAGAAGTTTATACTTAAGGCTATATGATATTTACAAGAGTTCAAAACATAAGATAAAATTGTATAATATTGTTAATATTTGATTGGTTTTTTGTAAAATCTTTTTTTAAAGAATTCGTTTAAAGGATGACACTTTGATGAAAAAATAAAAATAATAAAAGCCACTTACATAGCTGGAAGGTTTTCCCGGACTGGACTGGGAAATGCTTATTGTTTAAACGAGATGTATTTTTGGATGAGTACCACTTTCGACGGTACACTGTAGGTTTAATGGGATCCCTTTATCGCTAGCGAACGATCACCCTTCATCCACATCTCAAAAACAAAGCGTATCCTTTTGCAAACCAAAATAAAATGTCTTTATTAAAGACAAATTTAAGCAAGAACAATGAAAAAAATCACAATCAATCGTCTCTTAAATGCGGAATGACATTTCGAAAATTCGATTTGAAATTCGAATATATCCACTCTTTTAAAGGACGATATAAGATTGCTGGGCTCGCTATCAGCCAGCTATTAAATGAAAATAAAAATAAAATACTTCATTTGCTCGTTCCCATGAAATAAGATATAAATCGTAATTTCTGGTCGAGAAGTTTATACTTAAGGCTATATGATATTTACAAGAGTTCAAAACATAAGATAAAATTGTATAATATTGTTAATATTTGATTGGTTTTTTGTAAAATCTTTTTTTAAAGAATTCGTTTAAAGGATGACACTTTGATGAAAAAATAAAAATAATAAAAGCCACTTACATAGCTGGAAGGTTTTCCCGGACTGGACTGGGAAATGCTTATTGTTTAAACGAGATGTATTTTTGGATGAGTACCACTTTCGACGGTACACTGTAGGTTTAATGGGATCCCTTTATCGCTAGCGAACGATCACCCTTCATCCACATCTCAAAAACAAAGCGTATCCTTTTGCAAACCAAAATAAAATGTCTTTATTAAAGACAAATTTAAGCAAGAACAATGAAAAAAATCACAATCAATCGTCTCTTAAATGCGGAATGACATTTCGAAAATTCGATTTGAAATTCGAATATATCCACTCTTTTAAAGGACGATATAAGATTGCTGGGCTCGCTATCAGCCAGCTATTAAATGAAAATAAAAATAAAATACTTCATTTGCTCGTTCCCATGAAATAAGATATAAATCGTAATTTCTGGTCGAGAAGTTTATACTTAAGGCTATATGATATTTACAAGAGTTCAAAACATAAGATAAAATTGTATAATATTGTTAATATTTGATTGGTTTTTTGTAAAATCTTTTTTTAAAGAATTCGTTTAAAGGATGACACTTTGATGAAAAAATAAAAATAATAAAAGCCACTTACATAGCTGGAAGGTTTTCCCGGACTGGACTGGGAAATGCTTATTGTTTAAACGAGATGTATTTTTGGATGAGTACCACTTTCGACGGTACACTGTAGGTTTAATGGGATCCCTTTATCGCTAGCGAACGATCACCCTTCATCCACATCTCAAAAACAAAGCGTATCCTTTTGCAAACCAAAATAAAATGTCTTTATTAAAGACAAATTTAAGCAAGAACAATGAAAAAAATCACAATCAATCGTCTCTTAAATGCGGAATGACATTTCGAAAATTCGATTTGAAATTCGAATATATCCACTCTTTTAAAGATATACAGTGTATAAAATATATACACTGTAGGTTTAATGGAATATATCCATTAAACCTACAGTGTACCGTCGAAAGTGGTACTCATCCAAAAATACATCTATATGGCTAGAATATATGGCTTACCTAAAATTCATAAGGATAATGCACCATTGAGACCGATTGTGAGCCAAATCGACAGCCCCACATATCCTCTGTCAAAACACTTGGCTGGTGTCCTCCAACCGCTTACGGGCAAAACGACGTCTTACGTGAAAGACTCGCGACATTTCGTAAGCATTATTAGAAGCTTAAAACTGGCCGAAGACGAAATAATGGTGAGCTTTGACGTCGAATCTTTATTTACGAATTTGCCCATTTCGGAGTGTCTTACGGTGGTGCGAGATAAACTAAGGTCTGAGGACCTCCCTATTAGCTACGCCGACATGCTTCAACATTGCCTGACATCCTGCTACTTTCTATGGAACGGCGATTATTACAAACAAATCGACGGAGTAGCAATGGGATGCCCCGTATCGCCGATAGTTAGTGACCTATATATGGAATATTTTGAGGAATTAGCCATAAAAACCTTCAAAATTAAACCCATTCTCTGGCTTCGATACGTGGATGATACCTTCTGCATCCTGAAAGGCAACATTCAAACGGTGAAAGAATTCCTGGGTCATCTAAACTCCATACACCCAAAAATCAGTTTCACCTATGAAGTAGAGAAGGACGGCTCCTTACCATTTTTGGATGTCAAAGTGACGAGGAGAAGTGACAATACTCTCGGACATACGGTATATCGGAAGCCCACACATACGGACAGATATTTGCATGCAAGCTCACACCATCATCCCTACCATCTACGTTCAGTGCAAGCGTCGCTCGTGAATCGAGCACGCGATCTATGCGACACTGAGCATTTTCCGAAGGAGATGGAACATGTCAATGATGTCCTTAGGAAGAATGGATACGGAAAATATCACGAGACATGCACACGATCTAATACGGACGAAACTCAAAAACCGAGCAGATCAAGAGCATTCTTACCATACGTCAAGGGCGTAACTGATCGAATAAGTAAGATGCTAAACAGATTCGATATAAAAACGATCTTCAAACCCACCCAAAATATAGCTCGATTTTTGAGGCCTGTAAAGGATGTAATACCACTGCAAACCCCGGGTGTGTATAAAGTCGAATGCAGCTGCGGTCTAGCCTACGTTGGACAAACGAAACGGCCCATAGCCACGCGACTGACAGAACACATCAAAGCTGTTAAAAACGTTCAGCGAGAAAAATCGGCGATCTGCGAACATATATTGGATAGCGGAAGTAACCACTGGATGCAGTTTCAAAATCCCATTGTTCTATCCAAGGAACAATTCTACTTTCCTCGCATGATCCGGGAAGCCATTGAAATAAGAAGAACTCCGAACTTCAATAGAGATGCCGGCTACAAACTCTCTTCTACGTGGAACCCTCTTCTTAAAATGTTCCCGCCGCCGAACGCCGAACGCAAAGACGTAAAACAGGATACAGTGAGTGTTGTGTGCAAGACGGATTTTAAAAATTCCCGCGCTTCGAGCCCGGCCCCCCACCACCGTTATAACCTACGCAGTGGCGGCAGCGGTTTGCGGCCTACCCGCAAAACAACGGACTGACAGCTCTTCAGTCTACCCTAGACAACGGCGGCTGCAACGTCACCGAAACGTCGGGTCCTACAAATTTCACACGGTAAATTCGTTTTCTATCCTATTTATAATATATATATATATATATATATATATATATATATATATATATATATATATATATATATATATATATATATATATATATATATATATATATATATATATATATATATATATATATATATATATATATATATATATATATATATATATATATATATATATATATATATATATATATATATATATATATATATATATATATATATATATATATATATATATATATATATATATATATATATATATATATATATATATATATATATATATATATATATATATATATATATATATATATATATATATATATATATATATATATATATATATATATATATATATATATATATATATATATATATATATATATATATATATATATACATATATATAAAAGTCGGGTTTGTTCGAACACTTATAACTCTAGAACCGATGGACCGATTTTCATGGTTTTTGATTTGTTGTATTTGTCTCCGTCCCAAATAGCAGAATAACTATTAAACACAAAAATTGGAAAATTGTCGAAAAATTAAAATAAAAGAAAAAACATTTTCCTGTACAAAATGTAAATCCGTGTTTTTCTCATGGTCAGTTGTACGTGGCATGTTCACGTGTCGACAAATCATCCGCTTTATTTGTTCTTGCGCCTAATAAAAAAAACAAAAAACGTCGTATATCACAAGGTGCTTCAATGAAGAGAATTAAACCGAGTGCATCCCATGCTGCACAATATGTAAATAGTTTAATTCAATTATGTCTTGCTGACACGCGATTGATATACTTAATTTTTGTACTTTTATGTTTCTTTTTGTGTTATTATATTAATAAAGTAGTGAACTGAATATTTATTTTGTATTCATTTTATTACATTCATATAATCATAAATTAGGTTCAGCTAATCTGTAACACGACATTCATTGACTGTTAGGCGGTACGAAGTTCGCCGGGTCAGCTAGTTTTTAATATATTACACGTTAAAAAAGCTAATGACATCGTTGTAAATAAATAATTCGATTTATAGGAAATATATTCGCTAGTATTACTACAAGGAAGGAGAATTGAATAGCAATTTGTCGTGTGGCACCATGAAACAAATGTTCTGACATTAAGGCTTTAAACTGATTTCGAAAACTTTCAGGTGCGATTACTCCTACAATGTAAACGGTGAGTGTGTTTTATTTTAATTTCATTATATTGACTGGTTAATTATCTAGCGTCGCGCTTAGCCACATTTAGGCCCTAAATTAATTACAATTGATTACAACATGAGAGCGCTCTGAGAGATACGCTAAATATGCTTTGCCATTAACACCCTAATACCACCCCTGCGCAAAGATAGTTATTCTGTACTCGCGCTGCGATAGAAAGTTTAGTACGCGCCCGGTCGCCGCCGCGAGCGGACGTGGAATCTTGCCTGACGCATCGTCAACGCTGGATTTTTATTGACCAACCCCTACAAAATTGACCCCACCTATTTCTTCGCGTAAAAGCCCATTTCGGATATTTTTCTGAGGTCTCACGTCGCCCTAAATAGAAATGCCATATCAGCCTGTTGGCGTCGTTCTTTGATATATAAACCGAAGGCTATATTTATCTTTATTGTCTTAACATTATTAATAGCTCAGTTAAATTAAACTTTTGGTTTGAATTAATTCCGACAATTCTGAAAATGGTTTTATTTTTCTTTGTACAGTAATATGAATTTGCGACGGTTTATGAGTGGAGCGTTAGAATCTATGGCCAAATCTATGGCCAAAAAACCGCGAAATTTTGGTGCTTTTTCGGTTTTTGACTTATAAATTCTCGAAGGTACTTCCTATCTAAAAATGTTGTGAATATAAATTGTAGAGCATAAAATCATACATTGAATGACATATTAGATGTTAAATTCAGTTCATCTGTATGGTCATACTCGGTAGTCAATCATAGGCTTATTTTACCATTTTTGACTTAAAGTGTTTTACGCTCAATTCCCTGTGACTCAAAAACGGTCAATCCAAATGAAAAAAATGGTAATTTGCCTATCTTTTGACTGACAAATATGGCCATACCACCGAAACAAATTTAATATTTGAGGGTATCATTACACGCGAAATTGTATGCACTACAATTTTCGGTAATTGAATTTTGATACATCAAGTACCGTTCAGAATATTCGTTTTCTATCCTATTTATAATGTCAAACAACCGCGATAGTCTTCGATTTTATACCGTTCAGAATTTACAAAAAAAACGAAAAAAGTGCCGTTTTTGTTTTTTGGCCATAGCGTCTAACGCTCCACTCAGAAACCATCGCAAACTTAGAATACTATTATTTGGGAAGCCTAAAGTGAAACAAAATAATTTGCAGCTTTGACGGAATTAGTTGAAGGCACGGCCCTTTTTTGGTCTAATTTGGCTGGAATATGACTCTTTATTGTTTTTTTTAAAGTCGAAATGCAGGCTGGATAGCAGAAGTAACATGCATCCGCTTCTGACTATGCGCCGTATCTCCACCTTAATATACGTCCACCTCGCGTAGTATGTTAGCGCAAAATTATGTACGTTCTGTTCTCTGCATCAGTAAAAACGGCGACAAAAATCCGTCTGCCTCAATTCGGGCAAGAATGAAAATCTCCATCTTCAGGCTCAATAAAAAGACGAAGCTTATGCGGCGAAAGAGTGAGCCATGTTCTATTTTGAGCGAAAAGGGCTGCATGGATGGCGGGCGAAGCGACGATGGCGATGATGGCCGACTCACAGTGTATTTATCTTTCCAGGTTCCCTCTCTGCTGCAAAGGTTTTAGGGACCTAATGGGCCCAGTACAGTTGGGCCACTATGACCCATGTGTTAGGGTCGGCCTAACTCACAGGTCAACACCCATCCGGTAGCCTCCATGCAGAAGTGCGAGCCCGGGTAGAAATCTGTGCCTGCGGGCCAGTTCCTCTGGGAATCGCCCTTCGGGCGCTCCTGGACGATTTGCGCACCGTATGGCGTCAGTCAATCGATTGTGCATTCCGACTGATAACTGGGGGCGTCTGGAAACGGCTTTGTTTCCTATAAGATCGGGGGTAGTTGTTAACCTTACAGTAACTGCTCTTGAAACGACCAATGGCTACCAGATACCGGGTGAACAGCCGGTCAAAGGATGCTGTGTCGTTCCGCTAGTTGCACACCCGGTTTCTACGGGAGAGTGGCGTAAATAGACAGTGGACTGTTTCGTCCCTGTCTTCTACGCTCACCTAAAGGGAGACAGAACGATCAAATACCAGCCTGTATATAAGTGCATCAAGCTAATTGATTATGAATGAACATACAATGAATTATATAAGGAATTACGACATTTGTGATGAAGGCTCGGACATCTTCCGCTGGGTAATTGCCCTTTGGCGGTGCTTCATGTGACCCGAGCCCGTCGAATCGGCTTTCTGGATGTGGCGTCGCAAAGCGGTTCGCCCTGCGGCAGGTATCTTTGCGAGGCGCCTGATGGCTTGGGCGCCTTATGGTGAAAGGATAAGACGGGTGTAGGTACATGGCGGTTTGGGAGTTAATGGGCCCTTGCTGAGTTGGCCACGAAGACCCATTCTGTTCAGGGTTGGTCACACTCACGGGTCAACACCTATCCGACGGCCTCCACGCATGAAGTGCGAGCCTGGGTAGGACTCTGACCCTATGGTTAGTTTCCCCTGGGAATCAACCTTCTGGCGCTCCTGGACGGTCTGCGCACCGTGCGGCGTAAGCCAATCGACTGTGCACTCTGACTAACAGTCGGGGGAGTCTGGAAGCAGTACTGTTTTCTATAGAGCGGAGGTGGTTGCGGACCTTACGGCGACTGCTCTTGAAACGACCATCGGCTATCCGATCCTGGGTGAACAGCCGGGCAAAGGACGCTGTGGTCCGCGATAGATTCGGTATACACCGTTTCACCGCTCGTAAGGGAGAGGACCGCGCAAGCGACCTCGAACTCGTAACCAATCGAGAGACTGGAGTAATCTGGTCACAATCGGAAGTAAGGGCGTGAGTGTCAGCCCGCCGGGTAACACTCCTGGCTATCTCGCGGTTAAGGCGTTGGTCTCTTACGCGTTTGTGGCGGGGCTAGATGGTGGACTGTTTTGTCCAAGTCTTCTGCGCTCACTCCAGGGAGATAAAACGACTAAACTTCCTGAGGTGACGGGCTCGTCCGCTGTAGTCGACAACCCTAGTTGTAGGTACATGGCATCTTCTGTGGCGATGACTGTTGTGCTGCCATACCCGCGCTGGCGGTCCGCTGATGTGGCAGACTACGCGGGTATGTCGTCCGGACTTCTGGCGGCCTGGTGTGCAGCGAAGCGAGCTGACGGATGTGCTCGTTCGGCGAGGTGTCTCCTCTTCGGTATATGGCTCGCGCGAGGCGCTTCACAATTCCTCCACGGACTCTGTTTAGCTGAAGTAGCGTTCCAGTCTCGTTTCGGACGTACCACGGTGCTCCCGATACTTTTATCAGCCCGGCGTTCAGCATGAATTAAGAAGGCCTACCAGTGAAATACCAATTCTCCTGGTAGGTAATGAGAGCGATGGACGGATCGGCCGTTTCCGTCAACCATGAAAGCTCGCCTGACGCGCATGAGTCGTTAGTGTCCTGCGTTGAGTAACGAGGGGCGATGGTGTGTTTCTCGCTCCGCGTTTATAATAAACTGTCGATTGCCATCGTCCAGGTAAGCGTGAAGATTTTCTGATTATATTATGTTTATGTTTATTACATACCTAGATTCGTCTTCTTTCAAGTGCCATTCGTTAAATTGTGATTGAAAGTCGAATAAGATGTTTGTGTCATTAATTTTCAAAATGGTGGTCAGCGGGTAATGGGACATGGCTCTCACTACTCGACATACCTACCATTACCCCATTATAGTTGACTATGCATTTTTAGGACATTTTAGGTTTATATTCGTTTTTTGTTTGTTCTAGATGACGCGTAAAAGAAATTGTACAACAAGAATAGCTTCCTTATTGTCCTTTAATAATTTGATCTCTATTTATTTGTTTTGTTTGAAAAGTTGTTTTTTTTGTGTTACAAATAGTTCTCTGTATTAACAACTAAGATTTGCTTTTTACATATGTTTAGCTTTATTATTTGGGAAGAAGTAAAAAATATGGATCCTATTTCCCATATGAGCGTTAAATGGGCTCTCATTTCCCGCATGCATGAGGTACTGAGAGCGATTGCCTTTTTTTGTAAACTCTTAGTTGATTTAAACTGTGATGAAATGATAGTCAAATAAACGAAGTTTAAGTTACCAATTAAAAATTATAACAAAGTAAACAAATGTGGTTTTTATCAACTTTTCCCTTATTAGGCTCCAATTCCACCGCTCTATCCTGTTTTTGCCGAAAGAAACCCCGGTTTCTTAGTAAGGGGACATTCAAGTATTACGTAACGCAATTTGGGGGGGCAAGAGGGGTCTTGTAAAACGTTACGATGCATTACAGGGGCGGGAGGGGGTTCAAACAACGCGGTACATAACATTATTTTATTTTTTTTTAAATAAAAAACTAGGGAATAAAATCTATATATAGGGGACTAAAATGTTATATTTTAGTTAGGTTTCCGTTTCTAATTACATTGCCTAAAGTTAAAACAAATATGTTATTTTGTTTTGAGAGTTTATTCTATAGTCAAAAAAGTGAAGGCATGAGAAGAACAATGGTGGATGAAGCCAAAAATGTATGCAAGGACAGGGCCAAGTCAGGAAAACGGCATAAAGATTAGTAGTAAAAGTTGATTAGGACAAATTTGAGTCTATTTTAACATAATTTAAACTTAAGCAAATGTTTTTTACATGATGTGTGATTGTTTATTAAATAACAATATGAATAAATAAAACAAATAATATACGCATGTGCGTGTATTGCGAGTTAGAAATCTCTTGTTTTATTTATTATTACCGCAAATTAAAACAATAACAAAGGTAATTTAGCGACTTTCCGGTACTTTGCGCAACATAATTGTGACTTTTAGGTAAAAATGGTCACTTGGGTGTTACGTAACGTTTAGAGAGGGGGAGGGGTACTGCAAAACGTTACGGCGCGTTACATGGGGAGGAGGGAGGGTCAAAAATCTTTACAATTTGGGTTACGTAATACTTGAACGCCTCTAATCATAAAATATACTGTGCGACTGCGACTTCATTCCGGGAGCTTTGTCGGCTTTGAAAGCCCATTAGCCGATTGCTCCATTTAGACAACCACTTTTCAATTTAAAAATGTAGTCTACACTGTCGATTGCTAGTACATGATAGGTACATAGGTACCTCTAGATACCTATATATACCTATTGTGCTTAATTACTGTGCATCGGCGCGCGGCCCGCTAACTGAAAATCATATTAGGGTCATCTGAAAATGTGGAAATGTACATTATTTACTGAGGGGGTGGGGGTGTAAGGGATCTGTCGGGTAGCCATGGTCAGATATATAACTACTTAGTCATGCACAGAGTTCAAACAAATCAATATATACAGGGTTGGTTTTTATTAGTGAGGAGTCGTCCAGTCGGTTATTCTGTACTAAGAAAACATACGCAAGAAACGTACAAAAAAAATATTTTTTTTAAATTTTTGGTTATTGTTTTTTTTCCTAATATCAAGATCTGATTATACACAAAAAACTGAGTTTCACACGTTTTATTGACTTTGACTATGACCGAAAGAAAGCATATTAACACGCTTTTATTAGGTCGACCTGTATGTAACTTTGTAATGGAATCTAAGGTAACTAATTTAACCATCTTCCAAGGATCGTAGCGTCATGAAAATTGGTAGCTGTATGTAGTTCTGATGACAATACAATAATATGGTACTGTCGAACTGATCTGATGATGGAGTCGGAAGATATGAACTGGAACTTTATGATGGAACATCGTATCATAGCTGTGTTTGGACTTGTTAGAAAAGTCTTGGAATGAACTTTGACCACGATTAGATTTCAAGGTCTGATGATGTGGTTTCTCCGTGCATTTATAAAAGCGTGTTCTTTGTGTTTTTTTTTTAAACTTTTAATTTATTATTTTATGTTCAACTTTCTGATTTTCAGTGTTCTTCTCCTTAGTAACAAAGGTCTAAATAAAATAAAAACTTGTAGATGATTTTCGACTATTTTTATTTTAACCCTTGGAGTAAATGGGTATTTTCATGGATGCATCTGTCTCTTTTGCAGGATTTTCGGCGACATCGACCTTAAAGTACTATAACTACGAAACTACTACAACAATCATAAAAAGAACAACTGCACAATGATTGCATTGAAATTTCGAATATAGAATATTGAAATATCATTTCGTAAAACAATTAGATAATTATGAATAAATATGAGAACGTCAAAGAAGTGAAAAAAACGCGGAACCAGATCTGGTAGTATCATACTCAACGGATAATTGTTTCAGAACCAGATTTGGTCGTATCATACTCAAAGGGTTGTAGAATAATGTCATGTTAACAAAAACTGCCTAAATAAAATAAAAAATATAAAATATGTTAATTTCTCCAATATAAATGTATATGTGTGTTTTTCAGCTGAAGTGTGAATCTAAGGTTAATCCTAATATTTTTGATTATTCGCAATTTCAAGCACGGGGGGGCATTCGCAGGTTTTTTTGTCAAAATCGAGATAATTTGTATAAGTATGCAGTTATATTCACATGTTCTCCTTGCAGATATGGCGAAGTGACATACTCGTATATCACTTTCGTTTCGCGACCGAGCCGCGATCGTGAGACCATCGAACTATTTGCCTGAAGTCTCTGCCTCTGACAAAACCTTGTACGGTGGCATTATTGCTGTCGTCTGCAAGCAAACTGATAATATCTTGCACATCGAATTGCGATGAAATAGATATAGCACCGTATCTGTTTGTTTGTTTACACTCTTTATCGCGAAATTTCACAATGGGCGGGTTTATTGTCATACGACCAATCTCTTCCAACCAACACTACTATGAAGTGTTTATTTGTATTTGCGCCTGTAATATGTGTGTAAAAGTGTGTCCTGTTATTGCATTCGATCGACAGGATTCAAATGCAATTCCGTTAATTGTATCCCAGCGGAAAATTTACCGAGTTCTGGGGGTGAGCCGTGTTTGAGTTCCACTTTATTATTAAATTTGTCTAAAAAAATTACGATTTATTTATTTATTTATTTATTTATTTATTTAATTTAACAATTCATTTACAAGTGCACAAGTATCACTAATAATCATATCAATAAAAAAAATATATATAATTAAAATTAAAATTAAAATTAAACACGGCCGATATGAGCATTAGCATTTAAGTACTGCTGCTGCCCAACTAAGTGCCAGGACTTGTTGCAGCTAGCTCTCTAGTTTTTATATCACATATATTCGGCAATGAATAAAAAAAAAAAAAAAAAAAAAAAAAAAGGAAAAGAAATATATATATATATATTCCCGTCACCATTACAAATTATAACTAATAATCACTAACTAATGATCACAATAGGAAATAAAACCCAAAAATAAATAATCGTGTTAATAAAGTAAAAATAAAATAAAATGTCAAATGATATCAAACAATAGTCACCAAAATTTATGAATAAGTAATAGTAATAAATAAAAATAAAAAAAGTCAAAGAAAATAATAATAAGAAATGTCAGGGATAATTGTCTCGGTATATTAATTTGTGGATATTTTGCCGGGCGTCATATTTTAGTCAGGAATCAATTTTGGCTTTAAAAGAAGAAGAAGACTTCGGCACATACATTTTTAAATCTTCATCTAGCATATTAAAGATCCTGGGGGCTATGTACACAAAATGCCTCTGCCCAAAAGTGGTCTGCATTCGAGGGACGTCAAAATGTATAGTTCGGGATTGCCGCGTGCAGATTGTTCGCTGGGTTCTTCTTATTATATTTCTATTTCGATAAATAGAGTTGTCAACTACAAAGGGGCGAACCCGTCGCCTCAGGAAGATTTAACGATTAGTCGTTTTATCTCCCGTGAAGTGAACGCAGAAGACTTGGACAAAACAGTCCACCGTCAAGCTCCGCTACATGCCCGTTAGAGGCCAACGCCTTAAGAGCCCTATCACATATTTTTTCCAGAAAGGCAAGAAAAGTGGATTTTTGGCGTTCTAATTCCAAGAAATGAAGAGATTTCTACAAACTTTAATTACTGAATTACCTGGACCATTTCTTGATGTTGACCATAGCGGCCTTTAATTTTAGATATAACGAATATTATTTACTTATTTAGCCCATTTTCCGAAAGTCGTTATTCGTAAAACGCTCGGAAGGCAAACTTTGAGCTCCTTAATACAGTAATATCACTACAACGAAAACCGTATACTATTTTTTTTTATGTCCGTCATGTATTCTTGTTGACCATAGCGGCCTTATTTTTTCGTTTTTTGACCACATATCCAAGGTATACATTACTTACAATTACACAAAATTTAAAAAAAAACTTCCTGTATCATTCTAATTTTCTCAGAAATAAAATAAGATTCTTATATAATACTTATACTATATTAAAGTTCACTCTTTTAGCAATACGACATAATATAAATTATTGTCATTAGAAAGGAGAAAACACTGCAAAAAACAATTAGAAATTGTGTATATATTTGCTTGCGCAAGAGAAGAGCGCTCAGTGCCGCGGTTTTCTCCCAGGGTTGAATAGTTATTTATTTATTTATTTATTTATTTATCCTATCTTTTATAGTTACATCCAAAAAAAATGCGTTCATTTTTTAAACTCATTTTAAAAGAATACCTACGCTATTTTGTAATAGGCCTCTTAACCGCGAGATAACTAGGTGTGTTACCCAGCGGGCTTACACTCCACGCCCTTACTTCCAATTGCGACCAGATTACAGATTACGGTCTCTCGATTGGTTACGAGTTCGAGGTTGCTCATGCGATCCTCTTCCTTACGAAGCGGTGAAAAGACGTATATATACCGAATATATCGCGGACAACGGCATCTTTTGCCCGGCTGTTCACCCAGGATCGGGTAGCCGATGGTCGTTTCAAGAGCAGTCGCCGTAAGGTCCGCAACCACCCCCGCTCTATAGGAAACAGTACTGCTTCCAGACCCCCCCCCCGACTGTTAGTCAGAGTGCACAGTCGATTGGCTTACGCCGCACGGTGCGCAGACCGTCCAGGAACGCCAGAAGGTTTATTCCTAGGGGAAACTAGCCCTAAGGCCAGAGTCCTGCCCGGGCTCGCACTTCATGCGTGGAGGCCGCCGGATGGGTGTTGGCCCGTGAGTGTGACCAACCCTGAACAGAATGGGTCTTCGTGGCCAACTCAGCAAGGGCCCATTAGCTCCCAAAGCTTCATTAGCTCCCAAGGACTATTATATTATCTATTTCGATAATATAATAAGTCCTCGAATAAGTTTATCTGAATTTAAATACCATACTACGTTTCCGTATATTCTCCTCTCAATAAAACACGTTTTTACCCATAACACACTTTTTACAGAAGTCTATTCATCCTTTTTCCGTGGGCTCCATGATGCATTCAAAGACAGTATGCTTGTTTGCCCATAATATAGCTTTCTAAAAATAAGCTTCAGTTTACAAGTCAAAGGTTTCTATTCACCGACCTGTTTATGACTTTCTTTGAGAATAAGCCATGCCACTAAGGAGAATCATTGTTTCTTGCAAATAACACAAGATCGGCTCCAGTACCGCTATGTTTCCTGACGTATCATGGTGTGCCCAGTGACCGTACATCATAATATACTATTATTTATGGATCTTCACTGCAAATAATATATTTTAAATATATAATTGGCATGGAGGTTTTCGTGTAATTAGGCATATTTAAGAAGATTCCGAACTTTAAAACTCCGAAACGGCTCATAATTGAGGTAAATTGTAGTAGTCATAAATATTGTAGATAAATAGATCTTTCCAATAGTAAATACGTTATTGTTATTCGAGAGGTGGCCCAGCGCCCATACATTTTTGCTCATTGTCCTTTGTGCAGTTTGCCCATACCATAAGCACAGGATGCCAAGATTTCGTGTCACTCCTGCAGGAAGTTCAATTGTGGCGAGAACACTGTTCCAGTTTGCAAAGAGAGCAAGGATTAACTTACGTTAGGTTTATGATAGTTATTAAGTAAATTTAACGAATATCTTTTCATATAAGCTAATTTTTTACTAATAAATACGATAATTAGGAAAAATATTGCAGATATATTTGTTAGTCTCTGGGACTAATATTTAGCGACAGTGTAACTCGAAAACGTGTTTAGTGATCTACGGTTAAAGGGTAACTTTATAACGTGGCTTGTAAAAGAGGAACAAGGATTTTTTTTAAATATTGGACATTGTAAACTAATCTGGACATTTAAATATTCTGAATTTAATAATTTGACCAATCAGTTTATTTGGCCATCTACTTATAATAACATTTAAAATGACTGTTTTTTTACAAAGGCTTGGTTGATTATGAAAACCCATCATTTATCTAATGACAATAATATTATAATATCAGTTATTAGTGTTATCTATCGCATTTTTATAAAGTTTATTACATCCCAAGAATAATACGGAGAGATTAGAAATGTTTAAACATTAAAGCGCTGAATTATTATGTGTAACAAATAAAATTTGACATATTTATGTAAATATTAAAATGATAAGAGCTATGACATAAAAAATCGTTTGTTATTATATTACTATTTTATTTAGAGATAGGATACCCGAATAGACATATTTAGAATGCCATTTATCGGGCTACTGAGCATAAGAGAAGATTAATGAATGTTTGGAACCATTAGTACCATTCACACGTAGCGTTTTATAGTAAAATCCTAGCTGACAAAACAAAGTACAGCATTGCGCAATCTAATGCCCTATATAATCAATGGTGTTAGGTTTATATGGTTTTGAATTGCATTTTTTAAAAAAAGAAACGAGACGATACTGATAGCAGTCGCCTCTCGAATTTTTTGACAGGAGACCACATGTTAAGAGACAAGACGAGACTCGTATGTCTCGTCTCGTCTCCTGCCCAATGCCACATTATACCAGACAGTAGTTAGAGCACAATTGAAAACGAAGCGAGTTACGTCACGAGTCCAAGGGCTTGGATATGGCCGCCACATATCTACTACTCCGCCAACGCAAATGTTCAAACGTTTAAGAAATTCGCTAACCTTCGCACGCGCGTAACGCTAACCAAAAGCGTTCCCCGCAATAACCTGTCGCTCAAGAATGTGTCTATTGTTCTCTCGGTATACTGTGCCATTACTATTGGCGACGGTTTAATTTAATGAAGTGTGTATAATGTTTTGTTGTTTGCTAGCTCTCTGCAACCGGACACCACAATATCTCGCTCGGTTTCCCTTCTGGTCAACTGTGTCGCGTCACGTAGGATATATTATGCTTCTCTGCGATGTACTTAATTACAATATGAGCAGGCGACACATATCAATTTACATATTCAGCAAACCGGGTAGCAGAGGGTGCCGTCTAATACCCCACTACTCGCATATTAAGCAGATTCGGCCGGTTTAACAAACCATGGACGAAACCGCTAATATCGGGCCTTTGAGATAAAGCCTCCTATACACTAGCAGATTATTATCTTACGTAAACACAAACGAAGTGTAACAGTAACGATTGCGTTACACTGAAACGTACATAAATGCTTACTCACAGAGTGAAACGGTTGCGCCGAAAATATTCGGCCACTTTTCGGAGTTTGAGAATTGGCATTTTTGTATGAAAGGTGTACCCAGAGTGTTGAAACAACTAGGAACATATAACAGTTCATGAAACAACAACATGAAACAACTAGGAACATATAACAGTTATTTGTGCTTATAATAATGGGCCCTAATGAGACCTAATGGTCCGTTGCTGCGTTGGCCACTAAGACCCATTTGTCCAGGGTCGGTCACACTCACGGGTCAACAGCCCGGGTAGGACTCTGGCCTTAGGGCTAGTTTCCCCTAGGAGTCAATCTTCTGGCGCTCCTGGACGGTCTGCGCACCGTGCGGCGTAAACCAATCGATGCATTCTGACTAACAGTCGGGGGAGTCTGGAAGCAGTAGTTTCCTATAGAGCGGGAGTGGCTGCTGACCTTACGGCGACTGCTCTTGAAACGACCATCGGCTACCCGATTCCGGGTGAAGAGCCGGGCAAAGAATGCCGTGGTCCGCGATAGATTCGGTTGACACCGTTTCACCGCTACGTAAGGGAGAGGACCGCGCAAGCGACCTTGAACTGGTAACCAGTCGAGAGACCGGAGGAATCTGGTCGCAACTGGAAGTGTTTGAGTGGATAAGGTGGTGGCCTTGTTTTGTCCTAAGTCTTCTGTGCTCACTTCACGGGAGATTTCGTTAAAACTTCCTGAGGTGACGGGTTCGCCCGTTGTAGTTGACAACTCTACATGAACTTATAATAATATAAAAGTTCAACTCGGTAATCCATGTCGTATTACGACTATACACATCCGAAGTATTGTATGTATATTTGAATGATTTTGTGAAATAAACAAATTATTAAATCTTGTTAATGTTTATTATGCAGAACTGGCTATATAGATATTCTTTATAGCTGAAGTCCATATTTGAATGAAATCCAATCGACCTCAAATAAAATCCAATCATATCACAGCCAGAAAGTAAAAACGAAATCACATGAAAACAGAAAACACTTAGACGTAAAACGAAAGAATGACAACGACCCAAAAGCAAAATCTTACCTGCAGTACACTAACTAGAGCTGTCAACTACAACGGGCGAACCCGTCACCTCAGGAAGTTTTGACGATATCTATCGTTCTGTCTCCCGTGAGGTGAGCGCAGATGAATCTGGACGAAAAACAATCCGTCGTCTAGCTGCGCCACCTGCCCATCAAAGGCCAACGACTTACGGCGAGGCACCGGGAAAGGTACTCAGCTGGCAGCCCCGCCCCCTGACAACCAGTTTGGATGGATATCTCCGTCAGGAATTAACGGCCAGGATGCCTCCTGACTGGTAACAGCATCGAGGTCGCTTGCGCGGTAACTTATGAAACGGCGATTCTGTGCCAACCGAATCTATCGCGGATACCTGTAATACACTGAGTATATATTTCGTCTGTCTTGCTTATTTACTGTGTCTCTTTCATCCTTCAACTTGTTTAGATAAACCCAACGTAAAACAAAAGAATGCCGACGGCCCAGGCGCAAATCTTACTTGACACCCGCACACTGATCGTCTATCTATATCTTACTTATTGGCTGTTCTCTTTCATTCATAAACTTATATACCGCTTTAGCTTTCGGGATAAGATACTCGGTAAGTACTATGCTCTTTTTTTGAAATTGCCGAATATATGTGAACCAAAAACTAGGGAGCTCGTTGCCCTGGAACAAGCCCTGGCCCACAACAAGTAATAGAGTTTCAACAAAATTCCTTGTAATTCAACAAATTTACGGTTGAAACATAGTTATTCTGTAAAAATCGTAATAACAAAATGGTAATGTAAGAATCAGTCCAATATCTTTCTCGGTGTACATGGGTTAATCCGACACTGAGGGTACATACCTAAAATAAAATGCTTTATCTATTGCATGACAAAAGCAAGCAACTTATAAAAAATATCCCTAACTCTAATAATAAAACTGCCACATTAATTTCACGAAGATATTCAAGACAGAAGTACTTTAATGGGTCATAAATATGAATTATAGGAGCAGTTCCCCGTGCGTAGACCCTTTTAAAAACAAATTAAGCCGTTTTTCCTACGACACAAAGTAGGTTATTCGGAAAATGTGGGTCGCCACGTCTCGTCGACCAGGGGTTTCCAAGGCTGTCCCGCGGGCGAACAAGAGATTTATTTTCTTTGACTTCTTCAAACAAGTATATATATTAAAAGGAATAAAAACACGACCGCGTCACAAAAAGTAGACTGTTGTATTTATTTTTTTTAATTAGTTTTTTTAATTAAATATTTGTAATTATCCATATAGATACATACATATATATTTTTTCAGAATGTACTAAATCAGACCTTTCTTTGACATGAAAAAGCCGATATATTTATGTCAATTTATTGACATTTGGAGATTTGGACATTTAGACAATTATTTACTTGATATTTGGATAGTTAAGGTACCCAATGACATTTGAGATGACATAACGATCCTAACAATACCACATACTTCTAAATCGGTTCAAGCGTTTAGAAGTTATGTGGTATAAAGAAACAGAAAATATACATAGATGAACCCTGAACATATTATGCTTCTTTTTATTGGGAAGTCGTGTAAAAACACATTTTTATCACTTTTGACTCTTGGCTAGGTGCCGGTAATGAATGTTTTTTTGTTTGTTTATTTAAAAAACTTTACTGCACACACAACAGAATACAACATGGTGGGCCTATTGACAGGCAATACCTTACGACCATACATACCCTCAGGGCTATAGTGACTAAATGTTTATATAAGCAAATTAATACATAAAGTGATTTTTGAAAAAATAAAGATAAAAGTATTTATTTCCAATACAACCATAACAATTGTGTAGGAATGACAGTAATTAATCTTAAACTAGTTGCTCAATTTAGCCAAGAGATGATATACAATATATAAATTTAAACTTACCAATTTAAGTAGTGGTTTTTAGAAATGAGTAGTTACAATAATGACCATAATAACGAAAATAAGAAAGAAATTATTAACATGTCAACTCAATATGTAAGGGCGAAAATTCAGGGTTGGCAAAAACCCGGGTTTTATCAAAAAATATCTGCCCACTGGGTTATTTTGGGTTTTTTTGGGGATTTTCGGGCTTTTTCAGGGAATTTCGGGTTTTTTCGGAGCTAATGAGAATTTTAAATGAATATATTTTATTTTTACATTTTATTTTATTTTATTACCATTTTATTGCATTTTTTCTCCCAATTCAAATCTATTTACTACTAAATAAAGTTGTAACACTACCATGAAGGGAATTCCCCCGAAAATCGTTATTGTCAGTTGTCAGGGAGACCACCTTTATTTTCACAACAGTTGTTTATCTTGAATTATCATAAATATGTTGAAATTCGCATGGATATCGAAGCTAATCCTGACCCGCAAATATAGTTCGTTGTAGGGGCAGCTCGTGTGCTTGACAATGTTGGGCTTCATACACAAGCCATCCATCTTCAGAAGCTTGAAGGAAGTTTCCGTGGCGCTGGACAAACTACAGGCTGACGATACGACTATATCTGATGCAGTTGAAGTATGGCTTGATCTGATGGAAAGTCATGAACTTGAGCCCTACAGGACGGCCATAAGTGCGAGGTTCAATGATGCGATGCAACCTTTTCACTTCTTGGCGAATATGATGGAACCGCGGTACTACGGTCGGCGCCTGAAACCAGATCGAGAGAAAATGGCCGAAGAATGGGTAACGAAGCATAACCCTGAGTTCATGCTTGGTGTTTTGGCATTCTCAATCAAAGACACTGATGTATACCCGTCTACTTTATTCCATGAAAATGTCGTCTCAAAAAATTTACCCAGTAAATTGTGGAAAATCGTGGGCTAAAAAACGGAAAAGATGGAGGTGGTGATTGACCAAAGCAAATTGCCCGATGGATTTTGCTCATTTTTTCCGCTTTACACACTTGTCCGGCCAGTTCTGCATCAATTGAAAGACTTTTCTCAACATTTGGAATGGTCTGGAAAAACATCATTTTGTTTTCTTTTTGATAAAATATAATATAAATGCTATATCCATTCATTAATTTAATTATTATAAACAAGTATTTTTTCAAAAACCCACATTCGTCAAAAACCCTCGGGTTTTTTCAGATGGGTTTTACCCAATTTAACCCAGTGGGTTTTTTCGGGTTGGGGAAAATCAAGCCAACCCTGCGAAATAAGATATAAGGTCAAGCTAGGAGGCAAGTGGGGGGGGGGGGGGGAGGGGTAGTTATACCTGAACCCTTTGTGCCCTGTTCCATCGGGCTACCGTGGTTGCGCAACCAGTCGCCGCCAGCAACAAAATGTATACAGCTCCATGAAAGGTGTCCGCTTGGTTACGCTACCGTTTTGGCTGGTCGCATAAATTTTGTTGGTGGCGGCGACTGGTTGCGCCACCATGGTGTCCTAGTGGAATACGGCACTTTAAGGACCATGGGACATATGTGTCCCTTAACTTATAAAATCCAATGATTTATAAAATCATTTTATAAATCATCGAATGCGAACAATTTATAAATTATATTTTTTCTATGGTATTAGGACATAACTAAACTTAATATTAGCAAAAAAAATATTGTTTAAAAATATGCCGTATTTTTTTAAATAACGCAAATGACCGACGAACTCTGGTAATTTTAAATAAATAAATAAATAAAATATTAATTGCGACTTTTAAAATTTGTTTTTTGTTTGTTTTATAAAGTACGTTTTTTAGTACGTATCAAATGGAAGAAGTTGTAACTGCATCTTTATGGGACCACACGTACACTTGTATCCTATAAATTTATACAAAATCTATTGAATATTGAATACAAACTTCGTGTTATTTACATCGCCCTTTAACAGAACAAGTTGTATTAATAAACGTCCATACTCTATCGCAGATTATGGCCCAGGGTTAAGTAAATGTAGGGGGAAGTCCTCTAACGCCGGACGGCACCTAGCGTCGGACACTATTAGTATCTCGACCGACAAGTCGCGGCGCGATCGATATACAAAGAAGTAGGAAAAGGAAAAGCGTACGCTTCCCCGAACCCTTTTGCCGCGTATTTGTATCGATCGCGCCGCGACTAGTCGATATACTATTAGTGTCCGACGCTAGGTGGCGTCAGGCGTTAGGGGACTTCCCCTACATTAATAGATTTCTTTAAACCCGATCAGGTTTCCAAGTTGTCTCAGTGGCAAAGGCACAGAGTTCCTTATTCCATATGTGTAGGTATTGGTTATACCAACATTAAAAGTCTCAACAAGTGCTGGTTCGAAACCCCAAAATTATCTAATTAGAGTGCTAATAAAAAAGGTTTTACGCCACTGTTTTTATATATATACTCTGGTGATACGGTTATGAAAACATTAGATAAAAACGCTGATAAGGCATTTTAGTATCATAAGCGTTTGATTCCGATTGGATTTCTTATGGGAATTAAATTTGGATGTTTTTTCTTTATGTATTTTGAGCCAGACCGTCACTGTTTGCCGCGTTTTTTATGGTTAGCTACAGCTGACCATCATAAAACATATTAAAATTTAAAAAACACGACTTCTTTAGGCAGATCAATGCAGTCCGCTCAACAAAAGTGATTTGTCTTATTGGTTTCTTTTATAATAGGAAATGGATTTTATTTTCATTTATTTATTTGGTAATTTATAAATATCTACAGTAAATAGACATATACAAATATAATGTCATAGCCGAGAATCCAGTAGCAAAAAACTGATAACATGTTATGCCAGAAACTGTTATGCCAGTGATCCTATTCGTCGCCTAACCAGGCAATGGGCCAGTAGTAGTAACCTTTGTCATCTATCAACAAAAAAAACACTACTAGATTTGATCATTTTAATGCTAAATATAATAGAAAATGGCGTCGGACACGCAATATTTCGTCTTAAAAATGTATTTTTTTCATATGTGTTAAAAACATTTTTTAGTTATTAGTTTTTAAGATAGTTTAAAAAATTAACGTAACCTACCGAAATGTAGGTGTTTGACGCTTCTTTAAATGCCTATATCTCGCTAATTTATTAAGGCCGAATAAACATTATTGCAGTTTCGGAATCATCGTGGGGAATATAGTCAAATGGTGTTAAAATATCAACAATTTAGAATAGGTTCCGAATATACAAAAATAACAAAAACGCTGATAAGGCGTTTTTGTATCAGAAACGTTTGATTCCGATTGGATTTCTTATGGGAATTGAATATGAATAGTTTTCCTTTTCGTATTTCGATATTTCGTATTTTGACATCGTTTTTTTTATAATTAGCTACATTTGACCATCACGAAACAAACCAAACTAAAAAGGGAATTAATGTAGTTTAACAAACTCTTCTACATTGAGGATGTTTCAATGTCACCCCCATATATTCATCAGGCCGATTCTGAATCTCTAAAAATCTTTGCTTTATCTCTAGAATGCAGTTTAGCTAATTCTACCATATTTTGTTTTAAAACTAACAATCTGCGGAAGATTGTAGTTATATGTATAGATAGAAATAAGTGTTTATGATGGTTTTAAAAAACCTGTTTTACATTGTTGATTTTTTAACCTCGCCCGACTATATTGACCACGCTGATTCCGAATCTGCAATAATCTTTATTCGGTCTCAATAAATAAGCGAGATATAGACATTCAAAGAAGCGTCAAACCCATACATTTCGGTAGGCTTAGTTAGTTTTTTTATTAATACATAAACGCCTATTTGGCAGTAGGTTAGATTAGTTTTTTATAAACAATCCTAAGAACTGAGTCTAAAAACCTTTTTTTAAATGTAAATTTGTTTTGTCTCGAAATTTTACGCGTCCGAAGATTTTTTCTTTCAGATTTAGCATTACAATGATCGAAACTAGTAGTATTTCTTTATATTTTCGATTTTTGAGAAAGGTTCCTATACTGCAACAATTCCAAAACTAACAACCCACCGAAATGTTTCGGTATTATTGCAGTATAGGTACCTCTTCTAGATTGTTGATTTTTTAACGTCACCAGACTATATTCACCACGCTGATTCCGAATCTGCAATAATATTTATTCGGTCTCAATAAATAAGCGAGATATAGGCATTCAAAAAAGTTTCTTTTGGGTTTGACTTTCCGAGGGTTTTTGACTTTTTTAAAACGCCTAATTACACGTTGCTTATTTATATATAGTGCAAAGATTTTAACCGATTCGGAATCAGTGTGATCAATATAGTAAGGTGACATTAAACCATCGTCAATGTAGACTAGTTTGGTTAACTATATACCACTTTTCACGACTAAATATCTCTCACTTTTCAATACTAAAACACGACTTTTCCAGGCAAATTAATGGAGTACACAAATGAATGAGTGATTGGGTGAATGAATGAGTGATTTGTCTTATTGGATTCTTTTATTATTGGTAATATTTGTGCGTGGACGTACCTCGGGTCGGGGAGTATGATTTTCTTGCTAGCCCTGGCGGCTGGAGTGCATTTCGACTTCTCCATGGCCATCAGATAGCTGACGTCTGCCAGCACCGCTTCCAAATCCGCCATCTTGACGAATATTATCACGAAAACACTCACGCACGCTAATTATTTAGACGATCCAGCACTTTTCACGAATCCACACGGCACTCCCGAGGCTCGGATCTCTCCGCACTCATGTCGCAGCACAGCAGTGACACATCGCGCACTTACAACGCGCCCGCCGTTACAGCAAACGTAAACAAAGAGGATAATAATATCATCGGGCCGACGCTCGCGGGCCGCGCGAACGGTAAACCACTAATGGCACCGGCATAGGCGCACGGGCGCGCGGTTCGCGACGATAAAAAACGGACGATTGAGTGACACACGACGACCAGCCTCACGGAGACCGAACAGCTAGCGAAAAGCTCCGTCAGACGTCCGCCCGCTGCCGCTCCTCCCGCACCCGCCAATATGCTTAGTGTAGCCAGATTTTGACGCGAAAAATACCACACAACAGTACAAAAATACCATTTTATACTACGAGTCTATGATAATATTATATACTACAAAATATACACAGGCTAGTCGTTTAATTTTGACATGTCTAGCCAAAAAATCCATCGGTTGTGTCACCCCAAGACTTTCCCGGCAAGTAGCCAATGACTGATTTCATCGGAATATTATATTCATAAATAAAATCGATAAGCGCACTCGCTCGGCCGGTGGACGAACCCGTTTGGGTTGTTACACAACCGCCTCTGGGGGCGCGGTTCGTTTCACGGCTAGCCTAGGGCGGCTCAGAGTTAATTACAATGTTTGAGCTTCTGTAAATTTAATTTTGTTTCAACGAATATGTTACAACAAAAAACTTTATTGTTACATCAAGAACTAAAAACGCGATTGTCAGCGCGAACAAATTGTTTGTAATAATAATAATTATAAATAAAATTATCCACTTTTTGTAATGGCAGTCGTGTTTTTTTTATTGTTCTAGTTTCTGAAGAGCAAAAACAGAAGTGTTTAGAATTTATTTTTGCTAATATATAAATCGCTCCGCGCTTCGGAACCTTTACCCGGGGAGTATGTAATTCTTGAAAAAAAATGCATGCCATATTTTTCTATGGTCAAATCTAACATGCTAAATTATTCAAGAATAGGCCCTTCGGACGATTATTATATAGCACATAGAGACTACAACCTTTCTTTATTCCAATAGTTGGTTACCCTCAGAAGCGCTTAATTTTTAGAACCATGTGATAATTTGGATTCCAGTAGAGATTTCTACTTCGTACAGAATTGTACGGGGGGTTTAATCAGTACAATGGCGTTACTAATTACCAAAGATGGAAGGTGGATTAATTTCTCTCCACCATGAATGTCGCTGTAACTAGTGCTGGGCACAGTTAATCAAATATTCTTTAAACTCAGACGGTTTAATCGTTAACAATTCATCAAAAGTTTTACCTTGATAATCGTTTATCAGTTAATTCAATGAAAATGTAACGGAACTTTAAGTTAATGCTTAGTAACTTTGAGCTTCTTAGAATATCAAATCTCTCAATTTTCCCAGGACTTCATAATACTGACTCTTTTCTAATAAGGTTTTATCTCTAGAAAGTGTGGAATATAAGCTCTTAAAAGTAAAATTAAAAGTGCATAATATTACGCACATTTTTATTTAAATTAGGTAGGTCTTCTAGTTGAATTTATGTATTAAATAAAAATACATTAAAAGTAAAGGTAAATGAGGTTAAAATAGTCACATAATAAATATTCAATTAATGTAAACACGACATAAAAACACTGTTTAGTAAATATGTACATTTGACTAAAGGAACTACTTAGTAAACATGTACATTTGACAAAAGGGACTATTTAGTAAATATGTAGGTAAATTATGACACAAACATTCCACAATGATGAGATCTATGCAAAGGCGGTTCGTCCTGTGCGTAGCCCGATACGAACATGTCGCATGTAACTCCTACAGTGATCGACTGCAGAACTTCGATATGCTATCACTTAAGGACAGACGAATTGTTGCGGATATGGCGGTGCTGCACGATATCGTCAAAGGGCCTTGGATAGCTCATACTTAGTTACAGGCGTCGGTCTGGGGGTGCCCTAACTTAAAACCCGTTCTATGCGGTTATCCGAACCCCCGAGACGGCATTCCAACTATACACGCAATTAAATGTTCAATCGATATAATAATATATTTACAAAGCAATAACATTTATAGTAATAATGAGATTCAAATCAGCAGTGCTATCCGCCCTTGAAGCAACAGCAACTAAATAATGTTTTTTTTTATAATAAGAATGTAAAACCCTATTCAATTATCTATACATTTCTAATTATATATACTTCATCTTCGCTAACTGTGGTCATTGCAAAATTACTTTTAATAAGTTGTTATTATTTATAATCAAGTACATGCTGTTACATTACTTACATAAATTAAATTAAATTACAGTCATTAAAGAAGAAACATAGTTACCTGCATTAGGGTATGTAGTAATTTTGATTTCACTTGTAGAAGAATATATAGAGGTCATATCAACTATCAATCTTTCTAGTGACATGGCAAAACAGAGATACCTACTTTTTCAGAATTTTATATGATAATGGGTATGGGTCGCACATATCATAGCTTTTAATCGGCAAGAATGTCACCAGTAGTATTTTACAGGTGTGTAAAATAATGCATTTGCAGTCATTTTTACGCCTAGCCTAAATTACCACCCACTACGTTATAACGATATTAGATCATTCTTTTAACCATGGGGTGAACGCAGAAGCTTAGACAACACAGTCCACTGTCTTACTGCACCAACGTGCTCGTGAGAGTCCAACTCCTTACCGCGAGGTACTAGAAAGTAAATCCAGAGGCCGGCATCGCGCCCTTACTACCAGATTTGGCCGGATTTCTCCGTCCCCTGGTCTGGTCATGGGTCATGGGTTGCTTGCACTGCCTCTATCTGACATAATCGGTTATTCAGATTGAATATTTTGCCAACCAAAATGCCCTTAGTCCCCGCCATGCCCATGATGGTCACTCGGGATTGGGTCGCCAACGGATCGATTCAAGGGTTGAAGACGTCAGGTTGACAACTTGACCTCATATGACTATGAGATGTATGTTTCCTATGACCCTCCGCTGCCATAGAAAATATACATATATATATATATATATATATATATATATATATATATATATATATATATATATATATATATATATATATATATATATATATATATATATATATATATATATATATATATATATATATATATATATATATATATATATATATATATATATATATATATATATATATATATATATATATATATATATATATATATATATATATATATATATATATATATATATATATATATATATATATATATATATATATATATATATATATATATATATATATATATATATATATATATATATATATATATATATATATATATATATATATATATATATATATATATATATATATATATATATATATATATATATATATATATATATATATATATATATATATATATATATATATATATATATATATATATATATATATATATATATATATATATATATATATATATATATATATATATATATATATATATATATATATATATATATATATATATATATATATATATATATATATATATATATATATATATATATATATATATATATATATATATATATATATATATATATATATATATATATATATATATTTTCTCACAAGGCATATGTCATTTCGTGGAACCCGCCTTGTTGCCTATTGGCACCATCTTCTAGGTGGGCATTTGTAGCATCACGCAGTCAAACACTCGCGGTCAACCGTCTCAGTATTAACCGCGCCCAACGCTGCTTAACTTCGGTAACAACGAGGAGAACCGGTGTCAACGTGGCTACGGTCAAGATCTCCAGACGCCCCCTTTTTATTAGCCGGAATGCGTAAGCGTGACTGACACAGCCTGGTACGCAGACCACCCAGTTCCGCCCAATCGCCTCCAATTACAGCCGTGGCAGAAGCTCACAGCGACCCTGACAGGTTGAGGAGGCTACCAGATAGGAGTAAAACAGTGAGCGGCAAGCCAGATGATATAGCTTGACCGACACAGCCCAAGCTGCACGGTACCATTGGTAGCGAACGGTTTCGTGCAGCTTGGGCTACAAGATCCATTTTGTTCTCTGATCGGCCTAACTCACGATTCGGCTCCTATTCAGAAGCCTCCTCGTGAGGAAGGCTACTCCGGGTAAGACTCGCGTCTCAGGCCTAACGGCTGGTGAACCAGTTTCTCCTGGTGGAATTGCATCCCGGCGCTACTGGACGGTTTGCGCACCGTTCGGCGACACGTATCGGTTGTCCACGCGTATCGCTTGTCCGGTTGTGACTAATTGCTGAAGGAGTCTGGAGACTATGGAAATATACTGTTTAATAAGCAGCGGGGGTCGATGTTGACCTATCGTCAACCACTCTTGAAACGACCATTAGGCTATTCGACCCTGTTTTCAAAGCTGGGAAAAAGATGCCGTTGGTCCGGGATAGATTCAAACCGAATCACCGCTGAACACACGGCAGCTAGAGGTTGAGCAAGTGACTTCGAACCAATGACCAGTCGGAAGGTTGAAGATATTCTGATAGTTAATTCCAGACGGAGATATAATTTCAAAAATGATAGTCAGGGGGCGAGGCTGCCTGCTGGGTACCTTTCCCAGTTCATCGCCGTAAGACGTCGGCCTCTGACGAGCAGGTGGGTTGTGTAACTAGGAAGAGGATGGTTTTTCATCCTAAGTTTTCTGCGCTCACATCACGGGAGACAGAACGATCCAATATCGTTAAAACTTCCTGAGTTGACGGGTTCGCCCGTTTTAGTTTTAACAGCTCTAGTTGCACAGAACCATTAGGTTTGGTTGGATAATTTGGTTAATTACTGAAGAATTAATTTTTCGCGCGCACGCGTTGCATTCTCTGACTTACAATGAAGGGTTGTCCCCCCCCCCCTTCCGCCATGGCGAGGTTACACGACAATAAATTTGAAAAAAAACAAAAAGCCTTAAAAATACTACAGGAATTCAAAAATATACTACATCTGGCCGCACCGTTCAAACTTCGCTCCCCTTGGAGCTAAATTCCCCCAATCACAGAGTGTGAATTGCGGCCTGCTCAAACAGCGTTGCCAGGATTATTTTTGTTAAAATTAAGTACAGAGCTACTTATTTTGAAGTGCGCTGCACATCCACAAATCTAACGTAATTAAAAAACACATTGAAAAATCTTCGAAAAAGCATAAACAACATTCAGATAACAATCGCTCATGCAGAAACCGTAAACATTACATCCAAATACGTACTCATATGGCAGCGCTATTTCGCTTTATCATATTCCGCTAACTTCACCGCGTCGATGAATCGTTTAAAATAAAATCAATAATAATATTTTCGCGTGAACATGACTGTATTTTTTACACATTATAAACAATAAGAAGGACCTGAAACCACTAATAAAATATTCAATACGATTAATGTACTGGCTGCTTTGACGAAATCCCATTACCGTACTGTCATCCACACAGCTGATATCTGTCAACAGATGACAGTTGACATCTGTCAAACCACGAGCTGCCCGCCTCGACCATTGTTTGTTTACTAACCTGCGGAGTACGGGCCCTAAGTTTGGAAATTAGTGTCTCCAATTTAAGAAATAACGACCTCATGCACTTTTTATACGTGATGTCTAATATCATCAGCTATGTATAGGTACCAAAATGTTGAACCTCCTAAATTGGGATCCTCGATACCCGCCAGACCGAAGTTTTAGCTGCTGTTTCGGTCATTGAATAACATCGGCGGTGGGAATTTATGCCGTTTAGCAAACTCTTTTACATTGAAGATGTCAGATGTCATCACGCTGATTCCAAATCTGTAGAAATCTTTGCTATATCTCTGAGCTAATGGGCCCATGATTTGTTGGCCACGAAGACCTATGTGTTCAGGGTCGGTCACACTCACGGGTCAACACCCATCCGACGGCCTCCACGCACGGGGTGCGAACCTGGGTAGGACTCTGGCCTTGGTCAGTTTCTCCTGGGAATCAAACCTCTGGCGCTCCTGGACGGTCTGCGCACCGTGCGGCGCAAGCCAATCGATTGTGCGCTCTGACTAACAACTTGGGTTGTCGACTACAACGGGCGAGCCCGTCACCACAGGGAGTTTTAACGATTAGTCGTTCTATCTCCCTGGAGTGAGCGTAGAAGACTTAGGACAAAAACAATCCACCGTCTAGCTACGCCACAACCCGTTAAGAGACCAACGCCTTACCGCGAGATAGCCAGTTATGTTACCTGGCGGGCCCGACACTCACGCCCTAACTTCCAATTGTGACCAGATTTCTCCGGTCTCTCGATTGGTTCTCCAATCCTCTCCCTTACGAAGCGGTGAAACTGTGTATACCGAATCTATCGCGGACCATGGCGTCCTTTGCCCGCCTCTTACCCAGGATCGGATGGCCGATGGTCATTTCAAGAGCAGTCGCCGTAAGGTACGCAACCACCCCCGCTCTATAGGAAACAATACAGCTTCCAGACTCCCCCGACTGTGTGAAAGAACGATCTATATCGTTATACCAGCCTGGGGTGACGGGTTCGCCCATTGTAGTCAACACCGCCATCCTGCTATATCTCTAGTTTCGGTGTTTATGAAATTTAAAAGAAATACAGGTGTTTACGAAATTTTCTAAAAAGTAACCTACTGTCATATAGGTGTTTAATGCGTCTTCAAACGCATATATCATGCTTATTTATATGCATAGAGCACCTTTACAGGTTCGGAATCAGTGTGATGAATATAGGGGGGTGACAAAGTATGCCTGAGAATACTCGGGCCCGGTAATAGGACAGAAAAACCTATTCACTATGCCAAACCTGATTATGCTCAGCGTCCCTTTGCGTCGAGATTTGTTTCCGAATTCATCATTTGTAAGGTTGCAACTGGAAGTAGGGGCGCGAGTGTCGGCCCGCTGGGTGATTAACCTGGTTATCTCGCGGTAAGGCGTTGGCTTCTTACGGGCATGTGGCGTAACTAGACGGTGGACTGTTTTGTCCTAAGTCTTCTGCGCTCACCTCACGGGAGACAGAACGATCTAATATCGTTAAAACTTCCTAAGGTGACGGGTTCGCCCATTGTAGTTGGCAACCCTAGTTGTCATCATTTATAAATGTTTTCTAATTTTGATAATAATTTGCGAAAAAACCTTTAGTTTTAGTTTGATATTTTGAGATGAAACATTCGTTTACTGATTTAGTTGTTTATTTCTTTTTATTTTTTTTGCTGTAATTACAAACATTATACTAACTTTTTGTTTTGTTTAAATCATCGCCCTACAAAAGACTGCAAGTCAATACTGCGAAAGTAACTGGCTTTCATATGAATACTCGTGGTTGACAATAGTGGTAGGTACAATGCCAAGCCCGAGATAACTCGGGCTTGGCGGTTAGAGTTAAAACATCTTCAATGTAGAAGAGGTTGCTTAACTGCATTTATACCCTGGCATAGTGCGGGCTTAAGTTTGGAAATTGATATCTCCAGTTTATAAGTGATGTCTAATATCAGCAGCTATACATAGTAAAAAAACAACCTAAATTGGGATTTTCTTTTCCAGCCACACCAAAGTTTAAGTGGAAATACATATTATGGCGGGGAATAATTTGTATTTCCCTCGTTAACTATGATTCATGGATTTACGCCTTGTCATTGGTAGACTGATATTCGCTTACTATATGTACGTTTGTTTATACAGGCTCGGGCATAAGACCCAGTTTGTCAAAAATTCAAAAACAAATCGAAGCAAATTTATTTAAATTTTTATGTCGCATACAAAAACATCAAAAATAAAAAAAATAAATGTTGAAAATGCCCCCCCTCTCGGCGACAGCGATCTGTAGGATTAACCATATTTTTGAACGATTTTCACATTCCCTACTTCATTGAAATTATCCATCATTTATTGCCGACTCGTTTAGCACTGGTACTCCCGGAAATTCGGTGTGAAATTTATTTTGAAAGTGCAAAAATAAACACGGACAACAAAAATTCGGTGAACCTTGAGTATTTTTGATCTTTGAAATTTCAATACATAATCCGTCACAGAGAACGAACCGCGTGTACTGGCTTGCTCTGCCCACTCTCATTTCGAAAAAGTAGGATTAGTGTTGCCACTTGCGCGATTCCGAATTTGCCATTTATTTAATTTTTTGTTACGCATTTGAGTTTTTGGTTGCGCGACTTTTGCTTCACCCGTATAATTCCATTTCTGGCGCTAACTTCAGAGACCTCACAGGGCAACAGAGCAGAATGCGTCATTTTCTAAATTGTTATAATTTTATTTACTAAAAACAATAAATATCTAACAAAGATTTGCTAATAATCATGACTATGTTTCTTGTACGACATTCCATGCCATGATCGTCTTCTTCTATTATGGCTAGACGAGCGACTCAAATTGTCCAGGTTTTCTTCTTTCGGAATGCTCTCTTTGCTCACTTTTCGCCTTACTATGCTGTTTTCCAATTGCTGCTGCCACATTTTTGCGTAGACTCCCTGCTGGCTGATCAGATCTTCATGCCTGTCAATAAATTACTCAAAATAAATAAAGGTTAGCCAAAAACAATAGATGTTTACCGACAGCTTGTTGAAGTTGTACTCGTACAACTGGGGGTGTCTAACACAACGAGCACACCTCGGGGAGTTATAAAAGCATCCCCATGCAGTGAACGAGAAAGACTTAGCGGACAAAAGACAATCCGCGTTGTATGAATCGCTATCGAAGCTTGTCCACAGACAAGGCGACGGCGGCGCGTCCATTTTTCCCCCGTGTCTGTGGACAAGCTTCCATAGTGATCCATACCCCACTAATGACACTGTAAATTAATCGTAAATTTTAACAGCGAAAAAAAGTGTATGGACAAGAGGGCTCGTAGTATAACAGTATGGCGGAGCACTTTAGATAACTATCAAAAATTCGGTATAAAATAATAATATACATAATTACAGACGAATTTTTAAATCATAGCTCTTATTATTTTTATATTATTCATTTAAAGACATCAATTTATAATTTGGTATAGAGGTCCTGATAGACTAACAGATAGAATTATATATCTCTATTATTTCTGTGATATAATCAGCCTATATATAGATGCGACAGATGGCAATAATAATTGAATGTTATTAATGTTATCTCGGATAAATTATTAGGTTTTTATAATCAATCAGTCCTTTATATAAAAAAAACCATCAATGTTATTATAGATAGCCAAATAAATAGCTATTAGTTTCGCCTAAAGCCTCGTATCGACCTGCGAGCGCAGTGCGCTGTAAGCGACTCACAGCAAGCGGCTCGATGGAAGCGCATCTGTTAGCGGCTCACAGTGAGCATACGAGCCGTTGCGAGCCGTCCCCGCGAGTCTCAAAAGACTTAGTTGCAATTTCACGCCAAGCGTCCTCTCTTTTTATTTGTTATAATGAATGGGATGTTTAGGGTCCCAAAGTATGTGATATTCTTTATACAAAGATATAAGAAACAATGATTTTTCGCAATTGTCCATTTTCGCTCACAAAGTGCGCGCCAATATGAGCGGCTCTGAATGACCCCCTTTGAGCACTACCAAAAAACGTTCAGCGCGAGGCTCAAGGTCAAGCGGCGCGGAATGAGCCGCTTGATTCGATCAACCCAGTATCGACACACAAGCTGACCCGCTCACAACGCGCCGCGCTCGCAGGTTGTTAAGAGGCTTTTCAATGCTCAGTGCCAAGGTTTGCTAAAACGTTCAATGACGTTAAGCAATCTAACACCATATATAATTAATGGTTATCAATAGGAGCATCTAATTAGCAATATACTTTCATGAATTTGCCTAAAAAAATAAATTATGGCAAAAAGTCTCTTACCGTCCTCTTTCTACGATGGTGCCATCTTTCAAAACGAGTATCTCATCGGCGTGGATGATTGTCGACAAACGATGAGCGATTATCAAAGTAGTCCGATTGGCGCATACTTTCATCAATGATTCCTGAAATATAGGTAAGACAATAAATGAAGACTTACGGAAGAAAATGATAAATGTATTCCTCCTCCAATCCACTGGAAAGTAATGTTGTATGACTGGACGCCAGAGATGCTGAAATTTTATTTAAATGCCTTTCAGCATAGACTTCCAGACCCCAGTAACCTCGCTCGTTGGAGCTATGCCGAGGATAGTTCATGTCCCCTTTGTAGCAACACCCCTTGCACAGCTAGACATATTCTAGCTGGCTGCAAGGTGGCCTTGGATCAAGGACGGTACACTTACCGCCACAACAAAGTCCTTGCTGTTATTCGCGAGGTACTTAGCCTCTCAGTGGCTCGTGCCAACAAGGGTTCCACAGTATCATCCAAACCCCCAATACAGTTTGTGCGGGTTGACTCTAAAGGCAAAAAACATCTCACTACGAAACCTTTCTCAATAATCGAGAAAGCTTCAGATTGGATTATGGAGGTCGATTCGGTCTCTAAGCAGTATAAATTCCCTGAAAGTCTCGGATGCACAGCCCTGCGTCCAGATATAACTCTTTACTCTCTATCTCGGAAGATGGTCCTTAACGTAGAATTAACTGTTCCATGGGAATCAAATATCCCAAAAGACCACGAGTACAAATTAAATAAATACCATGACCTCGCAAATGCCGTCACCCGGAACGGCTTCACTGTTCACCTTCACGCGGTGGAAGTAGGCGCTCGTGGCCTGCCAGCTAAATCTTTGTTTCACCTTTTTAAAGATCTTGGTCTCTCCAGGAAAATAATCAACTCCTTTCTAGAAAAATTATCTAAAACTGCAATTTCTGCATCTCAAATTCTATGACTTCGAAGGGGGAGTAAATGGGTGGTAAGGTGAACGCTCACATGTGGCAAGACAGCTGTCCTAAACCTACCACAGCCGGTTCGTAAGTCCGGAATCCACTGCTCACCCCCCAGAAGTGTAAAAAAAAAAAAAAAAAAATTGTATTATGATGGGCCCGACTTCGGTCGGTGAATTCCATGGCAGCTCCGTTTGTATTTTATTTATTTTTTATTTTTTTATTTTCTGTGACAATGAGATGACATGTGGCTTGTTCCCAAACAAATCGAAGCGCGAATCGATTTTCGAACAAAAGATTATAGCCTGCCCTTAAATGGAGGAATAGGAAAACAAGTGACAGGAAATAATGATGGAGGTCCCTCCGGTTGATGCTGAGGAGGAACTGTGATGGGAAATACTGATCAAGACCAATGACTTTTCTGTGTTTCCACTTTTTTTTGCAAAAACGTGCTCACTGTTCACTGTGAGCCGCTCACTGTGAGTCGCATATAATAGATTCCATCCAATGGCTTCCTCCATTCACTCCCCCTTCGAAGCCATAGAGTTTGCAATGCGGAAATCTCAGTTTAGGTCGTTTCTTAGGAAAGAGTTGATTGTTTTCGTAAAGTGACCAAGATCTCTAAAGGGATGAAACAGAGATTTGGGTAGCAGGCCACAAGTGTCAACATCCACTGCGTGAAGGTGAGCAATGAAGCCGTTCCAGGAGGCGGCATTTGTATGATCATGTTATTTATTTAGTTTGTATTCGTGGTCTTTGGGGGCGATTGATTCTATTAACTGTCCATTTTGCATAGATTTTTCGATGAACTAAAGCTGAGTTCTTGTAAAATACGAAAGTCACCGGCGCTTTTGAAACTACATTTCGGAACACCAGATAGTTTATCACAAACATTAAAAGCTGTAAGCCATCTTAATTTATATTATAAAGATGGTTAGTTACCGCCATTGATTATATAGATTATTAGATTGCTCAACGACATACTACAATTTGGAAACCAGTATTTTACTACGAATTACTCACAGTTCCTAAAATTTATTATTATGTTAAATATGGTGACTTTCATAGTACAACAGTATGGCGGAGTACTGTAGATGCCGCTCTAAACACGCCTTTACAATATAACATAATAATACAGGGTGGGCCAAAAGGGTGTTGGCGATTTGATTCCTTAATTTCTCGGAATCTGCTCATTGCAGGGAGGCAGGGAGTATATTGCTAGACGCGTCGCTTCTTGGAAATTTAGTCGCCATGGAGCATGATGACAATAATCGACTTAACGTCGTTAATCTGGTGCTCGACCGATTCAACGGTTTTTGCGTGATCTTCACTGACGAGGCAAATTTCAATCTTAATGGTCAAGTGAACTAACAAAACTGTCGATTCTGGTCAGAGAACAATCCCCAATGTCTGAATCAACATCAACTTTCAGCCCTAAAATTGTCGTGTGGGCTGTAATTTTGGCAAACGGTCTTGTCGGGCCATACTTTTTCGAGGACGAAAGAGGGCGCGCGGTGACGGTGAGAGCCCACAATTATTGCAACATGTTAAGAGAGTTCGTGGTACCCGGCTTTGCAAAAATCTCAAGACGATACTTCGATGACATGGTTCCAACAAGATGGTGCCACATACCATACCGCTAGGGTGTCTATAGTCCTGCTGAAGGAAATGTTCCCAGGAAGACGTGTTTCAAAAAGAGGAGATATTGAATGGCCCCCACGTAGCCCAGATCTAACTCCATGTAATTTTTTTTAGGGCATCCTTAAATCGGTGGTCTATGAAAATAATCAAATTCAAAAGAAACATTATACGGGAAAACAAAATATTCCAAGAATAATGTTTCTCCGAGTTTTCCAAAATCTGCAACTTCGGTTTCAAGAGTGCCAAGCAGCCGAGGGGTCGTCATTTAGGAAACATTATTTTTAGGACATAAAAATTTCAAGATTTATATTATTCAAAAATTAAAATTAAAATTTAATAATATGCTTCGTAGTTTTTTTAAAATTTCATATTCAAACTGCCAACACCCTTTTGGCCCACTCGTTATAATAACAAATGAATTTTTAAATCATAGCTCTTCTTGTGTTATTATTATAATATTATTTATATAAAGATGTCAGTTTTTAGTTTGGTATACAGGTTTCAATTAGTAATAATTACACACTTTAACCTTTAGAAAGACTAATAACAGCATTCTATCTCTCCGTATTAATTCTCTGATTTAAACAGCACACATAAAAAAATGCACTAATATTTAAATTTTATGATTGTTGTCATTGCTCAAATGATTAGGGTTTTATTATCAATCAGTCCTTTATAAAAAAAACGTAAATTACCAATGCTATTATAGATGGTCAAATAAATTGCTATTGGTTTGTCCGCCAATGCTACAAGCGCCACCTGCATTTCGCTGTCACAGAAACGTCGCCAAATCGTTCTATAAGGTTGCGCAATCTAATAGCATCAATATTACCGCTTATCAAAGAATAATAAACGTATACCATCTCAATCAAGTTTTTATTAAATTTTACATGCCAAATTTGTCTATGGCCCATTTAATTTACATGGGCCATAGATAAATTTAGCATGTTAAATTTGGAAAGAATTAAGGAGCGTCTTTTTACCTGAATATTCCGCTCAGTGTTCGTGTCGAGCGCCGAGGTAGCTTCATCGAGCAAGACTATAGCCGGATCTTTGAGAAGCGTTCTAGCAATGGCGATCCGTTGCTTCTCGCCTCCGCTCAACCGCAGACCACGCTCTCCTACCTAAGATGAAAAAGAAAACATATTATTATTAAAACAAAGGAAAATGCTACTATTTGTACGAGCTCTGGACCCACCAAACAATAAGCTTCAGAGTGGCATATACAAGATGTTTTAATTAACCCGTTGAGTATGATACGACCAAATCTGGTTCTGAAACAATTATCCGTTGAGTATGATACGACCAGATCTGGTTCCGCGTTTTTTTCACTTCTTTGACGTTCTCATATTTATTCATAATTATCTAATTGTTTTACAAAATGTTATTTCAATATTCTATATTCGAAATTTCAATGCGATCATTGTGCAGTTGTTCTTTTTATGATTGGTGTAGTAGTTTCGTAGTTATAGTACTTTAACCCTTCAGGCCTCGGCCCCTCAGCCGATTGACAAGTTGCTGTCCCAAAAAAATTTAGTAAAAATTAGTAAAAAAATTGAATTACGACACTGTCTCACCAAAACATTAATTACTGCCAAACCACTGTACCCATAATTAAAATGAAACATATTAACATAATGAAACATAATAAAATATAACAAATTAAATTAAAATACAATTAAAACGGGGCAGTCACGCTGAATCGTTTTGTGGCCGATATCGGCCAATCGGGGCCTGAGGGGTTAAGGTCGATGTCGCCGAAAATCCTGCAAAAGAGACAGATGCATCCATGAAAATACCCATTTACTCCAAGGGTTAAACGACATCCTTGAATGGGGTGAATCAGTACGATCAAGTATGCAACTTATGATAAAAAATTGTGGTAAGATCATAGATTTTTGTTTTGTTTTTTGAAATTTAGATTTTTATAACAAAGAAAAATAGTAATAAAGCGCTGAGCATGATGCGCTATCTACCTGTAGGTGAAATATCGCTAATATTGTTTATTAGAGATATTTTACCTACTGCTAGATGGCGCAACCCGCTCACACCCTCGTCAAACTTTTATTTAACAAGTACTTCAAATTTTTGAAGTGAACAAATATTTATTTGTTGTTTTTTCCAAAAAAAAATATCCAAAGTTGCTTACCTGCTCCTACTGATTCATCTCCTTGAAGGATGCTGGTTAATTAAAACTCACCTTGTATATTTAGGCATATTTTAGTTATATTTAAAAACTAAATTTCACCTCTCATGTCTTTGAGTTTTTGAGTTTTTATTTCCAGGTATTTTAGTTTTATACAAGAAAAGTATTAGGTCTTTGACGAGAAATGTCTGGTAACAATTATTATTATTATTATTATTCTCATTATTACTAATATTACTGCTTTCTCTTTATTGCCCAGAATAAAATAAAAACTACAGCAAAAAGTGATACAGCACTAAATGAAAGCCAAACAACAACTGGTGAGTCGATTGCTGCCATTCGTCTCGCATCTCTCACGCGACTCGCTAAGTAAAACCAACCACTACCAACATCTATTGCCGTATATAACTTTTAACCTACAGCGAATTAAGACAAGCTTTCATATAAGTAATTATAATACATAAAAAGACCTTTCATATGGCATATTTTATTGTTAATGGAAAGTGGGTACAAAGAGTGGGATTCTCCTTTCAACTTTACTTAGAATTTTTAGTCAGTTCAAAATATACCTGCGTTTCGTAAGCATTCGAAAAAGATAGTATCCGATTGTGTATATCAGCGCTTTTCGCAGCGTCTAATACCTCTGACGTAGATGCCCCCTTTCTGCCATATTCAATATTGTACCTGAAATGGGATAATTATTAGTATTTATTATGGACAGGCAGCTTTGCTGATACTTTCAGGTCAGATCTTATAAAGCTGGTCATAAACAATAGTAACTCTTTGCACTCAAGGCCTTTTTCGCACGGGCGAATCAGCAACTTGAGACGATTTTGGATATAATAGGATAGCGTTTTACAGTTACTTTAAAATCATTTTCTACTCAAAACAAACCTAGCCCTTTGTACTAGAGCGGCACTGCTAAGTTCCCCAGTAGGGCGGTGTTGACTACAACGAGCGAACCTGTCACTCCAGGCTGGTATAACGATATGTGATCGTTCTTTCAGCCGTGGGATGAGCGTAGAAGACTTAGAGACAAGACAAATCTACTGTAGAGCTATGCCATCATGCCCGACAAAGGCCAACGCCTTACAGCGAGGCACCGGGAAAGATACTGTCTACCAGTTTAGAAGGATATCTCCATCTGGAATTAACCTTCAGGATACATGTTTACTTTATTTTTAGCCCTTAATTGCATACATCAACACATTTGTTAGATTTAGAAATATTTAAAATTGATCACCTTCGTCAGTTCGCGAGTTACAAAAATACAGTTGGTATAACACAGCACAGCCAGAGACAGACCTTCTAGGTCTAGTTGGTTGTGCGATTTCGCCTCATTCGGATATGCTAGCATATTTATATCCATAGAGCTATGTTTTTCGCTATTATAATGTTTGTTCTTAATTATTCCTCATGTACAACAGTATGCATGTCCTTGTATTTTTTTGTTCTTGTACGTTATAAATAAATAAATAAATAAATAAATAAATACCTCTTACTGGTTACAGGATTGAGGTCGCTTGCGTGGTCCTCTCTCTGACGTAGCGGTGATACGGTGTCTACCAAATCTATCGCGGACCATAACTTCCTATGCCCGTCTCTTCACCCGGAATCGGGTGGCCGAATGGTCGGTTCAAGAGCAGTTGCCGTAAGGTTAACAAAAAACCCCCGCTCTATAAGAAACATTACTGTTTCCAGACTACCCCGGTTGAAAGTCGGAATGCACAATTAAATGGCTGGCGCCGCACAGAGTGCAAGCTGTACAGGAGCACCCGAAGGTTGATCCAGGCCAGAGTCCTACCCGGGCTCGCACTTCTGCGTGGAGGCAGCTGGATGGGTGTTGATCCGTGCGTTTGACCCACCCTAGTTAGTTAGTTAGTTTTCCTGGGCTATTTCCCACACTTGGCCTCTTGATTGGGCCGTTGTGCGTGTTGACCGACCCTAAAGAAGACCCATGTCTTGACCGACCCTAAAGACATGGGTCTTAGTGGCCAAACTACAACTAGGGTTGTCGACTACAGCGGGCGAGCCCGTCACCTCAGGAAGTTTTAACGATTAGTCGTTCTATCTCCCTGGAGTGAACGTAGAAGACTTGGGACAAAACAGTCCACCATCTAGCTACGTCACAAGCCCGTAAGAGGCCAACGCCTTAAACGCGAGATAGCCAGGAATGTTACCTGGCGGGCCGACACTCGCGCCCTTACTTCCAATTGTGACCAGATTACTCCGGTCTCTCGATTGGTTCCGGGTTCGAGGTCGCTTGCGCGGTCCTCTCCCTTACGAAGCGGTGAAACGGTGTATACCGAATCTATCGCGGACCACAGCGTCCTTTGCCCGGCTGTTCACCCAGGATCGGATGGCCGATGGTCGTTTCAAGAGCAGTTGCCGTAAGGTCCGCAACCACCCCCGCTCTATAGGAAACAGTACTGCTTCCAGACTCCCCCGACTGTTAGTCAGAGTGCACAGTCGATTGGCTTACGCCGCACGGTGCGCAGACCGTCCAGGAGCGCCAGAAGTTTGATTCCCAGGGGAAACTGACCAAGGCCAGAGTCCTACCCAGGCTCGCACTTCATGCGTGGAGGCCGTCGGATGGGTGTTGACCCGTGAGTGTGACCAACCCTGAACAGAATGGGTCTTCGTGGCCAACTCAGCAAGGGCCCATTAGCAAGGGCTAGTGGCCAACCTACAGCAGGGCCCATTAGCTCCCAAAATTGGGCTAAGTTGCCAAGGCAGTTTATAGCGTCCACTCAATCAGTACCGCTACGGCGCCCGGGCAGTTTATAGCGTCCACTCAATCAGTACCGCTACGGCGCCCGGGCAGTTTATAGCGTCCACTCAATCAGTACCGCTACGGCGCCCGGCCAGTTTATTGCATCCAGTTGAGTGACGCTGCTACGGCGCCCGGGCGCCGTAGCGGCGTTGCTCAAATACAAGGATTAACAAGTTTATAGGTACAAATGGAGCATGTTTTTAAATTGATTCAAAGATTGCACAAATCACTTCAAATTGTAGTTTATTCCACAAGTCCACCACTCTATTTTGCAGAAAGCTCTTAACCCCTTGAGTATGATACGACCAAATCTGGTTCTGAAACAATTATCCGTTGAGTATGATACGACCAAATCTGGTTCCGCGTTTTTTTCACTTCTTTGACGTTCTCATATTTATTCATAATTATCTAATTGTTTTCAAAATGATATTTCAATATTCTATATTCGAAATTTCAATGCAATCATTGTGCAGTTGTTCTTTTTATGATTGGTGTAGTAGTTTCGTAGTTATAGTACTTCAAGGTCGATGTCGCCGAAAATCCTGCAAAAGAGACAGATGCATCCATGAAAATACCCATTTACTCCAAGGGTTAAGAGGATTAGATTTAAATTTTGCATGTTTCAGTTTTTGCAGTCGCCTCGAAGATTTGTGTTGACTATGAATTTATAAATACTCTTTAGCCCAGGTACATCGTAATAATTTGTGAGTTTTTATGTCTTTATTAGGTTTCCTCTTTGTCTTCTTCGTTTAAGAGTAGTCAGTCCATGTAATTCCGAGCGATCTTCATAATTCCTATTCTTCAGGCCCACTGGCATTTTAGCTGCCCTTCGCTGCACCTTTTCCACAACATCTACATCTATGCATAAGTAGGGGTGGGTTCCAGAGCTGTTAGCCTTGCTCAAGAATAGGTATCATATATGCCTTGTAGATCTTAATAAACACCTCTATTGACATATCTTGGAAAGCCTTCCTTATCAGTTAGAAAGTAGAGTTGGCTCTTTTAGCAATTGTAACTATGTGTTTTTCCCATTTGAGATGATCACTAATTGTTAATCTAAGATCTTTGTGCTGCGTAACTGGTTCTTAGTGGGCGTTCGCCAGAGAATATTGTGTGTTAAGGGTTGCTTTTACTGATATGAAGCACTACCTATTTCTCGGTGTTCGAGGTAAGCAAGCAATCTGTCGTCTACGCTTTGATCTTGTAAAGATCCCGCTAAAGTTGAAGTGGCAAAAGACTATCATAATTTTCATATTTCAATCTTTTAAATATCATATCCCAGTGACAATTTATAATTCAATACGTTAATGAATCCTCTAAAGAAGTTCGAAATGTTTCAAAATTCATTTAAAAGTCAGCAAAATTTATTAGCAAAATATAGAAACTCCAAAAAAATAATAAATTAAGGGATTTCTATGAAAATTTTAGGTAATAAAGTAGTAAACTTCGAAAGGTTTAGTGTTCTTCTACTCGACTCTAAGATTAATAATAATAATAATAATAAAAAACTCTTTATTCTTAAGAAAAGGCGAGCTTATTGCCTGCAGGCAATATTTTAGAGCTAACCTATACTATTGTAAGAACATTATTTGCGAGTAGACTACATAACTTAACCTATATAAAGAGTATGACAAATAAAATAGAGGAGGATAGAAAGAAGTATATACTTTACTCTTTGTGGGCACAGATTTGCCACATCAAAATAATCTAACACCTATAAGGACGCTAAAGTTTTAAAAGGAGGGGGATGGGAGGGGAAAGGGAATTTATCTGGAGGATTTCAAATGCTCTCTGAGTCTGTTTTTAAAAGTTGTTATGCTTGGCGCGGTTCTCACATTTTTCGGCAAAGCATTCCAAAGACGGGCTCCATGCACGGTGAAAGAGAATGAGAAGAAGTCACTGCTGTGACTAGGGATAGAGAGTAGCAGGTTGTTTTTTGATCTCAGAGGGCGTTCATGAGCCGATAGTGCAGTAAATCTGCCGGTAAGATAATTGGGAGCGACGCCATCCAAGATCTTGAAAAGCATACAGAGAACTCGCATGTCTCTTTTCTCCCGGGTCGACAGCCAGTGAAGCTTCTCTCTGTACTCCGTAATGTGGTCAAATTTTCTGAGGCCATGGATATACCGAATGCAAACATTTTGGAGACGCTCAACTTTGGTGGATAACTCCTCTGTGAGGTCGAGAAATGCGACATCTCCATAATCCAGAAGGGGGAGGAGAGCAGACTGACAAATCGTAATCTTGCTCTCCTCCGGGAGGATATTTTTCAGCCTATTCAGCGAATGAAATCGGCCGAAGAGTTTGCGTCGCATTTCTCGAATATGTGGCCGCCATGAGAGGTTGTCGTCCATATGGATACCGAGGTTTTTAACCTCGAAACTGAAAGGGACCTCATCCGCACCGATGCAGATCTTCAGGACTTCATTTATATTAATCCTCGAGGTAAAGTAACTGCTACCGATGATAATAGCCTGCGTTTTCGAAGGATTTAAGAGCAATCCATGTGCTTTGGACCACTCGTATATCATCGATAGATCTTCATTTACAGCAGCAATTGTTGTATCAATATCTACCGGGCGAAAGTGAGAGTATATTTGGACTTCGTCGGCATAGAGGTGATATTTTGCTTTAATGGAGTTGGTAACTGAGTTAATGAATAAAGAAAAGAGGAGTGGGGATAAAACACTACCTTGGGGGACGCCGGCGACTTGTGGTAGAAAATTAGAGATCTGATCTTTGTTCCTGACGCACTGATATCGATTATTCAGAAATGATCTAAACCAGTTTATTACGGGATTCGCAAAGTTACATGATTCTAATCGAGCAAGGAGAATATCATAATCGACAGAATTAAACGCACTGCTGAAGTCTAAAAGGACGAGAATAGTGAGCTGTCGATTATCCATCGCTTGACGAATATCATCGGTAACATGAACTAAGGCAGTAGTCGTGCTATGATGAGGTCGAAAACCTGATTGAAATGGGTTTATAAGGTTGTTAAGAGAAACATAAGAGAGCAACTGACTATATGCCAGTCTTTCAATAGCTTTGGCTAGCAAAGGGAGAATTGAAATCGGCCTAAAGTTTTCTGGGGAGTTTGTTGAAGAGGTTTTTGGTATTGGGACAACAATGGCTTTCTTCCAGACAGCGGGTAGTTCGCCACTTTTAAGAGAAAAATTGAAGATGAATGCAACTACTTCCGCTATTAAAGATGTATTTTTAATTGATAACCTATAACGACCATTGAGCATTTGGTTAAAGCATTACTATTGAGCAAAAGGCGTTATGAGCATCGTTACCAAAACTGCAGCCATGGATCTCTACATACATTACATTTACGTCGTGTCCAATTGGCGGCTAAAATCCGCTCTTGGACGTGTCAAAAAAGGTTAGGTAGTAAGTCTGATTACTACTTTAATCTTTAGTTAACATACATATGTACAATGAATTTAGCTATTAGATTGAAGAAAAAAATCTAGTATCCAAGAAACTTTGGAATCTACTAATAGTATTCATCGTAAAATCTTATTACAAAACATATTAAAGGCTTATTAATTGAAATAGTTAATAATTCTAATGGGTACCTACTAAAAGTCACTCAACACAATAATTAAAATAGTCTGTAAAAACTTGAATAATCAAAGCCGAAGCCTAACAATTGAGATAGTCAATAATTCGAATATATAGGTATGTACTAAAAACTGTACATAGTAACATCCAAGGTAGTAAATAAAGTGTTAAATAATTAAACTAAAGCTAAGTCTTACATGTAAAAACTAAAACTACAATATTTGCAAAGTCATGGCCATCGAATTCGGTCAGATCATAGAAAGGGTCTAGAAAGGGTCAAAATCAGCATCTCTTTAATATATTTTTTAAATGTTATGTCCTCCAGCTGTTTAATAGTGGTAGGGAGTAGATTGTAGAATTTAATACTAAGATATAAGTAGCTCTTCTGTACTTTTGCCAGTCTTGTTTGGGGCACGCATAAAAGGGAGATTATGAAAGTACATGTTTGTTTACATCGTACCTTCGGGCTTCGGATACCTATCCATATATAATTTACAGCAGATACATTTGAATGCTAGGATCACCCTTACGGGAAGTGTCTTTTGCATGTCGCTAGGTCTTGAAAAAAAATGTAAAAATCACAGCTTAAAGTCACTTACAATAAAGAATTGTTAAATAGAACAACATCCTGAGGTACGACTCCTAAAGATGCCCATAACGACTTAGCCGACACATCTCGGATGTCCTGCCCATCGATGGTTATTTGTCCTTTGTTAACGTCATAAAACCGGAACAAAAGTCGGACGATCGTTGATTTACCACCACCGCTGGGACCAACCTGAAAGGGAGATAACATAGCTTTGATATTGCAAACATTATTGCAATATCATTTGATATTGCAAACAAAGCAAAACCTTAGTTTTTAAAGATTTTTTTTAAATTTTCTTTTCAGCGCTCTCATTCTTACTTCACTCACTTTAGAGGTCAGTTCTAAGTACAATTGATTTGACCTATCGTTTATGATTTAGATGCGGTTTTATCAATAAAATTATCTTGAAAAAGGATTGAGTTAATGGTAAGATATTACATTAAAGTGTCTATATGGACAATGAAATTGAATTTGAATCTGAATTCGCACATAATAATTGACTTACCAGAGCAATCGTTTTTCCGGTAGGCACTGTAAAACTGACATCCTTCAAAACAATTCTCTCGGGAGTGTAACCAAAATGAACATTTCTAAATTCCACGGTTCCTTTTTTTACTACCAGATCAGGCGCGTTACTTAGTTCCTTGACTTCTGATGTTTCGTTGAAGAGCTCGAACATGTTCTCCATATCGACAAAGTACTTTTGAATGGATCTGTAATAAAGTATAAAATATGAGTGACTGAAATATTTCACTCAGCCAGCAATTCAGCTCGTATCGGTAAAAATCAGTGTTGCCAGCTATCTACAAATTATAGTCGCCAATTTTTCCAACCGCAGTAGCCTAAGGCCAGGCGCGTAATGCGGTGCGGTGCATTGCGGTACGTTTTTTACTTTGGATGGAAAAAACATTGAATTTTTGTAGTCCCCGCACTACACATACAAATAAAAAAAAATAAAAAATACAAACGAAGCTGCCATGGAATTCACCGACCGGAGTCAGGCCCATCATAATACTATTTCTTACACTTCTGGGGGGTGAGCAGTGGATTCCGGACTAACGACCGGCTGTGGTAGGTTTAGGACAGCTGTCTTGCCACATGTGAGCGTTAACCTTACCACCCATTCACTCCCCATTCGAAGCCATAGAATTTGAGATGCAGAAATCGCAGTTTTAGATATTTTTTCTAGAAAGGAGTTGATTATTTTCCTGGAAAGGACAAGATCTTTAAAGAGGTGAAATAGAGATTTAGCTGGCAGGCCACGAGCGCCAACTTCCACCGCGTGAAGGTGAACAGTGAAGCCGCTCCGGGTGACGGCATTTGCGAGATCATGTTATTTATTTAATTTGTACTCGTGGTCTTTTGGTATATTTGATTCTCATGGAACAGTTAATTCTACAATAAGGGCCACCTTCCGAGATAGAAAGTAAAAAATTATATCTGGACGGAGGGCTGTGCATCCGAGACTTTCAAGGAATTTATATTGCTTAGAGACCGAATCGACCTCCAGAATCCAATCTGAAGCTTTCTCAATTATTGAGAAAGGTTTTGTAGTTAAATGTTTTTTGCCTTTAGAGCCATCCCGCACAAACTGTATTGGGGGTTTGAAGATTTGTTAAAAATAAAATGCACAGAATTTTACCGCAGTGCGCGGTTCGTTTAAAATGGCCGTTTTGCACCGCATGTCACCCACAAAAATTGCCCAACTCCTTTTTGCTTTTGTAATGGAAAAGCATTATGGTTACGGTTTTATCTCTTATATACCAAGTAGTCTATAGGCTACAGTATAAATAAATACAAACGGAGCTGCCATGGAATTCACCGACCGGAGTCGGGCCCATCATAATACTATTTTTTTTTTTACACTTCTGGGGGGTGAGCAGTGGATTCCGGACTTACGAACCGGCTGTGGTAGGTTTAGGACAGCTGTCTTGCCACATGTGAGCGTTCACCTTACCACCCATTCACTCCCCCTTCGAAGCCATAGAATTTGAGATGCGCAAATCGCAGTTTTAGATAATTTTTCTAAGAAAGAGTTGATTATTTTTCTGGAAAGGCCAAGATCTTTAAAGAGGTGAAATAGAGATTTAGCTGGCAGGCCACGAGCGCCAACTTCCACCGCGTGAAGGTGAACAGTGAAGCCGTTCCGGGTAACGGCATTTGCAAGATCATGGTATTTATTTAATTTGTACTCGTGGTCTTTTGGGATATTTGATTCCCATGGAACAGTTAATTCTACAATAAGAGCCACCTTCCGAGATAGAGAGTAAAGAGTTATATCTGGACGGAGGGCTGTGCATCCGAGACTTTCAGGGAATTTATACTGCTTAGAGACCGAATCAACCTCCAGAATCCAATCTGTAGCTTTCTCGATTATTGAGAAAGGTTTTGTAGTTAAATGTTTTTTGCCTTTAGAGCCATCCCGCACAAACTGTATTGGGGGTTTGGAGGATACTGTCAAACCCTTGTTGGCTCAAACTACCAGTACCTAGGTACCGTAGGCCCTATGGGTAATGGCCAGCCGGCCATATTTGCAGAATTTGGACACTAATACAACACAAATTACATATGAGATATAATTTTCAATACGTAATGGGCTCGATTGCAATTTCTTCGTAAACTAAAATCGGAAATTAGTCCGTGTGACTGAGACAGGGCAATACGCTAGAGCGAAATGTGAAATGAACGGTTGTCACTTTTTTGCATTAAAACTACCCACAACAAATAAAGCATCTGAATCTAACACCGCACGAAATGTGTTAAAATTTATTCGGACGAGTACAAGGTCGACAGGTAGTTTTTATCGACGATCATTCATTTCTTATTCCGCTCTAACGTATTGCTCTATCTCATTCGCTAGTTTTAGTTCACAAACAATAGCAATCAGGCCCAATATTAATTTACAATATATATTATTACTTTACATGACAGAATAATAATACTAAAAAATAAATAAAACAACCTCAATAAAACTTTGTCAAAAATGTATAACTAAACACTACAAAACAACACATTCCCTTTGTTAACATTTAAAATGGGGAGCCTAGTTGTTTTGTCTGAGTTATTAAAAGTAAAAAAATAATGTCAAAATGAAACAATTATTAAAAAATCAACAAAACAACATGATCTAATATGCGACGAAATACACCATGACAAATAGACACAACATTATTATTATTTATTTATTTATTATTTAAGAATTAATTACTATAAAACATTGATTAGCTTACAAAAATAACAGGAACCGAATGGCAAAACCTTAACCTTTTGCTTATTTGTTTCTGTCACCTAACTGGGACTAGCCCGTTCTAGGGTGGACAGGACTCCAATATTACAATTAAGTTTGCTTGATTGCTTGGTTGCTTCCAAATGTACAAGTTTTAGTAAAAAGCTAATGACAAAAAATAATAATAATAAAAAAAATAATAAAAGATAATATAATAAATAAAATGCAATTTTCCAAACAACCAATAATGTTTTTTTTGGAAAAAAAATATAAACAATATCAGCGACCTTTTACCAACCGCTAGATAGCGCATTGTGATCATAGCTTTTCATACTATTTAAAAATATATTATTTTTTTTATTTATATTATATAATATTATATTATATTTATTTATATAATATTGAACATTTTTTTTTTTTTTTATATTTTTTATTTAAAGCTGGGCATTGACGGTCAGTTTTTCGCGTCAGTCTAGACGTAAAACAGTCAATGGGCAACTAGATTTGCCCATTGACTGGCGTCACTCCGGCTCTTCAGTTTTCGACCGGCCCGGCTGCATGAAGGACGTGTCTCTTTGCGGACATCCACGAATAAAAATGGATTCCGATTCCGAAAAAGAAACATTCCTTGTTACTACGGATACTGTTTGTTTTATTTTATTTTATAGCAAACTTACAGATAGTAAATATATAATACTAGTATTTTAAATACATATACAAACCAAACAAATTTACTATCCTATGAACAGTTTTCAATGCTTGCATTACAAATTAACAGAAATAACATGAACACGTTGATAGTAGAAAAAATTATAATAAAGCCAATAATAATATAAGGGTAAGAAAATTAATAATTAAATAAGTTGTTAATAAGGTTATTTGGATAGAGCAAAATAGAAGTATGAGTAATTGGATAGTAATATTTATTATACATAATATGATATAATACAATAGTCTGTTATAATATAGTAATCATATAATACAGTACATTAGGATGGCAGTTAGTGAAATCTTAAGAAGTAGGAGATAGGCTAGGTATGATCGAGTCTTTGATTAATGGAATCATAAAATATATCTCTTCCTTTACACGATTTATCAAAAACGCGACACATTGTTAAACAAGATACTAATATGAGACAAGCTATAAACCCTCATGAGAGATTCACTGCCACTCTTCGTTTCTTATCATCGGGAATGAAATCTGACTTCTATAATATCTAATTCAATTTTATAAATAATATCTAAATAAAATTGGAATATTTTATCTAAATAAAATCTTCTACAGCTTTTAGTCGATACTGTTTATTTTAAAAAATTTTGTCGGTTATTTTCCATAAACATTCTGAATTTCTATAATTTTTGATGAAATCTATCATTATGACAAGTCTGACACCGCCATGATGACGACGACGACAGCACCATGACAAAAACAAAAACGCAGCACGCGCTGTCACCGCGGTCCGCGAGTGACCGCGAGCGCTGAGAGCGAACTGACGTGTTGGATTGCCGATTGCGCACTCACGGTCAGTTTGGCGCGACGCGCCAGTTGGATTATGGTAGCCACGGAAAATATTCGTGGCGCGTCGTCAGTTAAAACTCTGGAGTGACGATTCGACATTCACGATCAAATTTTGGATGCACGCCAGTTCAACTGATGCGAAAAACTGACCGTCAATGCCCAGCTTTAAGTTGCTTATTTTGTTGTATTGATTCATCCACAAAAAAAAAATGCCCGTTCAGTAATAACACCCCGTATAATCGGCAATAAATATAAATATAAAAGTTTTTGTAATATTTTAGACTTTTATTTTTAGATACAATGCAAACCCCCGGGTGTCTTCGCTACCCCCCCCCCCCTGGTTGATGCACTGGTTGAAATTCATTGTCATACAGTATCAAACATATCATTTTCCTCAAGAATTTACATAGGCAGATAGCCGGCGACATGGTAGCCGACTGATGTGTGGTCAGTTAGCCTAAATGGCAAAAATTCGTCTAACCTGGCGACACTGTAATAAACCTACCTATAATAAGATCCGAACGAATTGAGAGGGACGTAAAGTTGTATAATATAGCTTGAGAATAAAACGTAGTCTCCAACTGTTAGACCCTCTTTGAAAGACACCATTCTGATGCAGAGAAGCGATCCTGCTAGTAGACCTGTGAATATAAAGTAAAAGTGTGGTATATATTGATTGCAAAAGTGAAATAAAAAAAATCACTAAAATGTAAGGATGCTTACCTCCACAGATAATGATATTTTGCACAATATAAAGTAAATTCAGCGATACTGAAGCCAGCCATTCTTGTCTCTGAAATAAAATGTGCAAATTATACTGTTTTCATAGAATTATACCATTGATTATAAAGTATTAGATTACTCAATGCCGTACTATGTTTTGGCAGCTAGGATTTTACAATGAATTCAACGAGTAGATTGCACTCACAGTTCTAAACATTGATTAATCTTCTGTTATGTTCAGTAATCTAATAAATAGCATTCTACCACGCCTATACGGTACATTACATATCAAAATAAAATAATAATATAATATCGAACAAACTTTTAAATCATAGCTCTTATTATTAAAACCCATGTGTTAGGGCCAGCCAAACTCACGGGTCATCACCCATCCGGCAGCCTCCAAGCAGAAGTGCGAGCCTGGATAGGACCGTGGCCTGCGGGCTAGTTCCCTTAAGAATCGTTCTTCGGGTGCTCCTGGACAGTTTGCGTACCGTGCGGTGTACCGTGAACCAATCGACTGTGCATTTCGACTGATAGTTTACTATAGAGCGGGGCGGTTGTTGACCTTGTGGCAGCCGCTCTTGAAATGACCATTCGGCTACCCGATACCGGGGTGAACAGTCGGGCAAAGGATGCCATGGTCCGCGATAGATTCGGTAGACACCAAATCACCGCTACACAAGGGAGAGGACCGTGCAAGCGACCTCGAACCTGTAACCAGTCGGGAGGCAGGATAAATCTGACCATTACTGGTAGCGAGGGCTATTGGTCTGCCCGCTGGTTTAACCACCCAGTGCCGGGCGGTAAGGGTTGGTCTCTCGCAGGTTAGTTGGCGGAGCTAGATAGTGGATTGTCATTGTCTAAGTCTCCTACGCTCATCCCAAGGCTAAGAACGATCACATATCGCTATACCTGCCTGGGGTGACGGGTTCGCCCGTTGCCATCGATACCGCCCAACTATGCCACTGAGCAATCTAATACCATATATAATCAATGGTTATACATAAGTTTAAGGGTCGGCACTGTGCAAACTTCAAAAAATTGTAGGATCTCAATTGCTGAAATAATACAAATTATATAACTTGAGTTATATATGGAAATGTAGATAAAGGCCTAAACTACATTTTGTCAAATCAATGAAGAAGGTGACAAATCAAACTGTCACCCCTTCAAAACATTTATTGGCAAAGTAGCTCATTTAATCCCGAAGACATAAGCTTTTCCAGAGTGTAAGTTTTTCATTAAAATTCAGCAAAATTACATTATTTCATTTTGCCGACGCGGAAATGCACGCGACATGTGGCAATTCCACTCGTAGATTTTGTCTAGCTGTTACAAAGTCTCTACAACCAGTCCAGTGGTCTCGAAGCTACCGATTTTTCGGTATTTCTACCGATATGGCGCCTATCCTACCGAAATACCGAAATGGAACGATTTTTCTATGATTTTTATCAAAACATCCAGGCAAATAACTGCACGGTTTCCATTTAAAAATAATCCAACAAAAGGTTTAGACGTAATTGACCCAACGAATGTTAAAAGTGGCAAAACTGCTCGATTACTCATGTTATTAGACTCTTTCCCAATATTGTCAAAATAATGATTTCCATCAAATTGATACAGAATAGCGTATTTTTGAGTTATTGCGAACAAATAAAAACATTTCCTGAAGAAATAGAATTCTTTTGGGATATATCACATACTGAAGCACTGCGATGACTTTCAAATGTTTCCTTTGTTGTCTTCTTTCATCTTTACTATTTTACCACTGCGCCCCGTTCATCCGACAATGTTGAGTTCATATTAATCTCTCGCATATTAATCTCATGAAAACAAAACAGCGAAATAGGTTGTCTACTGAGTCAATCACTGGTCTCTTACATACAAATGACGCCAATTGTTACGACTTCGAAGTTAGTTTAAAAATGACTGCTGATATGTCTAAAAAATATTGATACCTATGATTGCAAAAAATAATTATATTTAAGTTGTTGATTTCATTGGTTGTACTAACTTATACTTAGCATGTTATTTTTAATTCGTTTTCATTATGATTTGTTGATGTAAATAGTGTACTTCATTTTTATGATGCATCCCCAAATAACTGTTATTAGTTTTAATAATGATTAATAATTCCTGATATTTAATAAAGAGGATAAATAATTTCTGAAGGAGATTTGATTTAATATTGTTTTTTTTTTTCATATGTATACCGATTTTTGGTCCAAATATACCGATATTACATGGCAACTCTACCGATTTTTCATTTTGAAGTTCGAGACTCGAGACGAGACCACTGAACCAGTCTCGCATGGTGGTGAGCGAATGTCTAATAATCTTTCTGTCATTATTAGACATTTTATTTCGAGGTATTCCTAGAACTGTTTGAATGCACCGTGTACGAATGCAACGGTTACTCGAGTATGTACCTGAAAGTCCTGAATGACGTCCCGGTAAGCAGAGCACTCGTAATGCTCCATGCCGAAATATTTCACAGTTTCGTAATTCAGCAGCGAGTCGACCGCTTGCGCTTTTTGCTCATTCTCGGCTTCATTCATTCGGCGGTGGTATTTAGTACGCCATTCTATTATTCCAATAGTGGCCACTGCAAAATATAAAAAAAACAAAAAAGTCATTATATTATATAAATTATCGTATAGGTATAGACCTAATATTGTTCGAGGGCTGATGGATTCCCAAACGACTTATTTGCCACAATGTATTTTTGACCAACGACTGATTCGCACACATCACATGTCCACACAACCGATTTCCATACAGCAAATGGGAATCGGCGGCAAGTTCCCAAATGATTTATTTCCACTTGACTATTCTGCCCACAAACTGAAGTTGGCTGCATAAGCCCGCTATTTTAAAAACATGCATTTAGGATTTTTTAACTTAAGCTAAGGGCCAATCTTGTAACCTTTACTTCAATATTAAAAAAATGTTCAGTGATGACATTCACGAGATTGATGGTCTGCTCGCCTGATGTATGATTACTACATCGCTGGGTGTGTGCTTCCTAAAGTGTTCGTCCGTTGTAGTAGACAATGCTCCACTATGGCATTCAGCAATCTTATAATGCCCTATATTATCATAGTTTCATTATAACATTTCCGCAAACTTGATACAGATAGTTCAACTCATCTTTGCGCGCGGCACTATGTGTGCGTGAGCTTGTAGTTACACAGATTTCATTTGTGTGGCAGTGACGCGACAGTCGTCGTCCTGACTGCACGTGGGCTTATCGCTGTTTTGCCAGGGTACAGTCGTCAATAAAAATGTCTAGTTCTTCACGGAAAAAATGTTTAAGGAGTCAGGTAAATTTTTATGTAAGGTAAAAAATTATATTGCTTCGCATAATGTTGAACAAAATTTGACGGGAATAATGAATCTTATAAATGAAGGTTTAAGTCAAATTGATGAAGAGATGTGGCGTAATACTTGTAGACATGTACAAAAAAAAGAGGAAGATTACTATCTATATTTTGACATGGAATCAGAATTTATAATTAACCTTGGTGAGAGTAGCGAATCCGAAAATCATAATTTGATTTTTCAAGTAGCGATTTTGAATAATATATCTAATAAATATGTTTTTAGCAAATTAACTTGTTTTTTTTTTAATGAGAAACCATATATTATCAAACAAATAAAATAAAACTAAACTAAGTTACTACTTATCACCGAGTTGTTATTTTTTCTAAAGAATTTTTTACTTGACTGTACCTCATGTCATAGACACAAATTCATTGTAGGTATATATGCAAGGTTTACGCACACATAGTGCCGCGCGCAAAGATGAGTTGAACTGTCTAGTCGAAACATAGTGGATTATTGCTATGCATGAACTACACATGGTTAGTGACATTTCATCAATGGTGTCATAGGGACAATAAACTTGAGAGTAAATTATAAAACAGGTCTATCCAGTCTTATTAAGAAGGTATGATAAAAGCAAAAAATCACAATGAGGAAATTGACCCATGGAAAATGATGAATCATAAAGTATAATAATAAACTATATTTAGTAAGGAATAACAAAACAATAAACAGGTAAAACGTGTTCATGTTGATTCACGGTTCCTCACCCATGACCCTCCTTGTTGGCTCAAAATTATTATTTTCCATGGCTTTTTTTATCCACTAATAATTATTATTGCAGTATGGTTTGCAATACCTATGGCATGGCAGGACCCATGAACATCCATTATAGCGCCTCTCAGACATAGTAATTCTTTATTCTTAATATTAAACTTAGGTACACAAATTATAATTTTATTTTTAAATATGTATGTCGATTATATTTTAAAACTGAACTGTACCGAATTCTTAAATTTTGTTGATATACAAGTGAGTAATAATAAACCGGCATCCTTGAAGGGAGTTAATCAGTACGAGCTAATAAGCAACTTTTGATTAAAAAATGCGGGTTTTTTTTTTTTTTTGATGTATAGTATAAAAAGCGCTGAGTGCGATGGGCCATCTAGCAGTAGATAAAATATTGCTTATTAGCGATATTTTACCTACCGATAGATAGCGCAGCGCGCTTAAACGCTTGTCAAACTTTTACTTAACAGTCAACTTCTTCAAATTTTCAAATAAAAAAAAATTTAAAAAATTCTTACAAAAAAATCTTATTCTTTATAAATTAAAAGTTGCTTAGTTGCTCGTACTGATTTACCCCTTTGAAGGATGTCGGTTAATTAAAACTCACCCTGTATATTGTTTTGAAAATGTATTCTATTTATTTTGACTAGGTATTATTATATTGCATTTTATATTACTTATCACATATTTCATATGTGCTATTTGATATTTCTCTTTATATTTGATAGTTTTCTTTACCCGCCCTACCTTTGCGTCCCCCTATATTATCGCCCGATTGCATCAAGCCCTATCACTTACCTTCGAGTACAAAAACACAAAAAATAAAAATAAAAAGCCTAAAACCCTCAAAGCGTACATTATACGTTAAATTGTATAAACGATTCTAAATACAAAACAGGGTAGTAAATGGATCTATTGTGTAAAATAACTGTCTGGTATATTCAAACAAGTATGGTTATTATTTAAAAAAAAACAACAATTTGATACCCAATTTTTGAATAATAACCCAAATATAGGGCAGTTAAACATCACTGATATTTTCACTTGTTTATATTTTTTCATAACTTTTTGTTTCTTTTCTTTCTCATTCTATTTTATTTTCATTCTTATAACTTTATTTTTCTATTCTATTATAAGTCTCTATTATAAGTTTATGTTCTATTATAAATTTCTATTCTATTATAAGTCTATTCTATTTATCTCCCCCTATTTAACGGAATTTTATGTTCCATTTTATCCCGATTTTATAATGGAAATGCGTTTTTTTGAGGACCACATTTTAAGGCAAATGTCCACCCTAGGAGGGGTTAGTCCTAGTTGGGTGAAAGAATCGAATAAGCATAAGGTAAACGTTTTGACATTCGGTTAGTGTTATTTCTGTGAGTAAAATCAATGTTTTAAAGAAATTAATTTTTAAATAAATAAATAGCAAGCGCAGGTTGAAATTGCAAAAATCTTACGCTCCACTGTATGCGGAACCTCACATGTATAAATATACTAAAAATGTATGTTTCTTAGAAGAGCAAGAATAACAAAGATTTTGCAATTGTTTTCGGTTTGTATCGTTTCAGTAGTTTTCCTACGTTGTTCAATATTTTATGACTGGTTTATTTATTAATTCTTTTTAGCATTTCAATTCATAGACGTATATTTTTAATATTTTCAATATATAAACTTTATATAAGTGATGATAAAATTTTAAAGAAGAATTTTGGAGCTAGGGTAATAAAACAATAAAGTAATATCTACTACTGAGATTTTTACTGATAGGTTTGGATTACCCAAGAATATTTCTGAGTAGTGTTTTATCGTTCCCTTTCTACAGTTAGTGATTAATATTGTAGGCATAACTTTATGCTTTGGTACAGAAATCCTAAAAATCGATGACATAAAAATACTTACAGATGTATAGCGACATGGTGACGAATACTATTAGTCCGAACCAAATGTTGAATTGCGATATCAGATACAAGATGGCGATGATGATGTCGATGATGGTCGGTGAAACCAAGAAGAGTATGTAAGAAAGCAGGTTGTCGATGGAATCGCTACCCCGATCCATGACTTTGACAACTTGACCGGTCTTGCGGTTCAGGTGCCAACGGAGCGGCAACGAGTGCAAATGCTTCAGCAACTCAACCTGAAAAGTGAAAAGAAGTATTTGCAGTGGCGGCTCAAGACACTCGACAGACTTTCAGGAGATTGCAGTTTTGTAGACAAGATCCTTAGAAACCTGACTTTTTTCAAAAACTTTGCTAAAATAGAGAATAGGTATTTTAGAACCAATAAAAGAGAAAAGGTATTTTCGTACCCACTTGTAAAGTTTGTTGTAACACTGCCACATTACCAATTGAAAGCTTATTACAAGTGTAATATTTAATTCTATAGAATTTAAGCTAAATCACGTGGCTGAAAAAAGTTATAGAGTATTAAATCGAAGACTATCGCGGTTGTTTGACATTATAAATAGGATAGAAAACGAATTTACCGCGTGAAATTTGTAGGACCCGACGTTTCGGTGACGTTGCAGCCGCCGTTGTCTAGGGTAGACTGAAGAGCTGTCAGTCCGTTGTTTTGCGGGTAGGCCGCAAACTGCTGCCGCCACTGCGTAGGTTATAACGGTGGTGGGGGGCCGGGCTCGGAGAGCGGGAATTTTGAAAATCCGTCTTCCACACAACACTCACTGTATCCTGTTTTACGTCTTTGCGTTCGGCGTTCGGCGGCGGGAACATTTTAAGAAGAGGGTTCCACGTAGAAGAGAGTTTGTAGCCGTCGTCTCTATTGAAGTTCGGAGTTCTTCTTATTTCAATGGCTTCCCGGATCACGCGAGGAAAGTAGAATTGCCCCCACCACCGTTATAACCTACGCAGTGGCAGTGGCGGAAGCGGTATGCGGCCTACCCGCAAAACAACGGATTGACAGCTCTTTCAGTCTACCCTGGACAATGGCGGCGGCAACGTCACCGAAACGTCGGGTCCTACAAATTTCACGCGGTAAATTCGTTTTCTATCCTATTTATAAAGTTATAGAGTGTTGAAATGGCAAAATCTTTTATACAATAATTACATATTTTTTAGTAAAATACCTTATTTGTTTCATTTAAAAAATACAGTTGTTTATACAAGGTATATAGATACTATATCTAGAAAATATCACAAACTATAAATCTATATCGATATCAACTATCAATAGCAAAAATAACTGCATCATACCGAGTGAGTACTTTTATCTCATCCCGAAACCTAAAGCGATAAATAAGTTTATGGATAAAAGTGAAAGAGCCGATATGTAAGAAAGAGATAGATGATCAGTGTGCGGGTCTCAGGTAAGATTTTGCACCTGGGCCGTTGGTATTCTTTTGTCTTACGGTTGGGTTGTCTTAACAAGTTAATTGATGAAAGAGAAACAGTAAAAATGTATAACAGCTATATACTCGCAGTATGGGTGACAGGTAAGATTTTGCACCTGGGTCGTTGTCATTCCTTCGTTTTACATTGGGGTATTCTGGGTGTTTTCTGTTTTCATGTGATTTCGTTTTTACTTTCCGTCTGTGATACTGGACTCGATTGATTTTTGCATTACGACTGGATTTTAGTTCAACTGTTGATTCAAGTAACGACTTCAGCTAGTTCATGGATTTTCTTTTATACATCGTGATTTGAATTTGTTTAAAAATCGACCAACTGCATTGTATTATAGGTCGTTGTGGTGTACGGATATAAATATCTTTGTATGTGTATAATTCCAATACGACATGGATAATTGAGTTGAACTTTAATATTATTACTTCTTTAAACAAGCACAATCAATTTAAAAAATAAGTTTTTTACGTTAATTAGGCTAATTGTTAGGTACATGAGTGTATTACTTATTTTAATTAATTTATCTGCTCCGCCTAGATACGGGACAGTTTAGTCTTAGTTAGGTGGGCAATGAGCATTAGCTGCATTTTGGTGTTCAATTTTTCCGAGTTACTTATAACATTGATAACAATGGGGCTAAATGTACAAAAAATAAATGAATGTATTAAACCTTAAAAAAAAATAATAATATTATACATTCCTAGTTGTTACACTCCGGGTACAGCTTCCATATAAAAATATCCATTCTCTTTTATGATTTTATCTCTTAAGACCATATTTGAAAATGTTCTTTCATCTAAAGCAGCGATGGCTAAACTATGGCTGACGAGTCAATCTGGCTTTAATCTGGCCCACGTGTGATATAAATCTATAAACAAGATGATCGCATGCCAAAATCATGGATATTTCCAGCGCCCACCCGCGACATTGACTGCCACAAACAGTAGATAGAGGAGCAATTCGGGACAACTACTAACAGAAATTGTTTAATTCCACGCATACTCCCACTACAACAACAGATCAGGGCACTGTGAAGCACCTAAATACCTGGGAGTGACCTCGACCGTTTTCTAACTTACAAAGCCCATTGCCACAACAGGTGTGTTCCAGAAATAGCATCGTTAAGAAACTAACTGGAAGTATATGGAAGGCCAACCTAGCTACGCTAGAACCTCAGCTCTGGGCCTATGCATCTCTGCAGCGGAATATGCTACTCCAGTGTGGAGTGGATCAACACACGCACAAATGGCTGACACTGCTGTGAACAATGCTGCGAGAATTGTTTCCGGCTGCCTCAAACCTACTCCCGTCAAAAAGCTTTATCCGCTCATCGGTATCGCTCGCCCTGGTGGGCTAATTCTAAAGGCTACAGGTGACAGACGACCGAAGACATCCACTGCCCGGGGAAGAACCTCACGGCAATCGCCTCAAATTGCAAAAGTCATTCTTGAGCCGCACACAACCGCTCCAAGGCAGTCAATCTTCGAACCGCATCACCCAGTCGAGAGCTTTACTTAGCAAAGACGTAAAGGATGAGATAGCACTAGGAACTCATCTCCCCTATACCACCTGGCATAGTCTCATTAGTCTGAGGGTGGGTGTGAAAAGATTTTGAGCCAATCTCGTTCGCTTGGGCTACACAGAGAATCCAACATGCGACTGTGGATTGCTGTAGGATAAAGACTACCTCCTATGCTGCCCGAAGTTGTCAACAAGAGGCTTTTGGAGACGTCTTTTAATCTGGGCCGGACCCAATAACAAATAAAAGAACACAAAACATTTATACCTAGATGATCACAAAACATTTATACATATTATATTTCATTTAATTTAGTTCAAGGACATAATTTTGTCTCAAGTATATTCATTATAATAACTATATATTATACCTAAAATTTAATATATAAATATTTATATACATACATAATATATTTTTATCTATTTTGTCTCTCCCTTTCACCTCACTTCCCATCCTGATTCCCCCCATTCTCAAGCGGAAACAATATAAAATTATATTGCGTTCATTTTGTATACTTTATATTCAGAATCACATTAATGGATTTTTGTCACTTTTAAATAGGTTTTTATTGCATTGTATGTAGTTGGTTCCAGAATAAAATAAAATAAAATAAAAAATAAAACAGATCAGGGCGAACATTCTAGAGTAAATTTAGTTCTGATTTTTTAAATCAGATGTTTTGCTGACGCACAACATCTCCTTCGAATTCTGTGGCCTGTTGAGATATTAAAAAGTAGGGTAAATTTTGTATAAATTTGCCTAATGTCAAATGACGCATAAGTTCCGAAATGATGATCATTTGAGGTAACAACTTGCGGTGTCAACTACAACGGGCGAGCCCGTCACCACAGGACGTTTTAACGATTTTTTCGTTCTGTCGCCCTGCAATGAAGACTTTGGAGTAGAAGACTTTGGACAGAACAATCCAACGTCCAGCTACGTCACAACCCGCAAGAAGCCAACGCCTTTACCGCGAGATAGCCAGTGTTACCTGGCGGGCCGACCCTCGCGCCCTTGCTTCCAATTGTGACCAGATTTCTCCGGTCTCTCGATTGGTTCCGAGTTCGAGGTCGCTTGCGCGGTCCTCTCCCTTACGAAGCGGTGAAACGGTGTACGCCGAATCTATCGCGGACCAAGGCGTCCTTTGCCCGACTCTGAACCGGGATCGGATGGCCAATGGTCATTTCAAGAGCAGTCGCCGTAAGGTAGGCAACCACCCCCGCTCTATAGGAAACAATACAGTTCCTAGACTCCCCCGACTGTTAGTCGGAGAGCACAGTCGATTGGCTTGCGCCGCTCGGTGCGCAGACCGTCCAGGAGCGCCAGAGGTTTGATTCCCAGGGGAGACTGGTTGACCCAGTGTCCTACCCAGGTTCGCACCCCATGCGTGGAGGCCATCGGATGGGTATTGACCCGTGAGTGTGACCGACCCTGAACACATGGGTCATCGTGGCCACCTCATCATGGGCCCATTAGCTCCCCATCGGGGCCCATTAGCATTTGAGGAAACAATAAGGAAAACAATTTCTCAATTAAATTGCTGTATTTTAAAAAAATAAATTG
>OX155958.1:32738984-33053484 GCA_944548615.1 Micropterix aruncella
ATGTAATAAAGCTAATAATAATATAAGGGTAAGAAAAGTAACAATAAAGTAAGTTGTTAATAAGGTTAGTCGGATAAAGCAAAATAGAAGTATGAGTAATTGGATAATAATATTTATATTTATTATATTATAACATACTACTTATATTTATTATATTATAAGTACATTAGCATGGCAGTTAGTGAAATCTTAAGAAGTAGGAGATAGGCTATAGGTATGATCGAATCTCTAATTAAATTAATGGAATCATAAAATACATCTAACCTTTTACACGATTTTTAAAAATCGCGACATATTCTGGTAAGAGGTATATTCCACCCGATGTTGTTATTGCAAGCGACAACAGAAAATTTTTGAGAGCTCCTCGTTATTGTGAACTTTCATGTTATGACTTATATGTGTATTAATTTACGCGTAATCATGAATTGAAAATCACGCTATCAAGCCAGCAATGAAGGCAACAGAGTAAGCGAATGCAGCATAGTTGAACTACAGCTGATTCACAAAAAATACCCTCTGTATTTTATCATCATAAGCACTAATTTCTGTGGTTTCATTTCATTGCACCACCTAATTTACATATAGCTATGATAGGAAACGAATTTTTCGATTCCGCTCACGGGCAGAGAGAGGGAGGGAAAGGCGGACAGCGAAGTTGGTCGTTTGCCGGTAGCCTAAGTCAAAGGAAAAGCAGTCAGCTGCGTTACGGAAATGGCTAAATCTAAACTTATTGCCAGTTTCCTTCAGATGTGGCCACTTCCGGCTTCGCCCGACCGACCGAACCGACTCTGCCTGCGCTCGGGAATAACGTAAATACAAATCTAACTTATACTTATACTATAGGTAGGTACTTATCATAAGCAAACTAAGGTCTACGCCTGCAAAGAAAAACTCAGTGACTCAAATTAGATGTTGTTTTATTACTCGGAGCAAACCTGACTTAAAAATTATTATAACTTTTAACCGAATAACGCAAATACAAGTAGGTACATCTTTTACTTATACTATAGGTAGGTACCTAACATAAGTCCTGCACTACCAAACTACTGTGATAGATAGATAGATAGATTTTTTATTCGAAGTAGACTTACAGTACTTTCCGAACGTCATATGTTTCTAGACATTTATGCCTTGCTTGTAGGCTTTACCATTGATTACTACACTATATAATCAATGGCTTGTCGCGAGGGTTTCTGCCGTAGAATGAAACTCGCGATCGATATTCAAATTGCAGTATGTTGTTTAATTCCAAAGTCGTGTACAAAGTGAATTGATTACGCTTAAATCCTATCGCCTATATATACTAGTCGCCGGGCGGCGATCGCCCCATCTCCCTCTTGTCTCCGCTGTCTTCTTCACTCGGGTCGACCGCCCGATATACACACCGGCGGGGGGCACCGTACTTCAGTCGTCCGCCGTTGGCCCCCGCGAGCTGACGTCCCGTGGGCGGCGCTTGAGCTGCAATTGTGTCGTGTTTCGCACATTAGATTTTCGCACGTTTACCGCTTTTGGACGCCACCGGCGATCCCTCCCCCGACCTACTTTGCATTAAGTAGCCACCGGAAGTAAGGCTCCCGTCCGGAAAGTCGCTGGAAGCGGTCGTGTGAGCGCGCTAGTTTTTCGTGTTTTGAGTTCGTACTGCGTCGCGGCGCCCTCAGTTGAAACCTTCCCCTTCACCACCAGTCTCCGGACTGCCGTGGCACAAGATGAAAAGCTCTCTGCTGAGAAGTCGCTGCGATGTGGTTTTCGTTGTTTGTGGTGACGTTTTGCGTGCGAAACACGGCGGTTAGATTCGCGACGGTTTGTACTTTCTCTCTCATTTATCTCGATGTTTGCCTTTAGCTTCTCGTTGACGGCTTGATTGTGATGATTAAAATAAACGCCTCGTTGGAGGCACTTAAGACGTGTGTTGATTATTGGGCGTTCGGGGTAGGTAATCCTAGTGATGGCATTGCACATCGCCATCTCCTTAATTCCGGTGTCGCCATTGCACCTCGGTGACACCACCTTCCTGCCGCTTTCGGGTGGAGTCTTCTTCCGGTCCTTTCCTTTTATGACATTTTGAGTAGGTGGGTTCTGTGTGTATTGTTGCTCCGCGACATGACTTTCCCCGTTTTGAAGACGAAACGTCAACGTATTTAACTGCCGTGTGTGCCGTATAACTCTGCCGTACCTCGATACAGTTGTGTAATTGTCATTTTGCTGCGTTGTTGGCTGAGAGGTTTCGTCTTCCCTAGACATGTAGCACGGCTTCAGCCTATCCAGAGAGACAGTGACTATTTTCCTGTTTTGTTCTATGTCGAACGTTTTTTCTCGTTTCTTCACCACTCTAAAGGGTCCTTTGTATGGTGCTTGTAGTGGCCGCCGTACAGTGTCGTCTCTTATGAAGACGTGGGTTGCTTACTTCAAATCCGGGTGCACGAATATCCTCGCTGTGTTTTCCCGCTCCCTCTTCGGTCTTTGCTGCTCGAATGTTTCCCTTAATTGCTGGAGGACTTCTGGTACTGTCGTTTTTTTCCCATTTTCAAAAAATTCGCCTGGCAATCTTATGTTTGTTCCGTATAACATTTCTGCTGGACTGGCGTTGATATCCTCCTTTAAGGCTGCTCTTAGGCCCATCATGACGGTTGAAATGTCGTTTGCCCATTCTTTGGTATTCATTCTTGCCATTAATGCCGCTTTTAAAGACCGATGCCACCTTTCCACTAGTCCGTTTGCCTGTGGGTGAAATGGTGTGGTGTGAATCTTTTTTGCACCCAGTAGTTGTGCTAGTTTCGTAAAGAGCTCCGATTCGAACTGTCTTCCTTGATCGGTCGTGATTCTTGCAGGAACGCCGAATCTCGCTATCCATCCCTCGAAAAAATTTTTTGCGATTGTCTCGGCTTGTATGTCTCGTATAGGTATCGCTTCCGGCCATTTTGTACCTCTATCCAACATCGTTAATAGGTACCTATATCCGTTGGATATTTCGAGCGGGCCCACGATATCGATATGCACATGCTCTAATCTGTCGGCTTCCATGATTTTTCCTATGGGCGTACGCGTATGTATGTGCACCTTCGCTCGTTGACACGGGATGCATGTTTTAGCGTAATCTGCGCTGTCTTTGTTCATGCGCGGCCAAAAGAATTTGTCAGCTGTCATTTTTCTTGTTGTTCGAATTCCCGGGTGACTAGGGTTGTGGATTATTTTTATCGCTGTTTGCCGTAGTGCCGCTGTTATGTATGGTCTCGACCTGCTTGCCGTAGTTTCGCACCAGATTTCGGTTTCTTTGTTGTTTTGTTTGAGTAATTCGAATTTAAATTTTCCCTTCTGTTGTAATGCTTTCAATTCCTCGTCCGTTTCTTGCTGTCTCGCCAGTTCGTCGTAGTCGAAAGTCTCAGGGCATCCTACTTCTTCGATCCTGGATAAGGCGTCTGCTACAACGTTCTTCCTTCCCGGGAGATATTCGATTGCCGTTGCGAATTGTGCGATGTATGATGAGTGACGAATGCGTATCGGCGTTTCTGTTGGCGTATCATTTAATTTTTTTAAAGCGTGAATGAGCGGTTTGTGGTCTGTATATACTACCAGCTCTCTCCCCTCTACCATCTTCCGGAAGTGTCGTACTGCCAGGTATATCGCCAGTAGTTCTTTGTCGTACGCCGCATATTGTTGTTGCGCGTGTGACAAGGCTTTTGAAAAAAATCCTAATGGCACCCATTTTTCTCCTTGCTTCTGTTGCAGTGCTGCGCCCGCGCATGTATTTGACGCATCCGTCATTAGTGCCAACGGTGCATGTGCGATTGGATGCGCCAGTAGAACCGCTTCCTCTATGCTCTGTCTGCATTGGTTAAAGGCTTCGTTGCTCTCCTCTGTCCATTCTATTTCTGTGTGATCGTTCTTTTTTGTCCCTTTCAGGAATACGTTTAGTTTGGCTTGTCTATGTGCTGCTTCTGGAATGCTGTGCCTGTAGAAATTGACCATGCCCAGGAAGCGTCGTAGTTCCTGGACATCCTTTGGTTTCGGAAATTTTTTTATTGCCTCCACCTTGTCGGCTTTTGGTCGTATTCCTGTTGAGTTGACTGTATATCCTAGGAAGTCCAGCTCTGGCTGTGCGATCTGACATTTCTGTAGGTTTATGGTGATGCCTTGTTTGTCCAGCCTCTCCAGTATCTCTGTGATGTGTTCTTTATGGGTCGTTTCGTCCTCTGACGCTATAAGGATATCGTCAATGTAGGCGTATGCGAACGGTAGGCCCCGGAGTACCTGATCCATGAATCGTTGCATGGTTTGTGCTCCGTTGCGGAGTCCGAAGGACATCCTGGTCATTTCGAATAATCCGAACGGGGTGGTAATGGCGGTCTTCTCAATATCCTCGGGCCTTACTGGTATTTGCGTGTATGCCTTCACCAGGTCCAGTGACGTGAACATCGTTTTTCCTTGCAGAGCGTGAGTGAAATCGTGTATTCTGGGAACAGTATACCGATCCGGCACTGTGATGCTGTTCAGCCGTCTGTAGTCTCCGCATGGGCGGAATTCACCGTTGCTTTTCTGCACCAGATGCAGTGGACTTGCCCATTGGCTTTTCGAAGGTCTACATACACCTGCCTCTATCATCTCATCGAAAACTTTCTTCGCCGCCGCGTATCTTTCCGGATTTAGTGGTCTCGGGCGCGCGAATACTGGTCTTCCTTCAGTTTCGATGTGGTGTACTATGTCGTGTTTAGGTTGTCTTGGTTGTGACGTGTTCGAGAGTATGTTGGGGAAGCTCTCGAAGATCTTCTTAAATTCTTGGTTGGTCTCGATTGGGAATACCGCCGGTTGCGGCATGTGGTTTTTCTCGACGTATTTGTTGTCCTTCGTTTTCATTAGGAGCCTCTTTCTGTTGAGGTCCACCAGCAGGTGGTGTTGGTGTAGAAAGTCCGCTCCTAGGATGTGTTGTTTCACATCAGCGATGATGAAGGTTGCTTGTAATTGTTGGTCGAATCCGAGGTCCAGCATGATGGTTCTCTTTCCGTACGTTGCTATATTTGAGCCGTTGGCTGCCAGTAAGAGAAGCTCTTCTTTTTGTTGTGCGTCGCATCTTCGTCTGGGTATGACGCTGACGTTTGTTCCTGTGTCGATCAGGAACCGTTGTTGTGTTCTCCTGTCGTGGACGTATAGGCGGTTATTTGTTTCGGCGCCAAGCTGAGCTATTCTTGGCGCCTCCTGTAGTTTTCCTGGTCCTGCGGTGTCTGTTTGAAGTCGCACGGTTTCTGGCATTTTCGTGCTGCGTTCCCGAAACGCTTATGGAAGTAGCAGGTGCTTTGTTCCTCGAGTCTTCTGGTGTTGTGCGTGCTGGAGGTATTTTCATCTGTTCTTCTCGCTTGTAGCCTTTCGATCTGTTTTGCCAGTTCCTCTAGCTTCCTTTCAATCGCTGCCATGTTGGTTGTTGTCGCTTCGATCTTGTTGATGTCGCTTTTTTCGTTTGCTGTGGCTTCCATCATTCGATCTGCAAGGTTCGCCATTTTGTCCAGTTCTTTTTCCTCTGATGTTGCTAGTACCGCCCGTATCGTTGCGGGTAGGTGCCCGAGCCACAATGTTTTTAGTGTACCGTCGGGTAATTTTCCCATGTTTAGCGTTCTCATCCTTCGTATTAGTTGCGAAGGTTTGTCGCTTCCCATTTCTGTTTGGTAGAGGAGTTTCTGCAGTCGTTGCGTCTCTGATTCCTCGTAGGTTGTGATTAGCCGTTCCTTCAATGCCTCGAATTTTTCTTGCTTGGGCGGTTGCAGCACCAGGTCGCTTACTTCCTGTAATGCTGTTCGATCCAGTTGTGCGATTACGTATGAGAATCGGTCTTGATCGCTGCATTTCTGTGGTGCCAGGATCTGCTCGGCGAGCGCGAACCAGAGGCGCGGTGCGTGGTGCCAGAATGCAGGTATTCGCGAAGCGATGCTCAGTGGCGCGATGTCAGGGTTTGGCTGCGTTGACTCCGTTGTGTCGTGGAATGGTTCCATTTTGATTTTCTTGTGTCTGACTCGTTGGAGAAGACGTCCAAGTTCGCTGGTTGTTGGTGGTCCGTGCCGTTGTCCGTTTAGCGATTTGTCCGTTTTCTTGCCGTGGTTGTGAGTTCTTCTGCGGGGTCACCAGTGTCGTGAGGGTTTCTGCCGTAGAATGAAACTCGCGATCGATATTCAAATTGCAGTATGTTGTTTAATTCCAAAGTCGTGTACAAAGTGAATTGATTACGCTTAAATCCTATCGCCTATATATACTAGTCGCCGGGCGGCGATCGCCCCATCTCCCTCTTGTCTCCGCTGTCTTCTTCACTCGGGTCGACCGCCCGATATACACACCGGCGGGGGGCACCGTACTTCAGTCGTCCGCCGTTGGCCCCCGCGAGCTGACGTCCCGTGGGCGGCGCTTGAGCTGCAATTGTGTCGTGTTTCGCACATTAGATTTTCGCACGTTTACCGCTTTTGGACGCCACCGGCGATCCCTCCCCCGACCTACTTTGCATTAAGTAGCCACCGGAAGTAAGGCTCCCGTCCGGAAAGTCGCTGGAAGCGGTCGTGTGAGCGCGCTAGTTTTTCGTGTTTTGAGTTCGTACTGCGTCGCGGCGCCCTCAGTTGAAACCTTCCCCTTCACCACCAGTCTCCGGACTGCCGTGGCACAAGATGAAAAGCTCTCTGCTGAGAAGTCGCTGCGATGTGGTTTTCGTTGTTTGTGGTGACGTTTTGCGTGCGAAACACGGCGGTTAGATTCGCGACGGTTTGTACTTTCTCTCTCATTTATCTCGATGTTTGCCTTTAGCTTCTCGTTGACGGCTTGATTGTGATGATTAAAATAAACGCCTCGTTGGAGGCACTTAAGACGTGTGTTGATTATTGGGCGTTCGGGGTAGGTAATCCTAGTGATGGCATTGCACATCGCCATCTCCTTAATTCCGGTGTCGCCATTGCACCTCGGTGACACCACCTTCCTGCCGCTTTCGGGTGGAGTCTTCTTCCGGTCCTTTCCTTTTATGACATTTTGAGTAGGTGGGTTCTGTGTGTATTGTTGCTCCGCGACAGGCTTAACGTAATAGTATTTTATTTATTTATTTTTTTATTTTATAAAATTATCCAAAACAATACAATTGATTTTTGCGAAGCAGATAAGATTGCATTTGTGTGGATTTTATCCCCCCACTAGATTGTATATCTGTTCTGGGGTGATAGTATTTAAGACTTCACTTTAATCATAGTGACTTCACTTTCTTTCTTTTTTTTTTTTTTTGTTTTTTTTTTTCTCATTCATTCCGATCGCTCATTCATTCTTATAAATTTTAAGGTTATTATAAATATATAAATGTGTATATAAATTAAGAACTAATATTAAATAAAGAAAAAGAACATATTTAAGTTTATAGATAAGTAAAATAAATAAATATATAGATTAATATATAACTAAATTGACCAATAAATTAAGTTAAGTAGCCTAAAAAGGTTTCTTACTGTGCACATATACTTGTGAATTTAATTAATTAATATAATATTATAATTTTTTTTTTTTTTTAAACATAATCAACCGAAAAAATATTTTTCATATCAAGTATCAGGTGACAGATATGGACCGAAGTTTGATCCCTCAAATTATCTATAATAATAATATATAGATAATTCAAAGATAATAAATTAACAAATAATAATAATAATAATAATAATAACACTTTACAAATGGTTTTCATAGCTATGTTACACAAAAACGACTTGACCAGACCAATGTATCGCTTAAAAAATCTTCAATTTTATAATAGCCTTTAGAGCACAAAGTATCTTTAACAATTTTTCTAAATTTAGTGTCTGGTAAAAGGGTTAGTTCCTCAGGCAAAGTGTTATAAAAGCGAACACCGTCTCCAATGAAAGATTTACTCACTTTTGCTAACCTAGAGACCGTAATGGCTAGTTTATTGTTGAACCTGGTGTTTCTATTGTGTATGTCACCCAACCTACGGAACCTGTACAAGTTTTTACGAACATACATTATGTTATCGAATAAATACTGTCTATAAACCGTCAGAATATTGATCTCTTTAAATTTCTCTTTTAGCGATGCTCGGGAGTTTAAACAATAAATGGATCGTATGGCTCTTTTCTGCAAAGTAAATATCGTTTGCATATCGGCTGCGCGGCCCCAGAGCAAAATCCCATACGACATTATACTATGGAAAAAGCTGAAATAGACAGTTCTGTGTGTATTTGAGGATTAAGACAAAGCTTGATTTAAAAGTTTTTTTGTCATTAATTCGAGTAACTTGAGACTTTAAAGTTCCTTTAATTTTATAACCGAATAACGCAAATACAAGTCTATGTTATTCTTATATTATAGATGCTGGCCATAAGCAATCTATGGTCTTCGCTACCAAACTACTGTGTATCTGAGAAGTAAGTCAAAGCTTGTAAAAACAACCGAGTGACTCAAATTAGCTGTTTTTCAGAACTTCGAGCAATTTGAAACTTTAGAGGATTCTCATAACTTTATAACGGAATAACGCAAATATAAATCTAGATTATACTTTTTTTTATAGGTAGGTACTTATCATAAGCAACCTAAAGCCTGCACTATCAAACAACTGTATATTTGAGGAGCAAGTCAACGCTTGCAAAGAAAAACTCAGTGAGTCAAATTAGCTGTTTTTTCAGTAGGTACTTAAAGCAATTTGAAAATTTACAAAAATGTCGTAACTTTAAAAAGTCGATCTTATACGTAAACTATAAGTAGGTAGATACTGATCATAAGCAATTTAAGGTATATACTACCAAACTATTAAGTATTTGAGCGGTATGTCAACCTGCCTGCAAAGAAAACTCAGTGAGTTAAATTAGCTGTTTTTATATGACTTCCCAGTAAAAAAAGGATTGTGGAGTATTCAGGGTTCATCTGTGTATGTTTTCCGTTTTATATACATAACTTCCAAACGCTTGAATAGATTTAGAAGTGGTAGTTATTGTTGGAATCGTTATGTAATCCCGAGTGTCCTTATCCTAATTTTGGTCAACATGTCCAAATGGACATTTGGTCAACATGTCCAAATGTTCAAACTTCAATAAAGGACATTTGGTCAACATGTCCGAATGTTCAAACTTCAATAAATTTGAAATCGGATGTAATACCACTGCAAACCCCGGGTGTGTATAAAGTCGAATGCAGCTGTGGTTTAGCCTACGTTGGATAAACGAAACGGCCATAGCAATTCGATTGATAGAACACATCAAAGCTGTTAAAAACGTTCAGCGAGAAAAATCGGCGATTTGCGAACATATATTGGATAGCGAAAGTTAAACACTGGCTGCTGAAACTCATTTAGATCACTGGATTTTGAAAACTCAAAATCCCATTGTGCTATCCAAAAAACAATTCTACTTCCCTCGCTTGATCCAGGAAGCCATTGAAATAAGAAGAACCCCGAACTACAATAGAGACGATGGCTACAAACTCTCTTCTACGTGGAACCCTCTTCTTAAATGTTCCCACCGCCGAAAGCCGAACGCAAGGACTTAGGGCAGGACACAGTGAGTGTTATGCACGACGTATTTTATTAATATTAATTTAATAATATTAATTTAATTAAATATTATTAAATTACAACTATATATGTATATATTTATTAAATAGCTATATTTTTTATAAAATTGGTATATTTATGTGTATATACAGGTGGTGGGTCCAAAAGATTTATTTAAAAAAAAAACACTTCATTTCTTAAAATTGCATAAAAATATGCACATCTAGAGACGGGCCAAATTATCGCCTAGTTAGATGTGCTATTGGCAGTAAAGGTCATGTAAGATGTGTTAAACCTCCCTATATTAATTATGAAATAATTTATGTAATTATTATAAGATTACATGACCTATGAATGAACTGTATACCTAATCCTATGTACCTAAATAAATAAATAAATAAATAAAATTTCAAAATTTGCGCGCGCCGAGCCCGCTCCCCCCACCATTGTTATAATTTACGCAGTGTTAACAGGTTACCCCCTTTATTCTAGCATCCGCGGGTAGATTAATTTAGGGCCCAAATAAAAATATTCGGCTAAGAGCAAAGCTAGAGAAATAACCACTCAATATAATGAAATTAAAATAAAACACAACCATCGCTTACATTGTAGGAGTAATCGCGCCTGAAGTTTTCGAAATCAGTTTAAAGCCTTATGTCCAAGGCAACGAACAACTTTTTTGAGATCAAATTGTAAATTCGTTCCTTATCGAGGGCTTCGCTTAAAACCTTTTTAAATTAAGTTTTTTAAAAAAAAAAAAACATTAAAACAACAATTCTTCATATATTGTCGTTCCCATGTATCATGAATATGAATAAGAATAAGAATGATTTATTTTCAAACACCCGATCTGGGTATAGAAATTACATATCTAATTGTATTTCTACAAATAATATTACATTTCAAATTAGTCATAATATTATAAAAAAGTCTATAAAAAACTAATAATTGAAAAAAAACATAGAAATTCAAAAATTCAATAACAAAGACATAAAAACTAGAAAAATAAAAAACAACAGATATAATGAGAAAACATAGAGAATCAGCAATTCAATAATAAAAATTTATAAAAACTAGAAAAATAGAAAAATAGAAAGCATCCAATGAGTTCCACATAAACTACATTTAATAAGGATCAAACTCAAAATAAAAAAAATAGGAATTAAATTATCAAAATATAAAAATCAGAAATTTAATTACAAATATAAAATCAATTACAAAATAATAATAATAAAAAAGTATCTAAAAATATTCAAATTTAAATAATCAAATTAAGTAAAAATAATTATAATCAAAGTAATGACATAAGAGTCAGAAAAGTAATTTAACAATTAGGAAAGGAATATACAAATAACAAATAAGACTATATTATAAAAAAATAGAATATATTGTCTTACAGATAATATAATCTATTATATATGTATATTAAAATTCTTTAAGGTTATATAAGGATTTGTCAATTAAATATTTCTTCGTCTCTTTCCTGAATTTGTCATAATTTTGAATATTTTTTATGTTTTCTGGTAATTTATTATAGAAATTGAGGCTTATGTAATGAGAAGTACGCTGGAATTCAGCAGTTGACGGGTGCAAAGCCTGGACGTATAGGGATTTATTCCTCGTATCATATCACCTTAAACGTGGAAGAGAGCGGACGTTTACTCTGAAGAGCAATATTTAAAACATTTAATGTTTTAACATAAAATAATTGACCTGTAATGAATGATACGTTAACCACAAGTGATCCGTGTGAAAATAACCTGATAAGTCTAAGGCCGGTAGAACAAAATACATATCGTAAACCGTATTAATTTTGCAGCTATAAACGTGCAATATATTCCCAGGGGATATTAATAATATCCCGGAGCGGTGCGGTTCGCCAGTTAATGGGAAAGCTCTTCTCAGCGGGAGGTTACGTTGTTAATGGCGGTAAATTAAGAGTTCGCGCGTAAAAATGAACCGAGCATTTAATTCTCCCGTTTTAATTATTAATATGAGCCACCCAGCAGGTCAACAACTTCATTTCAGCGTCCAGGGATTCCTTTGTCCTACTTTTGTTTTACTTGTATTTTCCACGGCTCAGTTTACTTGTCTGGCTGAATATTATATAAAAACGGCTTTTGTCTACAAGCGTGCAAGAAACTCTTTTAATGTATTTCTATAAATTTATCTCAAGAATTTATTTTTATATATATTTGTAATTTTTATTTAAATATTATATAAAACTAGCTGACCCGTGCCCACTTCGTTGGGCGGTAAAACTTTTTACATGTGATGAAATTATGAGTGTGGTTCGGTTATTACTGAGTGCTATGATTTATTTCCTGACTGTGAATAGAAGGGTTATATTTTTACTGCATATATATGTATGTATTTGCATGCCAATTTGACTATAATACCGTTATTTGTGAGTGTCTTATTAGTGAGCGTATTATCTCTTTAACTATTTATGCAGTAAAAGGAAAATTACATGCAGTAAAAGGGAAAAGTCTTTTGTTTTAAACACTTGAGACGATAAATTTACTAATTTTGATAAGAATTCATAATTGTCGATAATATGACCAATAAATATGACCTAACGAATAAAATTATTTTTAAAATATAAAATACTACTTTTTGTGACTTAAATATAAAAGTTAAACATATGCTGTCGCTGACTTTTTTCGGTTTAATATACAGCCTATGATACTCACAAATAACGTGGCTTTCTATTGGCAAAAGAATTTTCAAAATCGGTTCATTAGATCTAGAGATTACTTCCTACAACTTCACAAACTTTACCTCTTTATAATATTAGTATAGATAATTTGCAATTTATCCGACCTAAATATTCGCAATGTTATGATAAATTAGATTTTACCTGAACGAATGAATACATGCTCTATCATGGATAAATGATATCTATTTTTACTTTCTCGGACGACCATCAGGCTAAAAAAATCAAGATAAAGACGGAAATATATATTTTGAGCCATTTGACATTTTATTTTGAGCTACTGAGGCAACAATACACGATTAAGACAATTTCCAGACTGAAGTCTGTCTGTGTGTTTGTGTATATGTTTTCCTCCGCGATAGAGCTCAAAACGCTTAATCCGATTAAATTGAAAATTGGTATCCAGGCATGTTTTGGTCATGGCAAGAGTTGAAAATATTGTGGTTGAAATCGGTCCACTAAGGGAAGCACTAATCATAATCATCCTTGAAATATCGGACGTAGCAATTTGACATTTTGGTACACAGATGCCTCGTTGGACCGAAATCACAATGTCAAGTTTTGGTTCAAATATCTCATAAAGAAGCTACATTAATAATATCTATAATATCTAAATTACGCAATACAAATGTATGGGAGAATAAAATATTTAAATTTGAGGCTTATATAACATAACAAGTTACGTAATAAGATTTTTATTTGGGAAATTAATAAATTATCCTATTCTTATTCTATTCTATTCACCAAATAGTAAACTGCTTGTAGTATCATATAACTACCTGGCCATTTGTATAACGCATATATAGTTAAGGCCATTTATGCAACCCACACTTAGTTAAATCTGTTATAATATATATTCTATTCTATCGAAAGCATCGGCTACGATTAGTCAGGTTGGGTTTTCTATTCACTTTCTCAATTTAGAAGACTTCATAAATTTTATGTGTTATATATACATTTTCCCATCTGGCCCAAAGGCACCAAATTGTTAACACCCTGATTAGGAAACCGTCGTAAAAGGTTACGACGGCATTAAGGCTACCTCACAGGTTGTTTCCAGACATATCTTTATGTCCTGGAGAAGGGCGGGTGGATAAATGGCCCACTCCGCCCTACCTTTATGGGATTAATAGGGGCAAAGCTGTCCTCGATAAGTCCCAACTAATATTACATTTGACGAACGAGTAACTTAGCAAATATATATTATTTTGTATTTTTGGAATAGTAGTTTCCGAAATTAAAAATTTGTTTTAGGGTTCCGTACTGAGGCTTACAGAAAAAAATATTGGTGAGACTTCGCTATGTATTGTTATTATATTATTTTTTACAAAACAACTTACAGGCTAAACCAACATTGTTTTTCTGACGAAATCAGTTTGTTGTGGTTGAGCTATCCTATTTTTACACGCCTGCCCAACAAAAAAGAAGTGTAATCTCTTTAGGTTTCATCTGATTCAGATTCAGATTAATTCTATTAGTGTACTGGTATACAAGTCACAAATACAGTTTCAAACAAACATTTTTCTATCGTAATGGAAACGTTAGAAAATATTAAAATGCACAAGGAAAAAAATAAAAATAAAAGAGAAAAACGAAAAAAAAAACATAGGAATAATGTAAAAAGAGAATATGCAAAGGGATCATTTACACAATTACAAGGAATTTGTCCATTAAGCACTTTTGCCACCAAGCATTTTAGTTTTCACTCGAGTAATATTCCTCCAATAAGTAAAGCGCCTTATCTGTGGGGTACTTCTTAAGGCGGCTCTTAACCTCTAGAGCCCCAATTGGCCGTTATCGGCCACAACACGATTCAGCGTGACGGCCCCGTTTTAATTTTATTTTAATTTAATTTGTTTTATTTTTTTATGTTTTATTATGTTATTATGTCTTATTTTAATTATGGGTACAGTTGGTTTGGCAGTAATTAATGTTTATGTGAGACAGTGTCATAATTCATTTTTTTTACTTATTTTTACTAAATTTTTTTGGGACATCAACTTGTCATCGGCTGAGGGGCCGAAGCCTAAAGGGTTAAACACGTCAAGAGATTGCGCCTGCCTGTGCTCGTTGAGTTTGTTGTAAACCGCTGGGCCGGCGATATAGGCTAGCCTCTCCGACTTGGATAATGCATGACTTAACGAACGTAGCATGCTTCGGGATCTGGTTGGATAGTGGGGATGCACACCATTCTCTTTAAAATCGGCTAGATTTCTGGGAACGAACAGCGCTACTTCCATTATATAAATGGACGGCAGCGTGATGATGCAGAGATCTCTAAACAGAGGCCTAGCGGGCGTATAAAGCGTCTATGTATATTTTCCGTTTCTTTATTCCAACCATAACTTCTAAACGCTTAAACCGGTTTAGACATGTGTGATATTGTTAAAAATGTTATGTCATATCGAGTGTCATAAATTACCTGTATTGTCTGAATATAAGTAAGTAGTTGTCTAAATGTCCGGGAGCTAATGGGCCCATGATGAGGTGGCCACGAAGACCCATGTGTTCAGGATCGGTCACACTCACGGGTCAACACCCATCCGATGGCCTCCACGCATGGGATGCGAACCTGGGTAGGACACTGGGTCAACCAGTCTCCCCTGGGAATCAAACCTCTGGCGCTCCTGGACGGTCTGCGCACCGAGCGGCGCAAGCCAATCGACTGTGCTTTCCGACTAACAATCAGGGGAGTCTGGGAACTGTATTGTTTCCTATAGAGCGGGGGTGGTTGTCTATCTTACGGCGACTGCTCTTGAAATGACCATTGGCCATCCGATCCCGGTTCAGAGTCGGGCAAAGGACGCCTTGGTCCGCAATAGATTCGGTGCACACCGTTTCACCGCTTCGTAAGGGAGAGGACCGCGCAAGCGACCTCGAACTCGGAACCAATCGAGAGACCGGAGAAATCTGGTCACAATTGGAAGTGAGGGCGCGAGTATCTCGAGCCCGCCGGGTTTATTCCTGGCTCACTCGCGGTAAGGCGTTGGACTGTCACGGGTTGTGACGTAGCTGGACGTAGGATTGTATTGTCCAAAGTCTTCTACGTTCACTGCAGGGCGACAGAACGACTAATCGTTAAAACGTCCTGTGGTGACGGGCTCGCCCGTTGTAGTCGACACCGCAAGATGTCTAAATGTCCAAATGTTAATAAATTAACATAAATATATCGTGTTTAGTGTCAAATAAAAAGACCTGATTGGGTACATTCCGGAAATATACAGAATATATATGGATAAATACATAAAGCACCAATATTTCATAAAAAAACTTAAAAAAACATAATTATAATATAGTTAACTATCTGTAACGACAGTCGTGATTTTTATTATTTTTAATAGATTTATTTTATGAAGCATTTATTTATTACAGCAGATTTTTAAATCAGGGTTATATCCGGTGCGTTGCTTTCATTAAAATTATAATCCTAATAGAGTAGTATTACGATGTTGAATTATTTTTTAAATTTTAATGTATTTTGAAAAAATCTTCTCGCAAAATGACAGCTCCATTAGGAAATTGCTTCTGCCAAGAGATGAAGCGTAGAAATACAACATCCATATAATTTTCTGCATGCTTGTTACTGTTCATCATCCCTTGGGGATGAGGTTTAGATTTCTAAATCCTTCATCAATATAGAGCCATACAAAGACATGTCCCATCTAATTCGCACACCACGTCTTGACTATTCAATGGAAGAAGAAGATAAGTTCTCTGCTTGCAATAGTAACGTAGGTAGATTATTACATATCGTCGCTTAAGATTTAACATAGCGTATTTAAAAAAAAATGATTTCCTGATTTTTATATCATTGGATAGCTACTCGCGAGTCGCATCGACTGAGCCAATAAAAACGCAGTATTTCTTATGCTGCAGCTACACCTAACGGGAAACTTCAATGCCCATCATCGCGATAAATGTAATTGAGTGGCCACACTTGAACGTTCAAGGTCAACGCCTATCAAGGTCAATAAAATTTCGTTCACCCATCGGACGCATAGACGTAATAGACTAGAGGATCCATAGCATAGCAGACTTACGGCGTCGAAGCGTTGCCATGGTGATATATAAGCATTGCCATAGTGATATATGTACGTGTGTCCGTGCATGCGCGACTAGACAAGGATGGAGGGCGTAATATATACTGCTGTCTCTTTCTATTCGTCCGACGCATTTTCAGGCTGGTCACGCGGTCTAATACTTATAAGTCGATGGTCGGACGTCGGAGGCATTTTGCGTCGTTTGACAGATCTGCGCGATTGTTGTTTTAAATTGTAATAATTATTTGTCGTCAAGCATCATTTTGTGATGCACGATTCTTGTAACTTTTGTGTCTCGGATCCTGTAAACATGGTTCTGTTTGCAGAATTTCGAGAAACACAATGACTTTATCGTTAGTCCACTATACGGAAGACGAAAAACACGTGCAATCCCGTCGCGCTCAGGGCGCACAATGGGGTCCGTAGTGTGGCCGCTTCACCGCATTCATTCTCGCGTTAAACTCTTTGATGTGCCGCCACCCGAGCTGTCGAGTAACGTCAAACGACAATGTTTGTTTGTTTCTACTCTTTATTGTGAAATTTTACAAAGGGCGGGTTTATTGTTATATGACAATCTTTTACAACTAACCCTACTGTGACGTGTTTATATATATGTGTGCGTGTAACATGTTTGTAAGTGTGTGTCTTGTTATTGCATTCGATAGACTTAATTGAAAATGCAATTCCGTTAATTTGATCCCAACGTAAAATGGCGACCCAGCCGAGAATCGAACCCGGGACCTTACAATTTAGTCGTAAGATCAGGCGACTTAACCACTATGCCACCGAGCCGTGTTAATGTTAATGCCATTGTAAAATTATCGCGATAAAGGGTGGCCACACTAACGTTAAACGCCCATCATCGCGATAATGAACGGCATTTACCGGCAGTGTGGCCCGGGCATTACCAATGAGAGCAGTTTATTTATATTTTAGTAACACTGCGTAAATCACATTCTCACATCCATCGTGTCAACACCGCGTATGCCAGTCGGCCTCCATACTTATTAGCATTTCTGTATTTAGACAACACTATGTAACTCAATAAAACTTCAAATCGAAATATGTAACATAGCGTAACACACTAAAAATAAAAGATAACTAACTAGATAAATATTAATATAATTTAATTTTAAATCGTTTCTAAGATTTTCCTAATTTAATTTAAATATATCTGCATTAAAAATTTCACCATGTTTAGCTATTAAAAAAAAACAGCTTTTTCTCTCTCCTGAAAAGTTACCAACAACGTGTTACGCTATGTTAAATCTTAAGCGACGATATGCGAAAGTGGCCGAATTATTTTTATTTTTTTAAAGTTTATAAAATAAGCCAGTTGTTAGGAATACCTAATCTTGGAATTGTCAAATTGGTTTCACATGATTTACCTTATATGGTATACTAGTATAATTAATTTGTGTACAGATTTACTACTATTTTAAAGTGTAAAAACCTCTAATAATTTAATTTATAGTAAAACAATATAGGCTGATACAATACCTAAACAGGTATAAACTAAAAATACAGTTAGACGAAATCTTTAAACGAGCCAAAGTCAATGATAGAAAAGTCAAATTAGAAATATTAGAAATATTAAATTACAACAATAGAAATGCCGCAAAAGAATTTGTCAAGACAAATTTTAATATATGCCAAATTTTAATATGATTCATCTACGATTATCTATCTACATGATTGGATGAAAAGCCTCTGAGAGGACATATTTAAAAAGATAATGGTAAATAATTTGGTAAGAAGCCAAATTTATGGTATAAGGAAGTTTGAAAATGTTGAGTTTATTTTCCATGCTGATAATTTGTAAAATTTGTAATTTTTTAAACATATTGGTAATATGATAGCTGACATTCGAAGGCATATTGCTGTATTGAAAATAAAATATTTTTTCTTTGTTAAGTCTACATAGAATTTGCATTTCTATTTTAATATATTATTCTCCCGACTATTACATCAAATTAGTATATTTTGATTATTTGTATGTATGTAATATTCAATATAGTATAACAGTAATAACAATTACCATGATAGTTATGTTTTTAGTAATAAAATCTTTAGCATTTAATTTTATGGCGCATCCAACTGTAGGAATGCCTTTCTACTGAAGTTGATTGTATTAGTTAGTAAACGTGTCCGGGCCAGGTTAGGACACATTTGCCCAAATATATGCGGCCTGGATGGTCGTGTTGTTTATCGAACAAACAAGACAATCCAGGCTCTTGTAGGTCCTAGTGTATGATGGGGGTTGACAGCACAGCTGTCAACCCCCAGGTTAGGAGGTGATCTTCATCCTGCAGCTGCGTTCTATAGTCGTATCTAAGATTCGCTCTGTAGCCCTAGCAGACGAGATTGGCACGGACATCTTGTCAGAGTGTCCTTGGTCCCGGTGGTAGAATGATTGGCCGTATTGATTGTATTGTATTGTATAGTGATTTAAATAGTTAATAGCCCATAAAAAAATGTCGTATTAACAATAATCATGAAAAAAAAGAAAATTCGTAGTAGCAATTTGTAAGGATGAAAGTCTTGTTTGTTCCGCGTGTTATTCGAATGAACATCCGAATTTGTTAGAGTAGTATGATCTACTGATTGTAGTTTGATTGTCATTAATGAAAAAAGACATTAATAGCTTTAAATATATCCCATCTAACTGTAAGTATAATTTCATATAACAATTTGATTTAGCACTTGAGCTTCCGTAGAAACATGTCGATTAGGCACGTGTAGCAATGTTACATTGAAATTTATTGTATCAAGAAAATTTCAATTTAAGTTTTAAAAATCTTTAGAGATTCTTAAAACTATATATTTACTCTAGCCTCATACTCATAAAAATTTCATAACTTGCAGAGGTGCAGCGTGGTTAAAGATCTTGGTGTCATTCATGATTCTCATCTACTGTTCGATAATCACGTTCAATCTATTGTTTCTAAAGCTTCCAAAGCTTTAGGTTTTGTTATGAGGAGTGCAGCTTGCTTTCACCGTGCTAAAACTTTCAAGATCCTATACTGCACTTTTGTCAGAAGCATCTTGGAATATGCATCTCAGGTATGGAACCCTTGTTATGACAAATATATAAACAGAATCGAGCGCATTCAAATGAAGTTCGTGAAATATCTCTGCTTCCGTCTGAAAATCCCATACAGCTCATCTAACTATTTCAATTTATGCAAGAAATTTCATATCCTCCCCTTGATTAAGCGGCGTGAAACCGCGGACTTAACCTTTTTGCTAAAAATTACCTCCAATAATATTAACTGTCTTGACTTACTAAATAAAATTAATCTCCGTGTTCCTTCCAAACTCAATAGATTTAACCCTGCTCTTCATGTTCCTCATGCTGGTACCAACTATAGGCAAAATGCATTTCTGTGGCGAACAAGTGACAATTTCAATGACATGATTAAACGCTTTGACTTTGATCTATTCTGTACGAGTGTTAACTCAGCTAGGCAGCGGCTGAACAGTGAATTTTTTAGCATTAATTGTTGAATAATTTTTGATGCATTCTTAATCGATAGCTTTAATTGAAAGATCACATATGTTTCTACAACGTTATTTAAACGTGAAAACCTTTAATTGGCTCTCTGCTATGTTACTCCGGCATTGTTAAATTATAATTAGCTGTTGGTTTTCCTGAAAATAAATAAATAAATAAATAAACTTAGCCTAGATATATTATTATATGAAAGTTAGCAAAATATAGTGATAACTAATAAAAAATCAACGAAAATATATTACATTCGGACTTTCAGTTTTTAGTTTCCTAATTCACGCAAGGCTGCATCGCACGAAATTACATTTTCCTATAGCAATTAAAATAAATGTTTAATATTAAGTATCTAAAAGTAAGTAATAAAAGTATTCAATTAATAGTCAAATAAAAAAAAGTCAAGTCCAAACAAGTCAAATAAAAAAAATATCAATTTAAAAACAAAAATATACGAAAAGCTACTAGGATGGTAACTCAAATAATAAAATAACTACCTAAAAATAATAAATAGTATTCAATGGTCAGAAATAATAAATATTAAAAAATAATAAAGCAGATCAAAAAAAATAATAACCAAAATGTACTGAACTGGTCCTTGCAGTAATACAATTATCTATAAATAATAAATGGAAATGAAAATGCATAAAAAAATATATTATAAAATCTAAATCATAATACTTTTTGTGCTGCTGTTTTTCAAATATTCGCGGTTTCCCTTCCCTGGCCAAAGTTTTTAATTGGTGAACAACCCGTTGAAAAATTTAATGCCGCCGAATTTCAGGCATTCTGTTTCATCAAATAAGGAATCTAATAGTGAGCCGCACTTCGTGGGTGTTTCGTTCCTATACTTCGTTCCTATACTCCGTGTGGTACGGGCCTGCAGAGTGGGTCGGGTACGTGAGTGGCGAAATGTTGGCTGGAGTGGAATGTCACGTTCGCCAATTGCAGCGAGGAACCGCATCTAAGAGCGGTCCATTAGCGGGTCTCGGGCCGCTGCCAGACTCATCAGCGAACTCTTACTGCCCGCCTTTGTCGAACGCTAATATCGCCCCAGCTGCAGTCGTCAAATCCCTTACTTCATTCACAGTCGCAGCGAGCGCCCCGCGCCACAGATTAATCGGGAGTTGTGCGTTTCGCAGTAGATACGACACATAAAATAGTTAATATAATAAAAAGAATAAAAATCACTACTGTCGCTATAGAAAGTGAAATAGTGCGGGTTTTTTATGAAATATTTTTGGTTTATGTATATATTCATATACATTCATGTATATATCCGGAATTTACTCAATCATACCTTTCATTTGAAATTAAACACGATATGACAATTTATTGACATTTGGACTTTATGACAACTATCATACTTACTTGATATTTGGATAGTTACGGTACTCTATGATACTCTGGATAACATAACGATTCTAATAATACCACACTCTTCTAAATCGGTTCAAGAGTTTAGAATTATCGTGGAATAAAGGAACGTAAAATATACATAGATGAATCCTGAACACATTACACTCCTTTTATTGTTGAGCATTCGTACTAGACAGATGTTCCCTGATCGTATCTAAAATTATCGCGTATTTTTGACGTTGAGTCTTAAATTTTAGTCAATTAGGAATTACACACTAAAACCAGAAATAATTAAAATATGAACCCGCTCGTCTTACATTGGCATCGTTCTGTAGTGGAAAGAAGACATTACTCGATCAAGTGATGCATACAAAGATATTATATAACGGTTTTCGGATTACGCTTGATGCGATCGGAACTCTACTTAGCCTTGCGCGCGCCGTCATAAAGGCTTAGCTCGGCAGTAAATTTGTCGATTCAATCGGAAATCTTCGCGTTTAAAAGGTCCCACTCTATTTTATGCGATATAATCCATTGAATTCAAACCTTTGTCCATCAGGAGTTATACGGTTTACAAGTGTGTAGTATGTTGTGGATATTTTACGTTTGATTACGCTCCAGAAGCAGTGTGGAGACTCGGGCAGCAATGGAAGCCAATCCTCGTCCGCATCCCTATTTTTTATTATGTTTAATATTCATTTTGTTACCATTGTAGAACAAACAACACGTTTCACTTACCTGCGGGTGCATACACGGTATAGCCCGTACGGTTCCTTTTATTCTTAAGCTATATTATACATCGTATGGCGTGCAGAACAATATATACATTGTTTAATAATCATAAATTGAATAAGTACAATAGTCATAATAAAATTGGAGCAGTACAAAAAATAATAAAATAAAATATTGAACAATTCGAAAATGATCAAAATTAATAAACTGTAGAAACTAAACTAACCTAAGGTACATATTTTAAAGTTTTATATCTAAGGACTTGATCCAGCTTTGTGCGAGGTCGGCGGCAAGGCGGATGTCAGCGAGGCTGCCGCTGAAACCACGTTGGGGCACTCCTGCACAATGTGCGGGATGGACTGAACAGGGGAGTCTATCTAACCCCATTTGTGAAGCATTCCGGCGCATCTACCGTGTCGTGTGCGGATGCGGTTTAACGTCCACCCATTCGCGGCGGCGGATGGCCTCATTCGCACCAGGCGAATGAGGCCATGTTTGTCCACCCCGCAGTTGGTCCATTCTCTCTGCTAGGCGGCTCCAGGATCGAACCTGTTGGCGAGAAGGAATTCAAGTAATTTCTTAAGCTTAAAATGCATGTCTAAATTTTTGTTCTTTCGTACCTCCGTTTAAGGAAAATCATGAATGTCCTTATCTATAAAGTAACAAATCTTAGTATGAAACAATGATACATTCATTAAAAAGGTTTTCCATTAACAAATAATAATAACGCAAAATGAAGAATCATCGGTTAAAATATCTTAAGTCGCTTATAGTCCCCTTCGCCTGTCGCGTTCGCGCAATTTGGTTTTTGCATCGAATTATATTGATGAGTTTCTAGACACACCAATAAGATCAATTAATTTGCATTAATTACTTTTTTTTGTAACCACATATAATTTTATATTAAATATTGTTCCGAATGTTTCGTATTTTTGCTTTTAAATTTGAGGCATGTACAGATATCAAGATAATAATAAATAAGTTTAAATAAGAAGCGACTAGAGAAAGCGACCCGCGTATTTTCTCCTGCAAAACCGTCGTTTGCAGTTCTTGAGAAAACTACTCCTTATATAAATTGAGTAGTTACCGCGCGCGCATACAACTACAAAATTAAAACTGACAGTGTGTCGTATACTACAAATCCAAATAATTGTACATACAGCCTTACATGATATCGATTCTAGTTATAATAATGTCATTTCATTTGCGTATATTGATAACTAATATAATAAAAAATATCGATCAAATCGCATCTTTCACACGTCTTTTATTATCTCGCAGTATTGTTTTAAAGCAAATAGAGTGATTTTCTACAGCGTTTAGTTCTCAGTATTCTTCTTACTGGCGTGAAAATGTTTATTGACATTGATATATTCTAATATAATTATCATGGGAAGCAAAAGTATATAGAAAAAGAACGAGTCAATGGCGGTATAACCATTCCCAACTGGGCAACCGATTGAAGAGGTCTCAGCGGCCTAAGGTCCTAAATAGACCTAAAATGTCTGGTGCAGAAGGCAACGGGACACCACTGTACTATATATCCCTAGTAGTTAGCAATGGAAAGGTCAAAAATAGCCATGGCCCCGAGTGCCCGGCGGCTACGGAACAGCTTTTCCGGATGGCGCAAGACCGACAAAAGTTACCGAGATAACGGCCAACCTCCAGTAATGGAGAGGCAGAAAAAGAAGAAGAAGAAGAATATAAAAGAGCCCATTATTACCTAATCAAATCACTTATGTGACTATATGATTATATAATCATATGTGATTATATGTCATTATATGATTATATGTGATTATATGATTATGTGATTAAATGGTTTATACCTAATAAAACCACTCTCTCAAAATCATCCAGGTACAAAGTACTGAAAGATAAAACTCTGGACCTGTTCACGGACCTTGTCATTAAAGACCACTACCAGGTCATCTACAGTAGATAAAGATTAGGCACAGGAAATAAAATATTTTTGTTACTGTCACAGTTCTTGAGAAATTGACAAATCTACTTACTAAAAGAAGTCTTTGCTTTCAAGTACATACATCTGTTTTCAAGTACATACAAGTTATTAATAACTGTTAACAAAAAACCGGTAAAATTCTTTAACTCTTGAATATTTTCTTTACCGACCCGCCAACCGACAAAGACGTAAAATATTGTGAGCGGGCAAATTAGTTGTTTTTTCGAATTTTTTCAAAATAAACTCCTAAACCTCTTTTTTCTAGTAAATGTGATATGAACATAGCAAGAATCCTTTTATTTTAACCTATTTTTAAACGACTAAAATTTTAAGTAAATCTGACATATTTTCAAAAAGATTTATAGTCCAAGCATATGGGGGTTTTATCAGGAAAAAAAAATTCGTAAGTATTTTTCTCAATTGTTTTATATGTATTTGATGACGCTGAACCCGATTTTGGGCATATAAAGTTAATAACGCGGCTCTACCGCACTTTCAAAATTCCATTTTCTGCGTTTTTCACCAAGTGACAAAAAATACCAATTTTGAGCGCGCTTTAGCGGCGGTTTGGTACACCGGAATTAGGACAGTACTAATCAATAGTAAGAAATGTTGTTTGCTCTAATTTGTACTAAATATTTGTTATCAAAAAATGCTTTATTTGTGAATTATAACCAAAAAATTTAATAAAATGCATTTTTTTTGCGTTTTTTTGCGATTCCTGCAGTTATCTCACCTCAGGCGAGGTCGCAAAGTTGAAAATCAGATCCAGCATCAATAAATACATATAAAACCTTTGAGAAAAATAACTCCGGATTTTTTTTCCTGGAAACGATAAACTTAGATCTCATATGCTTGGACTTTTAGTCGTAATGATGTAGTTAAATATTACTAAATCTACCAAATAGAAATGTTTTAGGTTCTGGAGAGGCAGCGAATTATATACTTTTAAATATGTGTCACATCTGATTCATTAAATACCTATCTATTTTTTAATTATCTGTGGGGCGCCACGACATTAAACACCTAACCGCTTGCGAAATTCACACATCGAAAGGAGCCAAAGACTTGCCTTCCGACATAAATGTTGTAAAGTCGGGTGTGCCCTATTCAATAGGTTATTATTAGTACTCTATTGAGATATCAGTTCTATCGAGATATCAGATTTTATAGTGCAATATGACATTAGAAAGATTTTTGAATAGAAGAATATGACATAAGAAAAAAAAAACATCTGATCATGAATCTCTAATATCATTTTGATTAACATTTGAAAGATAAAAATATTTTTGTATATTTTTGCCCGAAAAAAAAGGATATATTTTTTTACATATGTATTTTGTAGATGAACTAAAATAAATAAATAAAAGTTAACCTTTTTATATTCTTTTAAGGATTTAAAGAAATAAAATCGAGTTTCGTCATAATTTTTTTGCGATTAACTAGTAAAAACGTTTTTCTTTTTTTCTTGAAAAATTTTCTTGAAAGTTTTCTTAGGAAACGTATAAGACTATGTCCAGCCTCCGTTATATGCCAGAGTGCTCAATCGATTGGCTGACGCCGCACAATGCGCAAACCGCAAAGCAACGCCCTTAGGTCATCCCTCACAGGATACAATCCACCTGTTCAAGATACAGTAGTGACGGGAAAACAGAGTACTTTCCAGATTCGATTCGACCCGCTTTGAAGAGGCCACAGGATGGGAGTTGAACCGTAAGTCGACCCAAGGTAATGAGCAGGTCTTATTGCCCAAGCTGTACGGACTGTTAGTTGCTAAATATTATTTAATTCTTACGTGAGAAGTCATTTGGAATTCGCGTCAGTCATCTGGAATCCGCTATACAAAACATATATTTCCCGAATTGAGGCAATTCAAAAACGGATGACGAAGCGTCTAAATTTGTTAAATTTTGTAAAACCATCTTCGTACACAGAGTCGTTTCGGTTTCATAAGATGATGTCGTTAGAAAAGCGCCGAAGAATGATCGAAGCAGTATATCTGCATAAGCTAATTAATAATCGTGTTGATGCTAGTCAAATCTTGGAGCAGATAAATTTTTTCGTGCCCCCTCGACCAGCTCTCTCTCTCAGCGTTCCTTTCAACTGCCAATTGTCAATTCTAACTATGCACAAAATGCTTTTCTTTATAGAGCTTGTCATCATTACAACTCGGTGTTTATGGATGTTGATATATTTGCCACAACCCCAGATACATTTAAAAATCTAATTATGAATATATTACAATTTAATTAAGAAATCTGTTTATTATGAAAATAGTTATTCTCCTCTTATTCTTTGTATTTACATAACTTATTCCTTTTTACTTTCTTTCGTTCTCATAAAATGTGTCATTACATAATTATATATTTTATTTTCTTATTACAATCTATTTAATAATACATTAATTTATTACCATATTAATAGACATGTTTATGAATCTATTTACTGTTTTTCCTGCTCTATTTACTTTATATTTACTCTTTTAATACTTTGGACTGTTTAGTAACTTAGCAATTACTTTTCAGAATATTTTCTGTTTATTTAAAAAAACCCTTTTCACTTTAAAAAATGCTTGTATATTTTAAACTTTTCTTTTATATAGAATAACGCACTATATGACCGTTTAATTGGTGGAAACATATAAATGGTTTATGTTTGTTATATTTTGATTAAGAGCCTTATTACAAAATAGCGTAGGTATTCTTTTAAAATGAGTTGAAAAAATGAACGCATTTTTTTGGATGTAACTATAAAAGATAGGATAAATAAATAAATAAATAAATAAATAACTATTCAACCCTGGAAGAAAGCCGCGGCACTGAGCGCTCTTCTCTTGCGCAAGCAAATATATACACAATTTCTAATTGTTTTTTGCAGTGTTTTCTCCTTTCTAATGACAATAATTTATATTATGTCGTATTGCTAAAAGAGTGAACTTTAATATAGTATAAGTATTATATAAGAATCTTATTTTATTTCTGAGAAAATTAGAATGATACAGGAAGATTTTTTTTTAATTTTGTGTAATTGTAAGTAATGTATACCTTGGATATGTGGTCAAAAAACGAAAAAATAAAGCCGTAGTGTACATCAAGAATACATGACGGACATAAAAAAAAATAGTATACGGTTTTCGTTGTAGTGATATTACTGTATTAAGGAGCTCAAAGTTTGCCTTCCGAGCGTTTTACGAATAACGACTTTCGGAAAATGGGCTGAATAAGTAAATAATATTCGTTATATCTAAAATTAAAGGCCGCTATGGTCAACACCAAGAAATGGTCCAGGTAATTCAGTAATTAAAGTTTGTAGAAATCTCTTCATTTCTTGGAATTAGAACGCCAAAAATCCACTTTTCTTGCCTTTCTGGAAAAAATATGTGATAGGGCTCTTAAGTAAATATGTTTTTTGTACTGTCTGTTTCCTGAATAAAATAAAATAAAAAAAATAAAATAAAACTAAAGCTGTCGATGCCATCCTCCAGTCCTCCGAAGATGGTCTGCGGTCGTCATCCGATGCATAGTACGTTTCATTTAGAAAAGTGCGTCTGTGCGAGCTTTCATAAAAAACGAAGGTTTGTTTGTTTGTTTCTAATTTAAATTTTGAAACTTTACAATGTGTGTGTGTGTGTAAGTATGTGTCTGGCTATTGTATTCGATCGACAGAATTAAAATGCAATTCCGTTAATTTTACCACAACAAAAAATGGTGTACAACGAGAAACAAGGTTGGAACCTTACAATTAGAGCTGTCAACTACAACGGGCGAACCCGTCACCTCAGAAGGTTTTAACGATATTAGATCGTTCTGTCTCTCGCACGGTGAGCGCGGAGGATTTGGGACGAAAAACAATCCACAGTCTAGTTACGCCAATCACCCGTCACGCCTTACGGCGAGGCACCAGGAAAGGTACCAGGCTACCAGTTTGGAAGAATATCTCGGTCTGGAATTAACCTTCAGGATACCTTCTGCCTCCTTACTAGTTACAGGATCTAGGTCGCTTGCGCGGTATTCTCCCTTATGTAGCACGAACCATGACATCCTTTGACCGGCTTATTCACCCGGTATCGGGTGAATGGTCGTTTCAAGGGCAGTTGCCGAACCGTCACAACTACCCCCGCTCTATAGGAAACATTACTGTTTCCAGACATCGTGGCCACCTCATCATAGGAGCTAACGGGCCCATGATGAGGTGGCCACGATGACCCATGTGTTCAGGGTCGGTCACACTCACGGGTCAACACCCATCCGATGGCCTCCACGCATGGGATGCGAATCCTGGGTAGGACACTGGGTCAAACAGTCTCCCCTGGGAATCAAACCTCTGGCGCTCCTGGACGGTCTGCGCACCGAGCGGCGCAAGCCAATCGATTGTGCTCTCCGACTAACAGTCGGGGGAGTCTGGGAACTGTATTGTTTCCTATAGAGCGGGGGTGGTTGCCTACCTTACGGCGACTGCTCTTGAAATGACCATTGGCCAACCGATCCCGGTTCAGAGTCGGGCAAAGGACGCCTTGGTCCGCGATAGATTCGGTGCACACCGTTTCACCGCTTCGTAAGGGAGAGGACCGCGCAAGCGACCTCGAACTCGGAACCAATCGAGAGACCGGAGGAATCTGGTCACAATTGGAAGCAAGGGCGCGAGGGTCGGCCCGCCAGGTAACATACTGGCTATCTCGCGGTAAAAGCGTTGGCTTCTTGCGGGTTGTGACGTAGCTGGACGTTGGATTGTTCTGTCCAAGTCTTCTACGTTCAATGCAGGGCGACAGAACGAAAAATCGTTAAAACGTCCTGTGGTGACGGGCTCGCCCGTTGTAGTTGACACCGCAAGTTGTTTCCAAACTACCCCGGCTGTTAGTCGGAATGTACAATTGATTGGCTGACTCCGCACGGTGGGTAAACCGTCCATGAGCGCTCGAAGGTTAACTCCTAGGGGAGACTGGACCGTAGGCCAGCGTCCTACCCTGGCTCTTACTTCTGCGTGGAGGCCGCCGCATGGTTGATGAGCCGTGTCTTTGACCCACCCTATACTACTGAGTCTTAGTGGCAAAACTGCAACAGAGCCCATTAGCCCCTGTCGCAACCTTATAAGGTAGGTAATATCAGGCGACTGACCAGTATGCCACCGGGTTGTGTGTAGCCAGTATGCCACTGATATATAAAAAGCAAACATAATTGGTCCGAGAACTAAACCTCGTTATTGATTTTAATTTTGAAATCTAACTCATGGACTCATGACATTGCCAGCGCGATACTTGACAGTGTGGTAAAATTTCTCCTACCAAATGGTAACCCTACACGTGACCATTACTAGCGGATGGCTAATAGCCACACCCTCTTGAACTTAATTAACCGCTGCCATAAGGTTACTATTGCCAACACACGACATTTATTACCTGAAGATATTATTACATTCGAGCTTTTATTACACTGTCATCAAAATGTAGATACATTCGTAAAAAGGCACGAGAGATAACGACATTAAAACGGATATGATGATACTCTATTGGTCGGTCAAAAAGTCGTTGCGTTTTTTTCTATGTAAATGAAAGGTGATATTTTCATTACAAACAAAAACTTTAATAAACAATATATTATACATTTTGTTTGATTACTTTTTGCCATCTTTTAGGCAACTTTATGATTCTGGGCTCAAAAAAGTTCTTATCTTTCTCAGCAAAATACTGCTCCATAGTGGTTAGGTCGCCTGATCTAGTTAGATTTTCCGTTGGGATCAAATTAACGGAATTGCATTTTCAATTCTGTCCATCAAATGCAATAACAAGACAGAAAACTTACAGACATTTTACACGCACACATACATATAACACGTCATAGTAGGGTTGGTTGTAAGAGATTGTCATATGAGAATAAACCCGCCCATTGTGACATTTTCACAATAAAGAGTATAAACAAACAAACAAACAAACATCCTCTTTAACAGTAAAGGTTTTACCACCCAGGCTGTTTTGCAAGCGCTAAAGCAAGCGGTTATCTAACGGTGTCAGGTCTGGTGAACATGGTTGGATATTGTAACAAATCCCATCCAAATTGCAACAATCTTTGGTGATACACCAAACTTGTACGTAGTCTAGCGTTATCGTGGTAAAACACAACATTTTTGAGTTTAACTAATTCTGAACGCTTCCTCTCGTTTGCATTATTTAATTTAACTATCTGACGACAGTACACATCAAAATTAATGGTTTAGTACCTTGGAAGGAGTTCAAAATACAAAACATCTTTGAAATTCCATTAGACTGGCAGCATAATCTCCTTTGGTGGATATCTGCTTTAGAAGTGCTTTGAGCAGGTTTATTTTGCTTGCTCCGCTACCTTTTTCGTTCTACATTGTTGTAGATAATCCATTATTTGTCACCAATACGTTTCAAAATTGGATCGTTTACCTCAGTTTTAAAGAGAGAATCGCAGATGTTAATGCGCTTAGTGAGATGGATTTCTTTGAGATCATGAGGTACCCAAATGTCGAGCTTAGTGACATATCCAAGTTGTTTTAAATGATTTACAACCCTTGCATTCGGTATGTTAAGACGCTCGTCGATTTCTCGTGTCATTAAACGCCGATCGGTTTCAATCAACACCTTTATTTTGTCATCATCAACTTCACTTAGCCTTCCTGAGGGTGGCATATTTGCAACATCAAAATTGCAAGACCCAAATTCAGCAAACTTATTTTGACACTGCCGTTGTTTTAATGTGTCTTCCCCATATACAGCACGTAACTTTTTATAACGTTGCACTGCGTGTTTTACGTTTCGAAATTAATACAATAAAATATGATGATTTTTTTTAATGTTCCGTTCTGAAATTAACGGCGAATGAACAATCGTTAACTAAATCGTCATCTTTGTTTTTTAAAAACACTCTTGAATCGCTGGCTGTCAGATGACATAATGAATTTGCAGATTGAAATGGAGTTAGCTACAATTCCAGGCATAAGTGCCAACCTAACAGAAAAAATGCAATGATTTTTGGACCGACCCAATACATTCGCTAGGGCTCACCGAATTGATCAGGAATCTAATTAATATTTAACCCTTGTATGAAATCAGTAACGTAAGTCGTGGTGTTATTACACTGATCTTTGATTATCCTAACGCCATTTTCATTTGAAAAAATCGGTTGTCACCCCAAGACTTTCCCGGCAAGCAGACAACCCCCTCCTGCGCCAATCCCTTCAACCCCCCCCCCCCCCCCCTACCACCCCCTTTCCATCCGATAGTGATTGTATTAAGTTACTATTATAGCAAAAGTCGATTTTTTTGTATTTTGTAGTATTTCTGTCGTATTAAACTGGAATATTTTAATAAGGTATGTAGTATTTTCTTAAATACGACGGTATTATTTTTTTTTGCTTCGCCTGTATACGAGATATTCCAATACAAATTTTACAATGTGATTTCGGTCAATTTCTGAATCGCTTTGTTTTGGGCCAGTCCTCCGAAAGAATTCTGCTGGCAATCTGAAGTCGACGACAGTGCAGTCGGCCGAGAGGAACCGCAAATGCCACGAAGTTTAAGCTTCCAAGAATCGATGACGATAGTTCCCAATTCCACATCTTTGATTCTATCAGTCCTGATAGATCTCTCTTCAAAGACTTTTTTTTTTTGAGTAACATATTTTTTTCCCGATTTTGTATTCCATTCTATCCCGAGAAACTCCACTTCCTGAGCAGGTTCTAGTATTGATTTGTGGAAGTTGACCATCCAACCTAAGTTTGCCAGAAAATCCACTGACGCTGAGAGTCTTGGTTCAGATTGGAATTCATGTTCTCGTGAATGTCAAAGTGCAGTTATTTTCGAGGTGCGAACAGTGACAATGAGTTACAAACATTTTGGAACCATATAAAAATAAATACTGGCGCAGCTAATGTTCTGAAAAATACAGATGATTTTCTTAGTTTTTTTTTTAAAAAGAGTAATTTGTTTGAAGTGTGTTAACAAAAATGGAATTTCCGTTCTCTCGCAGTAAAGTGTTGCACTTTTCTGTTGTCTAGTAGTATGGCGTTGGCTTCTTACGGGCAAGTGGCGTAACTAGACAGTTGACTGTTTCGTACCATAGTCTTATACGCTCAGCTCACGGAGACCAGACGATCAATATCGGTAAAACTTCTTGGGGTGACGGGTTCGCCCGTTGTAGTATACGCCCCCAAGTATGCTCCACGTATTATTATACGATTGCCCAACAAAAAATGATTGTAATGTGTTCAGGATTCATCTATGCATCTTGAACTGATTTAAAAGTATGTGTTATTGTTAGAATCGCTATGTCATCCCGAGTTTCATACCTTAAGTGTCCAAATATCTAGTAAGTATCTGACTAAAGTCCAAATGTCAATAAAGTAACATTAATAAATCGTTTTTAGTCTCAAATGAAAGGTCTGATTGAGTACATTCCGGAAATATACATGTATACATAGATAAATATATAAACCAAAAATATTATATTAAAAAACCGCAATAAAGATATTATAAATACAATAGTTCACATTCTGTAACGGCAGTCGTGTTTTTTATTCTTTACCATAAATTTATTTGTAACGTCACCATTCGCAAAAATAGGTTACCAAGATAATACTACCGGATATACTCGTGACTTATACTAAATTCAGGCTACTTGTATTAAGCACGCTGAGAAAGCCTAGCTATAATAGGAAATGATATGAATATCACTCAACTTCAGACAGGAGGTATTTAAACACCATAAATAAGCGTTATCCTAAGCGGCAGATTTCACCCTTCCCAAGATTTACGGCTAAGCGGACCACCTTAATAAATCTCACGGACGCCCCCGCAGACAGACTTTAATTAAAATTAAAAACTTTACGAGTTATGATATTTTAAGCTTAAGTTTAGTTGGAGACTTTAAAATTGTTTAAAAAATATGTTAATGGGGGTGTTTGCTGCCACTTTTCCTCCCGCTAACTGGCGCGGAGGGCGATTGGCACAAGGATGTGTGACGTAGGCTTATATTCCCATTCACTTACCGCAGAAGCTCGGGTTGTAGGGTTCAATACGAAACCTTGGTTGGGTTTGGGAGTTAATGGGCTCTTGCTGAGTTGGCCACGAAGACCCATTCTGTTCAGCGTTGGTCACACTCACTGGTCAACACCTATCCGACGGCCTGGGTAGGACTCGCACCGTGCGGCGTAAGCCAATCGACTGTGCACTCTGACTAATAGTCGGGGGAGTCTGGAAGCAGTACTGTTTCCTATAGAGCGGGGTGGTTGCGGACCTTACGGCGACTGCTCTTGAAACGACCATCGGCTATCCGATCCTGGGTGAACAGCCGGGCAAAGGACGCTGTGGTCCGCGATAGATTCGGTATAAACCGTTTCACCGCTTCGTGAGGAAGAGGACCGCGCAAGCGACCTCGAACTCGTAACTAATCGAGAGACTGGAGTAATCTGGTCACAATTAGAAGTAAGGGAGCGAATGTAAGCCCGCCGGGTAACACTACTGGCTATCTCGCGGTTAGGGCGTTGGCCTCTTACGGGTTTGTGGCGGAGCTAGACGGTGGACTATTTTGTCCAAGTCTTCTGCTCTCACTCCAGGGAGATAGAACGACTAATCGTTAAAACTTCCTGAGGTGACGGGATCGCCCGCTGTAGTCGACAACCCTAGTTGGTTCAATACGAAAATCACTGTTTATATTGCGTAGAATTTTTCTACGAAATTTAACGTGTAGATGGCACTCATTAGTTCCAAAAATTGATTAATGTTTTATTCATTATTATCAGTATGGCGGCGCACTGTAGATGGCGCTCTAGCTCAAAACAGCCGGGCTAAAGATGCCGCGGTCCATGATAGAATCGGTTAATTCCAAATCACCGCTAACATAAGGGAGAGGATCGCGCAAGCGACCTTGAAACGGTAACCAGTCGGGAGGCCGGAGAAATCGCGCGAGTTCTGCCCGCTGGGTACACATTCCCGGTGTCTCGCAGTGGCGTGACTAGACAGTGGACTGTTTCGTCGCATAGTCTTCTACGCTCACCTCAACGGAGACAGAACGATCAATATCGTTAAAACTTCCAGGGCGACGGGTTCGTTCGTTGTAGTTGACACCTCCACGTGTGTTGGTTGTATTATAAAGTAACCATTCACAAATCTTATTATTTGCACAAATCACAAATATTATTTGCACAAATCACAAGCAAATATATCAAAAAGAATAAAAAACACGTCTGCCGTTACAGAAAGTGAACTATTGTATTTATAATTACTTTTAATACGGTTTTTTAATGAAATATTTGTGGTCTATGTATTGGCCACATAAATACATGTACATTTCCGGAATGTTCTTAATCAGACCTTTCATTTAACACTAAACACGATAAAATCATGTTAATTTATAGACATTTGGACATTTAGACAACTATTTACTTGATATTTAGACAGTTAAGAGTTAGATGTCGGGATCAACAGTGTGAAGGGCCACCCCTCACTAGACTCCAAATTGTTCGGTGTGAGGTGGTGGTATCAACTTACGAGTTATCTCCGTATTGAAAGGCGGTTTTGAATGAAGTAGAAGGAATTTATTGATCGAAAGTTTGATATTGCCAGTTATAACGCTTCCCGAACAGTTTACGTTGACGCGAGTGTATAGATGCGCGACTGCGGTTACGAGGATATATGGATGAGGATTGTAAATGTGCTCCTAGTATCTTGTACTGGGCACGGCTCGAGTCTGTGGGATTGCAGACTGATGCTTCGTGACTGGGAAAGATAAGGAAAGGAAACCAAGGAGCCGGATTCGTTGACACACTTCGTGAGAAGGGTACCGAATATGCCGTTGCAACCTTGGGGAGAGATGATCACGAAGGGTACCGAATATGCCGTTGCAACCTTGGGGGGAGATGATCACTCGGGGAATGATATGTGACCGAGAAGCCGGGACACCGAAGTGTGCCGTCGCTATATGGAGACATGACCACTCGAGGAATGATAATTTGGTTGCTTTTTCGCCGGTTTATATAGGCCGGTAAATGTTGCAATCCACAATATTCCGAGTAAAAGCATTGTTTCATCGTGCTGATTCATAGCTGCACTGGTTAAAACAATAGCTGACTTGTGTCAGTGGATTTCACTGGAAATCGATGCATTTGTTGATCGCATGTAATGGACTTAAGGTACGTTACAATACCCTATGACACTCCGGGATGACATAACGATTCTAACAATACCAAATACTTCTAAATTGGTTGTAGCGTATATAAGTTATAGGGGAATACATAAACGGAAAACATGATGAACCCTGAACACATTACACTCCTTATTTGTTGGACAGTCGTGTAAAAAAAAAGGTAATGGGGATGTTTGCTGCCACGATTTCTCCTACTAGATGGCGCAGAGGACGATTGACACAAGGATGTGTGACGTAAGTGCATTATCTCACCCACCTACCGTAGAAGCTCGAGTTCTAAGATTCAATACGAAAAGCACTAATTATATAGCATAGAATTTTGTTACGAAATTCAACGTGTAGTTATCATTTGGAACTATTAGGAACGAATCTAATTATCCAATGGGACTTAGAAACTGCCCCTTGAATTAAGCTAGTATGAGTGCTTCAAAGATTTTCGAATTTTGTATTAAAAAAGAGGTGACACTTTTTGTTGAATACTGCATGTCTACTAATTTAACGCCAACGACTGGAAAAAATCAAGACTAAGCATGATTGCCCCTCCGCACCTACACCTAAGGAAGTCTCCGCGCTTCATTGGTTTATGCGGAAAAAATAAGGTTCCATACTTTACACCGGGGTATATAATACAATTATTATATTGAAATAGAATGAGATTGACTCAGTATATTTTCACACCCACCCTTAGTCTGTTCAGACTACGCCAGCGGGTATAGGGGAGATGGGACACCGGTGCTATCTCTTCCTTTACGTCCTCGCCAAGTGAAGCCCTCTATTGAGTGATGCGGTTCGACTATTGACTGTCATGGAGCGATTGTGTTCGGCTCATGAAAGACTTTCACTATTTCAGGCGATTGTGATGTAATTATTATCCATGCAGTTGTTGTCTTGAATCGTCTGTCACCTTTAAGCGTTCTGAATCAGCCAGGACATAACGACGTATTGCAGGGGGAGCGATGCCGATGAGCGGATAAAGCTTTTCGACGGGAGTAGGTTTGAGGCAGCCGGAGATAGTTCTTGCAGTACCATTAACAGCAGTGTCGACCATTTTTGCACGTGTTGATCCACTCCACACTGGAGAGGCAAATACCGCTTCGGAGATGCATAGGCCATTGTATCATATCATCAGCATATAACACGATAGATCAATTGTATTACTAAAACGTTTAAAATGAGGGGCCCTTTACGTGTTGTATATACGTTTCCAATAAAGATACAAGCAATATTGAATACCATTTCGAATCCTGAAAACGTTCCCGTGATCGATATACAGCTAATAGTTGCTAGTTGGTTATAAGCTGCAATGGGCTCCCTGCCTAAAAATCGTAAACTACCGAGTGTGAGATTAAGTTGGCAATTTTCCGCTCAGACGGGAAGGACAGTTCGACACTCCCTCTTCTGACTATTAATCTCGGGAAGTCGAAATGATAAATTGTCGAAGCTATCTTGTTGGGTTATTTGATCCATTAGCTTCTTGGAGTGGTTAGTCGCTTATATCCGCCTGTCTCATGGCGAATGTCAGGCGAGAAAAATGGATATACGCCGGCTGATGCGCTGCGAACGGGGAAGACGTCTAAGCTGTAGGATTAAGGATCTTCCTATATACGTGGGGCAAACAGAAATGATTGCGAATAGCAAAACTAGCAAATGACAAATAAGTGATAAATAATGTATTCTTTTTCGAGGTACGTTTCAATAAAATTAGCGTACTTTTGCATTTACACGAATCGCTTAAGGCGACATGACACCTAAGAAAAATATCCGAAATGGGCAGACACCTGAAACAATAGGCGGAGTCAATTTTGTAGGGTTCGACCAATAAAATATCAACGTTGACGAAGCGTCAAGCGCAGATTCCACGTCCGCTAGCGCCGGGAACCTTTAGATTGGATTCTGGACGTCGATTTGGTCTCTAAGCAGTATAAATCACCTGAAAGTCTTGTATGCACAGCCTTGCGTCCAGATATAACTCTTAGCTGTCTATCTCGGAAGATGGCATTTATCGTAGAATTAACTGTTTCATGGGAAACAAATATCCCAAACACAAGCACATTTTTTTAGTTAGGTATGCAAATATAAAATGCGAGTAAACAATTTCAGCGTAGGAATTATGCACACAAATACTTACAAAATTGAATAAAAATCAGAAAAAATAATACATCGCAGTCTAGTGATAATCTCACCTAACTAGGCCGGGATCTGTTCTAAGGTAAACATTTATTTTTGTATGTGCTTGCAACAATACCGTGTTTATAAAAATGGCATATATTCCATGTATGCACAAAATAATAAAATTGCAAAACCATATTAAAAATGACTAAATACTTAATGCTAGAAGTGGAAAATTAAAATGTCAGTAAATAAATTGGTATGCAATAAAATGGAATCTAAGGTAACTAATGTCAGCAATAAAATGGAATCTAAGGTAACTAATTTAACCATCTTCCAAGGATCGTAGCGTCATGAAAATTGGCAGCTGTATATAGTTCTGATGACAATACAAAAATATGGTACTGTCGAACTGATCTGATGATGGAGTCGGAAGATATGAACTGGAACTTCATGATGGAACATCGTATCATAGCTGTGTTTGGACTTGTTAGAAAAGTCTTGGAATGAACTTTGACCACGATTAGGTTTCAAGGTCTGATGATGTGGTTTTTACGTGCATTTATAAAAACGTGTTTTTAGTGTTTTTTTATTTACCTTGCAATTTTTGTCAGATGTTTCTTTAGGTCAAATCTTGTAAGCAGAATTAGAACCATTTCCTCTTATCGTATGATGCTGGAATTTGACACGTTGGTTCAGTTCCGATGACAATGCATTTTTATGGTAAGCATGACCTGAGTCTGCACGTAGTAATGGCTCCTGATGAGGGGACTCCTCAACGGTCAACAGCACAGACACGAAATTTTGTATGAGCATTCAATTATTATAAATCCGTTACATGTTTCATCGTCACATGGCTGCTGAGCCTAGGGTTGGCTTCCGACGAGGGGATTCATCAACAGTCAACAGCACAGTCACGAAATTTTGTATACGCTTCAATTATGATAGACCGTTTTAAGTTTCGCCATGACATGGCTGCTGCGCCCGTGGTTGACTCTTGACAAGGAAACTCCTCAACCGTCAACATCACAGACACGAAATTTTGTATACGCGTTCAATTATGATAGCCCATTCTAAGTTTCACTATGACATGACTGCTGCACCCAGGGTTGGCTAGGGACAGAGCATTTTAATAAAAGCTTGTTTTTTTTAATGTGTTCTTAAATAATAATAATAATAATAATAAACTCTTTATTTGCACTTAATGAGGTTACAAAAAGGCGAGCTTATTGCCACATGGCAATATCTTACAACTAACCTAAACATAGTGGTACATGCGCGCATTGTGAAAATAAAGATTATTACATAACATACATACAAGTGGAAGAATTTAAAACTAATAATGCCCGAGGAGAGGAAATTGGGAGAGGAAGAGGAGAGAAAGGGAAGAACTGTTTACGTCTTAGAAAGGTAGTAATCCTTAAGGTGACTCTTAAACGATGGTAAAGAAGGCGAGTTTCGTATATTTGCTGGGAGATCGTTCCAGAGTCTTGCACCATGGACACAGAAAGAATAGGAATTGTGACTCGGAATTTTTAATAAACTGTCAGAGGCTGACCGAAGTACGAGACCGTGGGAACTTAGTGGTTCGAAAAGCTCGTGGAGATAGGATGGTGTTAATTGGGAGAGTACACGATATAGGAGAGCAAGTATATGAACATTTCTTCTTTGGCGTACTGGCAACCACTTTAACTGTGCCCTATAGTCGGACACGTGATCATACTTACGTAAACCGAAGATGAATCGGATGCATTCATTTTGCAGTTCTTACCATTGATTATAATCTAAATGAGCATCGTTGTTACTAGTAATGTTTTCACACACATGCCACTAGGTGACAAAGTGTGCATCTACGTCTCTAAGATCTACGTCAGTAGTTAACTACTGAGTTAATCCTCAAGGGTTAACTGAGTTAAGGGTTAACTCAGTAATTAGTTGACTTTTAAAGTTTAACCCGTTGAGTATGATACGACCAAATCTGGTTGTGAAACAATTATCCGTTGAGTATGATACGACCAGATCTGGTCGCGCGTTTTTTTCACTTCTTTGACGTTCTCATATTTATTCATAATTATCTAATTGTTTTACAAAATAATATTTCAATATTCTATATTCGAAATTTCAATGCAATCATTGTGCAGTTGTTCTTTTTATGATTGGTGTAGTAGTTTCGTAGTTATAGTACTTTAAGTCGATGTCGCCGAAAATCCTGCAAAAGACACAGATGCATCCATGAAAATACCCGTTTACTCCAAGGGTTAACTAATATTTAACAATTTTTTTCTGAAAAACAAAAATGTTGTGCAACATTAGTTATTCTGTCGCTTTTTTTTATTATAACAGTAAGTATAAAAATAGTGAGCCTCTGAAAATATCCGAAAACCAATCCAAATGAAAGGAAAATCGCGTTATTAAAAGTAAATTTGGCATTATATGGGGTTCGCTAGCGGGCTGCGCGCAAAACTGATATTGCGTGATCCATCATATCCCATTGTGGCAAAAAATAAATTGGAGGCTTGAGATAAAAATGCTATCAATTTATTTGCCGTGCCGGGGATTTTGATGTGCTGCACGAGGGGTGACGATCTGTTTTGCCGCTAGATTACACCGCCAAAGCCACATCAATGGGGCAACACTGTAAAACGAACGGAATTATTCTACAGGCAGCCCCGGATACTAAAATTTTCTGGGACCTGATGAGTGTAACCCCGTCCCCTTGTGTCTGTGTGGAGGTGTTTTTTAAGAAGCGACGGGAATACCACTGGCAGATACATCACACACACTGGGCACGCGTTAAAAATCAACTTACATAGGATGCGTTCCAAAATCTAATGATCGATCGATTATACTATTGCTAGGCGCTTTAGTGAAAAAAGCTTTTATTAAATATTTTTTTAATTTCATAGGCAAATCAACTTAACAGTTTATACCAATCCGTTGATATTTATTTATTTATCCTATTTTTTATAGTTACATAAAAAAAGATTGCGTTCATTTTTTAACACATTTTAAAAGAATACATATTTTTTAATATTTACGCGGTGACAGGCGAGGGTTGAAAACCCCGCCCACCACCCGGGCAGTTCTAACGACGTGGGTCGTTTTATCTGCCCAGGATGTCATGCAACGACAACCTCACGCGTGCCGGAAGGGTAGCGCGTGAGGGGTGAGCGAACGGAGACCTTAGGAAGGATTCTCCGGGCTTCAGCCCCCGCCGGCACCCCGTAAACCGTTTATTTATACTTCAAAATGTTTACAATTACTACTTAATTACTAAACTAAACTAGGCGACTAAGCGGTAACATATTTTTTTTTAATTTATTTAGTATAATATATTATTTTTTATTCCAATGATGAGGCGGTGGAAGGTATGCTCCATGAGGCGTGTCGAAAAAAATAATAAATAAATAAAAACGGGCAGCAAACGGCAGGGGCGCCGTCGGAGACGTCGACGACCGGGATCCTGTGAAAGGGCACGCACCCACAGGGGCGATTAGGGATGATACAGTACGGGCGACTTCGGATGATGAAACAGCCCACGGCTCGCACCGCTAAGAGGGGGGGCCCTCCCCCGGAGGAGGATAGCCCCTCTGCCTGAGATCCTCCCAGAGGGACACCCAGTGATCCACAAACTCGCGAAACGCAGCAAAGCAAACCCTACAACTTACCAAGTCCGCATACCAAACCGGCAGACTGCCGACGCACGAACCAACCACAAACAACATTTCCGCCCGTGCGGCGTCGAGCTTGGGGCATGTCCAAACGATGTGTTCGGCCGTCTGGCGACCAGTGCCACACGAGCACCAGGGATCGTCGTTGAGTCCAAGGTCAAATAACTTGGCTTTGAACTCACCGTGACCCCCAATGAGCTGAGTGATATATATGGTGGTCAAGCCGCAGAAAATCCTCGTTTTTCATCCGCTCGGACACCGACGGAAAGAAACTATGGGTAAGTCCCACCGCTCCTGCCAGACGCGCAGACTCTCCGCCCGAATACGACGGGACCAGCCCACCAACGTGGAGGACGCCGGGTCCACCGACAGACTAAAGTAGTCTACCGGCACCCCTCGTCGAATCCATGACACGGCTGCCCGCTCCAGAACCTCCAGATCGATCGGCAAAACTCCAGCGAGGACGGGAAGAGCGAGAGTAGAGGTCGTCCGGTACGCTCCAGTAATCGCCACAAGCGGGAGACGCTGGCCACGCAGCAGGACAACGCGCATGGCCTCCGATATGGATGGCCACGCCCAAGCACGCGCGGCATAAGCCACCTGCGGGACAAAAACACCCTTGTAGAGCAGTCTGATGGCCGGGGAGCGGATGCCCCACTCGGCCCTGCTGGAGCGACGAATGGCGAGGAAAAGATTTCGCGATTTCGTAGCCACGGTTTTCGCGTGTAAAAGATGCGACAGGGACGCCGACAACGAGACCCCCAGGTAGCGAACGGACTGCGGAAAAGCCACAGGACGTCCTCCAACCCGGATAAGTGGTTTACGCTGGAGACGCCCCTTTAACAATAAGGCTTGCGACTTGGCTGGAGAGAAAGAAAGCCTGTTGCGCTTTCCCCACTCGAGAATCAGGTCAATCGAACAGGCCGCCCTTCTCTCAACCTCGGCACGACTCTTGCCGCCCACCAGGAGGAGGACGTCGTCAGCGTATGCGCTGACGGTGCAGCCCTCCGGGTATGGCAGCCCGAGCATATCGTCAAAAAGAATATTCCACAGACAGGGACCCAACACCGACCCTTGCGGACACCCCATAGAAGGAACCTTGCTTGCTGACGAGGGCCCATACTTAATAATAACGGACCTGTCTGAAAAATAGCTTCGGATTATGCTAAGGATATTGTTCGGGCACTGTCTGAAACGAAGCTTGCTCACAATCATCGGCCACCAAGCGTTGTCGAAGGCACCCGAGATGTCGAGGAAAACCCCGACGACGTATTGTCCGTCAAACGCGCGAACCCATTCCTTCGCAAATAGGATGGCATCCTCAGTGGACCTCCCGCGGGTAAAGCCAAACTGCCGGTCGCTCTAAGGTGAGAGAGTCGCATCAAGCCGATCGCGCACGAGCACCTCAAGCACTTTGCCCAAAATGGGCAGAAGTGTGATGGGCCTGTACGCTTTCGGATCCGACCGGGGTTTGTCGTTACCCTTGGGAATTACACGCAGGAGACCAACCTTCCAACAGGTGGGAAAGTAGCCGTCATTAATGCATTTCTGCATTAAAACAGTCACCTCCCATCTGGCGAACTCCCAGACGCGCTTGATGATGCTCGCCGTGAAGAGATCGATCCCTGGCGCCTTACGAGTCGACATAGAGCCTATGATCCGATCAAGTTCCTCCGCAGTTACATCCGAGACATCGGGAACGCGCGATTCGACGACAGAAAGCCGCCTAATCTGCGCATGATGCAAATCATCCCGGGCGGGCTGATGAAAATAATACATATGATGAATATCGCGAAAGGGCTCTTATCGCGGGGTAAAATTTAGTCATCACTTCTGCCCGGGACAGTTTTGCGCGTGAAGTCGATGGCCTTGAGAAAAACGACCATAACTTTTAATACACTATACGGATCGTAAAAATAATAACTGTAAGATGATCGCATTGAAATTTGAAATATAAAATATTATAACCTTATCTCGTCAAACAATTAAGATAATAATGAATACATATTTAAAAAGTTGGCATTTTACGCAGCGCGGAGCGCCCTAACCAATATTGGATAGATACAATTTTAGCATTTGTAAGCGTCTAACCAAAAATGGTTAACTCACTTATGAAGAGGATCACTTGTCAGGACTACATCACCCCACTAGGTATACGCCTGTGCTGGGGTGATGGATACAAAGTTCTGTGGTATTATTTGCTGAGCCTGTACGCCTTGCCTGCTGTCCTTCATCCGTCTCATAAAAAACAATACGTAATATAATTTAGCATAATATAATATAAATAATATAATATAACATATTACAATATAATATAATACCATATAACATATAAAATAATGTATCAAATTTATATATAATATAGTATAACATAATAAAATATAACATATTATAATCTGTATATCTGTATATCCATAATTTACATCTATATATCCTATAATTTGTGGTTAGAAATAAAATATTTTAATATATCATACTTTCGCATTCATCTCTAGTATAATTTGAGAGCCAATGAGACACCCGTCTCTTGAACTGGTTGTCGGTTATGTTTAAAATCTGTCCTGTGTACGAGTTAAATATATTATAGAGTTTAGGTCCGAGGCAATATAAACATAAATATAAAAAATAATATAATTCTTACAAGTACATACACAACATGTTTAAATAAGCATTAAATACAAATACAGGCATTACGAATAGAAAAACTTACAAACTTACAGTACACAAAGAATGAAAACAATTTATCTTATTCTGACATAAACAGGTAGCGCAATGCCCACACATTGAACAGATGCGGGATCGCTGTAAAAATATCAAGGTTTGACGCTGTTGAACATAGCGCATTTATTTTATTTTTTATTTTATTTTTATTTTCTTAAGGATAACTTACAGCCAATATTTTTTTAGTGAACAATAATAGGACGCTTAGAGCCATTTACAAGTTACCACTGATAATGACAATAATAATAACGTGAATTTAGAATTGATATATATAAAGAAGATATTAAACAAGAAGATACTAAATTGTACATTAGAAAACATGCTGACATAAACAAGACTGTAATAAAATAAGGAAATGCTAAGCCTGGTCATCACAAAATCGCCCTACAACCTGCTTCCTTATAGTATCTATATTCGTGAAAAAGGGGTCGATATCAAAGTCAGCATTCAGGGTGTTGAAAGTTTCGTTATGTGCCGCAAAGCTCGGGTAAGCAGACTCCATTGATTTAGGTTGGTGCGCGAGGACGGCTCTGAAAATAGATTATGAGTGCGAGCACGATTATAATTGTCCGGAACAAAGAGAAAAACCTTCGCTAACATGCTAGGATTATCAACTCTTACCCGGATCAACTCTTACCCGGATCAGGATGAAGCAGTCGGGAGATTAGAATCTTTAGCTCAAAGTATTCGTCATGATGAATTTGATACATTCGGCCAACATGTGGCAAACCAATTACGTGGTTTACCATTAGCAAATGCTATTATTTGTCAAAATTTTATTAATACTTATTTGTCTCAAGAAAGGCTCAAACACATTAATTCTCATCAAACTCCTTGACCTGTGAGCTCACTCTCAGATACACGCTATACTTCGACTCCCGAACCCTCAACCTCTCGCTACCTTTCAACTACTTCCAGACCTACGAGTTCAACCTTAAAATATACACGCGATACGTCGAATTCCGGACCCTCAGTTTCTCGTCACTTCGATAATGAAGAAAACTATTTTGAAGGCTGTTTACTACCAACACACGAAAATTCTGGACAACAATACGAAGTGAACGTCGATATTCTATCTCAAGCTGTTAAATCATGTTTGGATGAAAATACTTTGCAAAATGATTATTGTGATCTTCATAATAAAAGCATTACCATTAATTAATTAATTATGACTTGCACTTGCCGTAACATACTCTTGTAAAACACTATATAGGTATAGCATACAATACATCCTTTAAAAATAATGGTGCATTCTGGAAATCTAAATGACTCTGCAAGACTTGAGTAGTTATCACCGGTAGCCAAGAACTTCAGGATTATTTCCAATTTAGTTTTCGTTGAAAGCGCCTTACTCATATTAGTATCACATTTTTGGAAAGCGGAGTAACTTTGTGTGGTAAAATCTCAAACTGATCTGTAGTCATTCTTAATCGTTTTATAAAATAATCAGGATCTTCTGAACGCCATTCCACCAATAAAGAATCCGAAGCACCCAATAGCTTGCGTCGAGAAATCCACCCGCGTACCAAAAATTTACGTTTTCTTCTTTCCTTCTTCTTTTTCTTCTTCTTTCTTTGTTCTTCGAGCAAATCTTGAGTAATTAATTTACTAATTATTTCGATACCGGCACGTAAAACATCTGTTCTGCTCAACATTTTCCAAGACATGACCTAGTCGCATGCGATTTCAGTCACCTGTGTAAATGGGGTGGCGATGCGGCTTTGTAAGTCAATTTATGAAGCGATTAGCCGCACGGCGAAAAACGAACCGTATAAACACCCCATTATTTTGCAGACTCTGAATGCGACGCGTCGATCGCTCGAAAATATTAAAATTTGCTACATTGAAACTCACCTATTTGATTCTGTCAGCCCTATTACATTTTTTTTAATGCATTATTGGATGCTAATGAATATTTCTTCCCCATGTTTTGTGATCGATTCCAAGTTAGCACCTTTTTGCAAAATAATATCTTGAAATACATCGCGTTAAATAGTAAAAATAAGCGACGTAGCGCCTAAAGCAATACCGCCGCAGCTTGCTGCCACGCACGGACTGGACTTGCCAAGGGAAAGTCGAGCGGGTCGCTATACACGGACGGACTATTTTTGCTTATGCAAGATGACATTCTACTGAAATTGCGCTTGACAAAAAATTTTTTTTTTGGTTTTTTGGAAGATTGTAATGGAAAAAGTAAAATAATTAAAAATAAAGCAATGTTACATTTTGAACATTTACTTCGTTCTCATTACCAACATGGTTTCAAGTTGCTAACCCTTATAGATTCCAAGATAAATGCTATTTACAAAAAAGTGATGACTTCAGATTTTATTTATTTTTATTAAGAAAAAAATCAAAACATTAAAATTCGACATCGTAGTATAAAATATTGAAAATTTTTCTACAAGACTCATATTTTTATTATTATTTAAATGTTCTCGGGAGTCACGTAAATTTGATCGCAAAATGTCAGTTTTTCACTGTTTGGGAGAGGTAGTCACCTTAAAGGGTTGTATTGTTGAGCTGACCATCCAGTTAATGTTGCAGTGCTTAAGTATAGCTTCTGCAACATTTTACACAGTACGCCCGTGTTCCAATCCTTTTCCCTCGCATGAAATATACTGTAAAAATTGACGCTTCCATTGGAGGATTTGGGCTGCGCGCGGGACTGTGAACGCCGTGAATGTTAGTACGAATATCGTTTATCTGTCCGCCCAGAAACACCTAAAACTTAAATCCTCATCTTTCATATATTTATCCAGCAATTTTAGCATGAATCCGAGCGGCTGGAATCGGTATTTGAGTTAGATAGCTGTGTAATCATCCAAAGGGTTACGATTCCGGAAAGAACTGATAAAAGAGACGCATTATTTTTGGTAATCCCTTTGATTATATTGTATTATATTGCTCAACATCATAACACGTTTGTGCGTTGCTTCTACGCCGGCGACATGGAGATAGTGCTGATAGCATTGTCCGGAGAAAATAATATCAATTTAATTGGCCATCTATAGTAACACTAATGTTGTTTATAAAGGACTGATTGATTATAAAAACCCATTGATTTAAACAATGATAACAATAATAATAGTCAATAATTATTTCAATCTATCTACAGGCTAAAAAGAATGCAGAGAATTGAATGCCATCTGTTAGTCTATCTGACCATTTAAGTGCGTAATTATTACATTTAAGTGCGTATTATTACGTATTAAAACCTGTATACCAAATAAAAATAATACATCTTTAAGTAAATAATATAAAATAAACATATCTATATAAGTGGTGGTCTGGCCGCCGACGCTGTTGACCGATGGGATGTATATTATATACGACGACCAGAGTACTTATCCAAGTTTTTTCGATTCCTCGACGTTAACAGAGAGTAGATAAAACACCGTATTAATATTAAGTTAATTGAGAGATGACTTACCAGTTGATGTGATTGAAGTGAGGTGATGAAGTGATTAAATTATTTACATTGAGCTCTATTTATGCTCGTTATTCGTATGAAATATCCGATAGTGGGGTTAACACGGCCCGGTAGCATAGTGGCTAGGTCGCCTGATCTTACGTTGTAAGGTCCCGGTTCGATTCCCGGCTGGGTCACCATTTTCCGTTGGGATCTAATTAAAGGAATTGAATTTTCAATTCTGTTGATCGAATGCAATAACAAAACAAACACACACACACACAAACATGTTACACGCATACATACATACATATAAACACGTCATAGTAGGGTTGGTTGTAAGAAATTGTCATATGAAAATAAACCCGCCCATTGTAAAATTTCGCAATAAAGGGTAGAAACAAACAAACAAACGTGTGTCACTATAATATTGCTTAATCTGAAAGACGCGTTTGAAAGACGAAAAATTAATGTTCTTGATATTGTATTAGTCATTCTGCGTTGACATAAATTCGTATGCTATACTACGAATTATACATTGTAAATTATTATTCTTTGCATGGTTGCTAGGTCCCTATAACTATGATTTAAAGATCCGTTTGTTATTATATTATTATTTTATTTCGAGATAAAATACCGTGTTTATATGCGTGTTTAGGGCGCCATATATAGTGCACCGCCATACAGCCATACCACGAAGGCAGCTATATTGAACTCGATTAATCATTTTTTGAAACTATGAGTGCCATCTACACGTTGAGTTTCGTAGTAAAATATTAGTACAATTTGTCTCGAAAAGATTTTCATCCAAAAGACCTTCCTCACAAAACTCCAATACGTGTATGTCACGAGTTCGTGAACATTTCCTTCTACAAACTGATTTCCAGGAGAGGTGAAGTAAATCGATACCCAGCGCAGTCTAGATTTGACTTTAATGGACTTTTTCTTATGGGGATATTTCAAACCGAAAGTGTACGTCCATAATCTGACTTCTCTGGCGCAGTTAGGAGAAAATATCCGTTATGAAATCGCAGCCATCACGTAGTCTACTTACATGCCGAGTCGTCATGAGAAATTTTGCTATACGTTAACACTAGAAGTCTTTTTTCTTCTTGTAGTGCTGTCTCCTAACGGAGGTTGGCAATCATCTTGCTGATTTCCGCCTTGGAGACCGCCTCACGGAACAAAGCGCCAGTGCTCAGCTGGTACCACTGGCGTAGATATTGCAGCAATTATGTCATTGGCCGCCCAGGCCTCCTCTTGTCTTGAATTCTTCCCTGGTTTATTATTTACAGGAGTGCGTATCTGGGGTTGCGCATTATGGGGTCGAAGTATTCAAGCTTGCGTTATCTTAATGGTTTTGAGTACCTCTGTGCCTTTTTTTATTTAGTATTTAAAGGGCTGTTTTATATCTAAACTTCTGGTTCCACGATAGTTTGAGTATTCTCCAATACGCCCACATCTCAAACGCTTCAAGGCGCTTGGCCATCTTCTCTGTGCTTGGCCAGGCCTCAGCTTCATATAGGAGGACGGAGAATACGTAGCATTTTGCTATACGCATGCGTAGATTGAGGCTCAAATTACAGTCACTATTCGGCATTTAATTTCCAGACTGTGGTCTACTTTGTCGTTGACTATAACACCAAGGTATTTGTATCGGCTCTCTCTTTCAAGGTCTGTACTATCGATATTGGTGGAAAAGTTTGACTGCGGTGTTCGGTCTAAAACAATCACTCTAAAACACCTTTGGCATATGGTCATATTATGCTCTGGACATATAACTTTTTCGCATTTACGCCAATATATCAAAATTGGTGCCACTTACATCAGCGACACGTACACTTAGCTGTAGGTCTGACTGACGAGTGAGATGTCTGGAATACAAGTCGCGTGATCAGCTATATTTGGGAAGAGAGAGCAATACTGTGATCATGGTTGCGTCAATTTTACGCAGTCTATCTTACCGTGAACGTTATCGTTTACTTCTTCTTCTTCTTCTTCCTAGACCCTGTCCCATTTACTTGGGGTCGGTTTTCCTTGTCCTTTTCATCCACTGAGCACGATCTTGTACTGTGTCGGCGTCGAGTTGAGCTTCTCTCAAGTCCTTTTAACCGTCGTCAACCAGGTAGCGGATGGTCTTCCAAGAGCACGTTTGGTCGTTGGCAAGTCTAGGGCAAGCTTCACCATGTGATCGTCTGAGCGTCGCTGGACGTGACCGTACCACCGTAAGCGTCTTTCTTTGACTTTATCAGTTATCGGAGCTACTTTAAAACTTCCCCTTAAGTACTCATTTCGGATTTTGTCTAATAGTGTGACACCCGCTGACCAGCGTATCGTTCGAATTTCTGTTGTACCTATGTAGTTTATTAAGATGTTGTTTATTAGTCGCCCAACACTCTGATCTGATCTTGATGTTATTAGGGTTAGTGTTGTCATCAAAAATGCACGACATGTGCTCTGTCTTCTTTCTACTAATCTTAAGGGCATTTGTTTCGAGTGCCTTAATCCAAGAGTTGAAGTTTAGTTGTAGGTCGTCTACATTGTCCGAGGCAAAAACAACATCTTCGGCTTAGAGTATGGTCTAAGGCAGTGACTTTGATAGCTTTTCGTGATGGTAGTCCATGGTGGTATTAAATAGCAATGGGCTCAGCATCGAGCCTTAATATACCTCGACTTTAATCTCAAACATCTCGCCTCTAGATGCAGGACTAAGGACTTGAGCAGTGAAAGATCAGTACATGTTTATTTTATTTATTTTCTTTTATTCAGGAAAATAACAGTGTATAAAAGTAAGTAGCCAAACAAGATAGATATAAAAATTACACCAGTGACAATTTACCACTAGATGAAATGTCTTGTCTTCCACATGTCTTCCACATGTCTTGAATAAGGTTGAAAATTCAGGTACTAGTTGCTGTCTCAGTGCTTCTCAGATGATGTATCGAGGGATATACGCAAATGCCTTTTCCAAATCTTTAAAAACCATATCGAGCATTGTCTTGTTTGATTTTGCCATTATGCGAACTGTTTGAATAGCGTCTGATGTGCCTTTCTCAGCTACGAAGCCACATTGATTTTGTGTAAAAATAATTTTTAATTTTTATTTTATTCATTTTTAAAATTTTTTTTTATAAAGTAATGTACAAAAAAGACATAGACATACATACAATTATAAATGCAGAATAGTTAAAAAATAAACATTAGTATAGAGAAAAAACATAGCTCTATGCATATAAATGTGCTAGCATATCCGAAATGAGTCGAAATCGCACAACCAACTAGACCTATAAGGTCTGTATCTGGCTGTGCTGAGTTAACATTTGCTTGTTGACGCGCGAACTGACGCATTTGATTCCAATTTTTAGAGACTTTTTAAATCTAAGAAAGGATTTACAATGTGTTTTATACAAAAAATAAAAAGTTGAAAAAATGTTTATTTTTTTAAAGAATATCTTTAAAAATAAACTTTTCATTATATTCAATAAATTTAGGTACAAAAATACGTAATAATATATAGAAATTATTTAAGCAGAGTGAGTATTAACACTACATTGCACAAAGGGGCAAGACCCCTGAATCGTTGGCAAAAAGTCCCACTTGCAAAGTGTTATCTGTTATTCTGGTTTATATCTCATAAAGAGCAGGTATAACTAGCCGTTCGATAACCGGTTTTCTTTCAAAACTAATATGACCGAGAAACGTCAGTCGAAACTTACCCTTCTCGCAGGCCGTACGAATTTGTCAAATTTTCAAGTATTTCAACGTCAGGTTTAAGTGATTATTTATTTAAAAAATATTATTGAAGCCTCGGTAATAGGCAAGTAATATACTTACGCCTTTAAAAAATGTATTTTAGATATAATTTCTTAGTTAGATAATAGTCTTAGTTAATAATCGTGCCGCAAACCGACGTCCGTAACTCGAGATTCCCAAAGTGGTACTCGGTCCCTCTAATTAAAGTAATTAAGGAAAAGCGTAAAGCTCATACGAGGTGGAAAAAATATGGTAATCCTCTTGATTATGACGAATTCACGTTACTGAGGGCTCGTCAAAAACGATTACAATCTGAATGTTTCAATTATTATACTCAGGAATGCGAGTCTACAATTCGCAGTAATCCAAAGTTTTTATGGACTTATATAAAGTCACTTCGGAAAGACAGCAATATACCTAGGGAAATGATTAATAATGGAGAAACGTTCAGCGATGGGACACATATATGTGAAGGTTTCAGTGTCTACTTTAAATCAGTGTTCATAGAATCGGAAACCGATTCGAACACATGTCACGCAACGCCTAAAAGTGGCTCGCACAATTCGTTGAGTATCGGAGGCATCGAAATCAGCCAAGATATTATTCTTAGATACTTAAAGAAAATTGATATAAATAAGGGTTCGGGCAGTGACTCCATCCCTCCTATATTTATCTATAATTGTGCTCAGTCCCTCTCTGTTCCATTGGCCATTCTTTTCGACAAATCACTTAAGGCGGGCATTTTTCCGACGAGATGGAAAGAAGCGTGTGTCGTTCCAATTCACAAGGCCGGCCCAAAGAATGTAGTATCTAATCACAGACCGATATCTATTCTTCCGGTTATTAGCAAGTTATTTGAGAAGGTGGTATACGATTCCCTGCTGCCCTCGTTTAGGACAATTCTCCCTGAGAATCAGCATGGTTTCTTACCAGGACGCTCGGTTACATCAAATCTATGCCAATTTCTCGACTTTGTCACGGTCAACATGGATAAGAGACTGCAAGTAGATGTAATTTACACCGATTTCTCGAAGGCGTTTGACCGCGTCGACCACGGTATTCTACTTGGAAAATTAGAATCTGTGGGCATACACGGCGACCTACTGCGATGGCTTTCATCGTACTTGAGGAACAGGCGACAGGTTGTTGTACTGGGTGGTTTTCGGTCGAATTATGTAAACATTCCATCTGGTGTACCCCAGGGCTCTCATCTTGGTCCGCTGCTGTTCAATGTATATATACACGATATTCAAGATTGTTTCCAACACTCACACTGCATTATGTACGCTGACGATCTTAAAGTTTATTCTGTGGTCAAAGATATTTCACAGTGTCATCGATTACAGGAGGACCTTGCTCGCATGTCAGACTATTGCTCTCTCAATAAATTAAGTTTAAATTCGGCGAAATGCAGCAAGTTATCCTTTACTCGTAACCGATCAAAGTATGATTTCGACTACAGGATAGGCGGAGAGATTATAGTAGAGAAGAGTGTAGTGCGGGATTTGGGGATAATGCTGGACAACAAATTAATGCTGGATACACACATTGAACACTTGGTGGGAAAAGCTTACAGAGCTCTCGGTTTCGTACTGAGAGCATGCAAACCATTCTCCGACATTAATGTGCTCTTCACTCTTTATAACGCCTACGTTCGCAGTATAGTGGAGTTTGCGTCACCTATATGGTCACCGCAGTATAATGTACACATTGACCGTATAGAGCGTATTCAGAAAACCTTCGTAAGGCACTTGTGTCATCGAACCCTCGCTGAATATACCTCATATTCTGACGGATTGGCAAGGTTCGAAATGCTGAGTCTTCAGCAGCGACGTAAAGTGACTGATATGACGTTCTTCCACAATATACTTTCGCATCATATCGACAGCCCACAAATTCTAAGCAGAATAGCCTTAAACGTCCCATCGCGCCGAACTCGTCACCCAAGGGTATTCAATGTACCCAGACTCCATACAAATCAAGCAAGGAATTCAACTCTGTATCGAATTATGGAAGCCTACGACGAATCGTTTCAGGAGCTTGACATTTTCTCAATGAGCAAAAACGAGTTTATCAGAGCGGTAATAGACCACACCTTAAAAGCTTGAACAGACACATACCTGTGCAGAATCACACACTCTCATATATACACAACTGACACATACACGTAGATGTACTTACACACACCCATTAAACACACATTACAATCACACACATAAACACACTCATCCTACTCTATCGTACACACTCAGAAATCGAGAGAACATGATAATATAACATAATATATAAATATTATTACACATCACGCACATTAACGGTATATTACCAGGAGACTATTTTGGCCGTAATATTGTTATTATTATTTATTAACTTAAGACCTGTGCGCTGTTTTTCTCTTTTGTTGGAATAAAAAATAAAAATAAAATAAAAATAGTTGTAACTTTGAATTAATAATATGTTTGAGTATTTGTTTGTTTACCTTTGTAATTAAACATAAGGTTTGTAATTAAACATAAGGTTTTTAGTCCCACTAGTTGTCACTAGGTGCAATGATTTTGGTACAATATTATACCTGATACCATACTCTTTCAATTGATAACAAACATGTTTGCCCGTATTTGCCCCAATTTATGTAAATTACTGATTTACTAGTAATATAACATAGTAAATATAATTAATATTTTTAAAAAGCTAAGTTTTTAATTTTTTTTTGTTTTAGGATCTGGATGTACTAATATTTTTATATCACGTATGGACTTATATAACAAAATGATCGAGTCTCGCCATGAGAAACTCGACGACCAAGTACCATGTTTGAAGGAATACCTAATAGAGCGTACTAGATGCCCGGAATGGAAATATTCAGAGCTGAATACAAACATATCTTATTTTATTGCCGATTTCAAGAAAAGATGGTCTTCTTCGAACCAAACAAGGCAAACGTTTCTCACAAAAAATAATAGTTGGCTTAAATCTTCGATAAGTTTCCCGAACTTTGTAGGCCGAAACTTAACATCGAGAAGACCAAAATTGGATTTTAAAGAATCTTCGGATAGGACAAAGCGTTTGAAAATACAGGACTTACGGTCGAGTCACAGTGCTGAGGAGCTTTGTTACGCAGCACAAATGAGCCTAAGATCTTCTGGAGCAATTGACGCTACTGCATTGCTAAAAGAAGTTACTACTACTTCTCCGAGACGGGTCAAACACTATAAAGAGAAAGCAAAAAAAAACAAAGCTTCTTCCCGCGCATGAAGCTTTATCAATGTTTGTAGAAGCGCAACTTACAAGAAGCCAATACGACGTAATAAGATCTAAAGCTACAGACCGATTCCCATCATACAAGAAAATACAAGAAGCCAAAAAGGAATTCTACCCTGATAAGACGTACCTATATTGAATGACTGAAACAGGGGCTGAGATTAAGCTACAAGGACTGCTCGATCACACAGTTACACGTATCATTCAGTTTTAGAATAAAGTTTTGAAGAGCCAACAAAATTAAACCAGTTAGTTTTTATATCAAAGTGGGGGTTTGACGGCTCATCAGGTCACTCAGAATCTGAACAAAAGTTTACAAACGAGTCATATAACGATGCAAGTATTTACATGTCTTCATTAATACCCTTGAGGCTTATAGACGGAGATCCTGAAGGCCCAACTAAAGCACAAACGATACTATGGAGCAATACAAGGGTTCCTTCAACAAGATTTTGCCGTCCAATCAAGTTCCAGTTCGTTCACGAAACTGTTAAAGTTGCTATAAAGGAAAAAGAACACATTCATTATAAAATAAACCGATTACTCACAACCAAATATGAAAAGGATGAAGACGCAGTGATAGAAATTACCCATAAATTGCTTTTTACTATAGTTGACGCTAAAATTTTCAATTCTCTAACAGATACAAAGTCGACATTGCGATGTTTTTTATGTGGTTTAACGTATAAAGACTTTAATAATATTAGTAAATGCGTGAATACTAGTATAAAACAGGATATTTTAAAATTTGGAATGTCCACTCTTCACGCCTGGGTAAGATTCTTTGAGTGTTTACTCAATGTGTCATACAAATTGCCATTACAGAAATGGCAAGCTCAAGGCGCAGAGAACAAAAAAATAATAGATAGAAGAAAACATGAAATCAGGGAAAATTTTAAATCGAAATTGGGTGTAATTATCGACAAACCTAAACCTGGATATGGCAGCAGTAGCGATGGGAACACGGCTCGACGACTTTTTTGAAAATGCAGTAGTATCATGCGAAATAACAGAAGTCGATCTAGAAGTGATAAAACGATTTCGTACCATACTACGAGCAATGGCAAGTGGATACACCATTAATTTACAACGATTCCAATCTTATACATTGGAAAGTGCACGTTTCTTCGTGGAAAAATATCCTTGGTACTGTATGCCCTCTACAATACAAAAGGTTTTAATCATGGGCCTATAATAATTGAAAAAACCTTATTGCCTATAGGGCAACTAAGCGAAGAAGCCCAGGAGGCAAATAACAAAATGTTTAAAAGGTACAGATAAGGATATTCACGCAAAAATTCAAGAGTTAGACCAACAAAGACATCATTAAAAGGCTTTTGATATCATCAGACCCACTTATCACCAATATGCAGAAGCCACAACAACATAAACATGCATTAGACGCAGATGTGATCCAACTTTTGCAAGCACCTGAATTAGATATTTCTGGCACATCAGAATTAGTTTCAGATGGTTCGAATGATGATGATGAAAGAAGGCTGTGCAATAAGTGGTTACTATATTGCATTATTCTGTTTTATTTTACTTTTTTTTTTATCTATCACAAGTCATCGTTATACATTTTAAATTAATTTTTAATTTTCAAATTAAGACTCTTTTGAGGAATTTTAAACATATATAACAGGTTTAAAACAGAAAGATGTATTGTGATGTTAGCTGACACCATTGATTTTATATAAAATCAATGCTGACACAAAAAAAAGTTGAACCAAAAGAAAAAATCATTTTTGCCAACTTTTCATGACATCTGTCTCACTGTGCATTGTAATATATAATATGTAGGTACCTATGTAGGAAAATAATGGGTAATATTGCAAAATTTTGGAATTATATGTGTTTTCAATATTCACCCTATAGTAGTAATTAGATCTTCAGTTTTTGAGCGCCGATGTCTAGGCGCCAGGTTTTCACTTTACTTTTGAAAGTTACATTTTATGTTCACTTGTTTTGTGGTTTCACATAATGAGTTGTAAACTTTCGGGCGATAAATTTATTTTGTCTTCGGGCAAATGTGCTTTTTACCTTCAGAATGGTGAAAATTCCCTTTTCGGCATGTCTCGTCAAGTACATTTGTTGACTTCTTGCTCTGTTTTCTTTAGATTTATGAAAGCTTACAAGGCACTGCTTATTAAATATCTGTCGTATATCCAAAACCTTTATGAATTTTGATTATGATTATGAACGTTATCGTTTACATTTAGATTATATTATTTTAAAGAAGTGAACTCCTAAACTGTGTGTTTTAATATATCTAAATAAACAATAACGGCTGTTTTATTAAGGCACGGAGCCCTCGGCGCATGGGTCAAACTTACTGTTGATCGATTGATCAAAATCTAGAAAATATTAGCTCGCTCCGGTAATCCACTGAATGCTTCCGAATGTTTCCACTGCCAAATCCCGAAAATCCCCCAGTAAAGTAAAAGCGTCGAAAAAAATCAAAGATCGGGGAGTTCTCATTTATTTCAATTTGCCGCCCGATACGTCGCAGTCGCGACTCATTATGCCTAATGTACGAACGAGAGTTCAAGTAGAATTTTCATTAGGGATATTCCCATTCATTCTTTGTCCGCCGTACTAATGCGTTCCCGGAATCTCATTAATTCATTAAAAATCAATCGTTTCAAGCTCTGAGCTCTCTGTATCGGGCGGTACAAAGGCCCACGCGCCACAGTAGGAGGGGATGACGGGGGTGCGACAGGGATATTCAATTATCCAATTTGTGTGTACTCTTTCAATTGGGTTAAAGTCGACAGTGGGTATAGATAAATGAGATTTTTGCGCTAATGATCTGCATATTATAGTGGGACTCCATACCCGTCTGGCTGCTTACGCCAGGCCTGATTGATAGTGCAGTTAGGGGCTTGGAATAATAAATAATTAGCTAGAAACTCGTATACACCTTCATTTTGGCGATCTAATAGTAGTCTCAAAAGTCTCGTAAAAATCTCGTGTCTGCGTGGTGTTTTATTCAACGTTAAAAGTCAGGAGAAAACGGTTTGGTGTGCAGCCACCCCCGCTCTATAGGAAACAGTACTGCTTCCAGACTCCCCCGACTGTTAGTCAGAGTGCGCAATCGATTGGCTAATGCCGCACGGCGCGCAGGCCGTCCAGGAGCGTCAGAAGGTTGATTCCCAGGGGAAACTGACCATAGGGCCAGATTCCTACCCAGGCTCGAACTTCATGCGTGGAGGCCGCCGGATGGGTGTTGACCCGTGAGTGTGACCGACCCTGAACAGAATAGGTCTTTGTGGCCAACTCAGCACGGGCCCATTAGCTCCCGTATGAGCAAACAGTTCTCTGTGGTCGAGGCTCTATCGACGCTATACAAAAGCTATGTCCGCAACCTCCTCGAATTCGCGTCACTCATTTGGTCACCGAAATACGAGGTGCACAAGGCGCAATTGGAGAGAGTTCAGAGACGATTCGTCAGACATATCGCTCGTCGTGAACATATCGCCAACGTGTCTTACGAAGATACGTTGCATCGCCTGCATATGTTGTCTCTCGAGGATCGGCGTGCTGTCTCTGACATGGCGCTGCTGCACGATATCGTCAATGGGGCCGTAGACAGCACGTATTTGATCACAAGTTTCAGTCTGAGGGTACCGCAGCGAGTCTCGATCCACCCAGCTATTTGATCAACCGAGACGTCAAACAAATTACACGAGTAATTCCGTATTGCACCGTTTACGTTTGTGTAGAATGTTTTAAAATTAAAGCTAGTCATTAAAAGTCTGACTACTTTAAAAGTTTGACTTAATAGTACGTAATAATTTTTTGTAGCGTCCGTAGCCGCGTTGACGCCGGTTCTCCTCGTTGTTACCGATGTTAAGCAGCGTTGGGCGCGGTCAATACTTGGATGGGTGACCGCCTGATGGGTGACTGACCCGCCTGATGGGTGACTGCGTAATGCTATAAATGCCCACCTAGAAGATGTTGTCGATAGGCAACAAGGCGGGTTCCACAAAAAGGCATCAGCCTTGCGGGTAAAAAAAATGTACAAAAATATTAGATTTAAAAAGAATATTAATATGTTACAGTTGATTTCTGATAAGTTGATTTTTATGTTTGAATAGAAACATATATTTTTTATTTTGTTGTCATAAATAACTGTGATGACAGTATTCCATTACAAAACTGCCTTTTATTATTAGTTTACATCCTAGTCTTGTTTTTTCTTTATAATAGTACATTAGTGGGTATATTTTAGCCTATATGATGTCAATTATATATGTACACCTCTGAGACGTATGTTAAGGCTTTATGTACCTAAAAATAGATTAGACTTTCAGGGTTAAAAAGGGCTAAACACTCTCTTGAAAGCGCAAGACGTTTACGCTTTTAATTTTACTTTACCGTCCTACCTACTAACGAGGAGGTAAAGTATTGTGAACGCGCAATTTATTTTTTTCGAGATGAACACGGATATATACATTTTGACACCCCCTTCCCCCCCCCCCCCCCCCGATATGATCAAGACCATTTCCAAACTGAAGTCTCTCCCTATGTCTATGTGTGTTCCTCAACGATAAAACCCAAACGCTTAATCCGGTTAATCTGAAATTTGTCATGCGGGCATCATTTAATCATGGCAGGAGTCAAAAGGTTGTGGTTGAAATCGGTCCACCAGAGGGCGCGCTAGTTATAATCTCGAAATATTGGACTTTAGGACTTGAAATTTGGTACACTGGTGCCTTGTTGGGTCCAAATCATATTGTCAAATTTTGGTTGGAATATCTCTTATGCAAACGACACAAATAATATTTAAAGCTCGCCATAGAAATGTATGGGGGTATGAAATATTTAAATTTGCGGCGTCACGCGTTTGATATCGCGCGACATACGTTCAAAATTTAAATCATCTTTGCGTTGTGTCGCTCGCTCGGAATTCGAATGTTTAACGGCGAATTTTACGGCAACGCGTATCTTGCAATTCGATTTTTAAATTGAATTGTATGACGTCCTTGGCCAATATTCGGGAAAGCTTAGGGTGACACAACCGATTTTATTAAATTGGTGTTTTTTCTTAAAATGTTTTTAGTAGTTAATGGTGTCAATATTACAAAAGTGTATAAAAATAAAAAAAAATGAATAAAATTCTCCCGCTTATTTAAAAAAAAAAAAAATTACGAAATTGGTATTCAAAATAGGGTATACTTTCAAAATAATAGATATTTACAATTTTTCGCAGTTTACTGATATTATAATTATGGGAAATGGATAATACAAGGAAAATCTCCCCTCGATAACAAAGCATGTAATTAATTCATGACATAAAAAGACAACTTCAATATTTTAGTCGATATGATTATTTTATAACCGTTAAAATTATTGTATTATTTACGTCTATATTAACACAATTGTATTATTACGCTTAAAAATGATAAACTTGTCATTGGCTGAAGATTTTTTAATTATGAAAACATTGTAAGTTCCAAAATTCATTTTCCCTGTGGTTCCAAAATTCATTTTTCCTGTGGTTCCAAAATTCATTGTCCCTGTGGTTCCAAAATTCGTTTTCCCTGTGGTTCCAAAATTCATTTTCCCTGTGGTATCATTTTCATCTACTATAGTAACACCACTGTAGGGTATACTTGGAGCAGCGCCGGCTCTAGGAAACTTGGGGCCCTAGGCAAAAGACTAGTAATTATTAAAAAAAAATCACAAAACATTAATTGTGTATTTTTTGATCAAATAAATTAGAGCACAGATATGACTTACTTATATATAATTATAATACAAACTTTTAAAAAAAAATAGAACCGACTTCAAATAATGTTTGCACCTATTTTCCAGTTATTCTGATTTTAAAACCAAACTACTAAACCAATTTTGATTAAATTTCTATGGAACCAATCTGAAAGTATAATCTTTCAAATACAAAAAGAATTTTTCAAATCGCTTCATAAATGACGGAGATCTGAGGTAACAAACATAAAAAAAAAATAAAAAAACATTCAACCGAATTGAGAACCTCCTCCTTTTATTGAAGTCGGTTAAAAAGAGAATATATCCACCTTCGTTAGCTGTATGGAGTGAAATATAAGAATTTTTTAAAAGACTAATTAGAGATAAAATCAAGCAAGTTTTATTTTCCTTGCCTTTATTTTAGCAAAAGTGGAAACGAGCTCCTTTAAATCTATTTTTGAGCTATTTCTTGTTCTATAGATAAAGTCGACAACCCCACAGGTCTTTCTTGGGTCATTGTGGAGCGCAGATATGTTTCAATTAGTTTCTCGCCTCGCCGCGCCGCCCCCCAAAATACGAGCGCCCTAGGCAATTGCCTAGTTTGCCTATATGGACGGGCCGGCCCTGACTTGGAGTGTCGTGGATGCCAAAGTCGCATTGACAAATACGGGCGAAAAAATCATTTGAAAACCCAAACTGCAGCCCTTTTTCTAAACTGCATGATTTTTAAATATCATTTTAAAACCAATCGGATCTTCATGATTTTTCACACGACTGCCCCAAAAAATAAAGAAGTGTAATGTGTTTAGGGTTCATATATGTATGTTTTCCGTGTCTTTATTCCACCATAACTTCTAAATGCTTGAACCGATTTAGAAGTGTGTGGTATGGTTATAATCGTTATGTCATAGGGTACCTTAACTATCGAAATATCAAGTAAGTAGTTGTCTAAATGTTCAAATATCCAAATGTCAATAAATTTACATAAATATATTGTGTTTATGTCAAATGAAAGGTTTGTTGGAGCTCCAGTCCAACATACCCACAACAAAAAAGTAATTTCTACAGAATCGAAACCGCAAACTCGCTCAAATCTACACGAGTCAGCTGCAGTTGATTTCCAACTAAATTCGGCATTTTATGCACAGTCAGGTGATGACTAATGTCATTTCTTCTGATCGATACGAAATTAAGTCACATTTCTCACCCCACTCACAACTATTGCGTCACTGCTTACAATATAAAACGCAGTACATTTCGATCGAGCGAGATCATTCCTGTTGGGCAGTTATCGCGCTACACATCTTCATCATTCCTGTTGGGCAGTTATCGCGCTACACATCTTCATCATTCCCTGGAGGGCAGTAACCGCGCATTATCAAGTACTCGCGCTCTTCTTAATCTTCGAGTCAACAAATCACGCATAGTATACGCGACTATCATTGTCTTCGAATCTATCGCGGCGCTTCACACTTCGGATACATAACCACGGCTTCACCTCGCGCCCACACTACCTACACAACGGCGAAATATCAATCAAGGCGTTACGAACTGGCAACCTACTAGAGACCTTCTAAATAAATACTTCGACTTCAACATCCACGACTTTTAATAACGGAGAAAACAACTTGATGAGAACCACGCTTCGCTCACAATCAATTGGAGTCTAGTGAAGGGTGGCCACTCTCACAGGTCTTAATTGCGTAAATTCCGGAAATATACATGTATCTAATATAAATAAATAAATAAACCACAAAAAAAACATAAAATATAGTTGACTTTCTGTGACGGCCGGTGTTCGTGTTTTTTATTATTTTTAATATATTTACTTGTTGCATTGACTAATTAGAATTTGCATTTGTTAGCCTTAGAAAAAAGGCTAGTCCGCGGGACTAGATTTGGAATCTCCTGGCGCAAAGAAAGTAAGTCTCTTTTGCGAGGCAAAGAATTCCTTTCAATCACATTGAGGCGCATCACGGCATCCAATTACTTTATAGCCCGTTATTTAGCTTCTTCCAAGAGAGCAAACAAATCGAATTACTGACATTTTTGTCTTTAATTGTAGTAGTTGGTGCATATCTAAGTACTGAAATAAATATACGGCCCGGTAATGTTTGAGCTTGAATATTTTCGCTTAGAGTTGGAATTCCAAATTGAAAGTAATTCAATTTTAGGCCATGTCCTTTAAAAAATCATGTACACATTTGTAATTTGTCGTTTGTCAGTGTGTGCAATCATTAGCTGTTTTAGTGTGTGAAATCATGTCACAGTTAAAAATATACTTTATCATCCATTACAACTTCTTGCGATCCGGCGCAACAGTTAACGCAAATTATAATTATATTATATTAAACCATAAATATATTTTTTAATAAAAAAAAATATATATGAAAATCACTAACTTTCTGTAGATTTAAAAACTATGTAAAATGAAGTTAAATGCGTCAGTTCGCGCGACATGAAAAATAACACATAACATACTAACGGCACAGCCAGATACTGATCATCTACGTCTAGGTAGTTGTATGATTTCGCCTCAACTCCCCTCACCGTGTATGCTTGGAAATATATTTGTTTATAACTATTGTTTCTATCCGTAACTATTATCAACAATCTGCATGCCCAGTTCTTTTCTTTCTTCGTGACCTAATAAAAATAAAAAACAACATTTTTTTTCCGAAGACAATGATAGTCGCGTATACTATGCGTGATTTGTTGACTCGAAGATAAAGAAGAGCGCGAGTACTTGATAATGCGCGGTTACTGCCCTACAGGGAATGATGAAGATGTGTAGCGCGATAACTGCCCAACAGGAATGATGAAAATGTGTAGCGCGATAACTGCCCAACAGGAATGATCTCGCTCGATCGAAATGTACTGCGTTTTATATTGTAAGCAGTGACGCAATAGTTGTGAGTGGGGTGAGAAATATGAGTTTATTTCGTATCGATCAGAAGAAATGACATTAGTCATCACCTGACTGTGCGTAAAATGCCGAATTTAGTTGGAAATCAACTGCAGTTGACTCGTGTAGATTTGAGCGAGTTTGCGGTTTCGATTCTGTAGAAATTACTTTTTTGTTGTGGGTATGTTGGACTGGAGCTCCAACAGACCTTTCATTTGACATAAACACGATATATTTATGTAAATTTATTGACATTTGGATATTTGAACATTTAGACAACTACTTACTTGATATTTCGACAGTTAAGGTACCCTATGACATAACGATTATAACCATACCACACACTTCTAAATCGGTTCAAGCGTTTAGAAGTTATGGTGGAATAAAGACACGGAAAACATACATATATGAACCCTAAACACATTACACTTCTTTATTTTTTGGGGCAGTCGTGTGAAAAATCATGAAGATCCGATTGGTTTTAAAATGATATTTAAAAATCATGCAGTTTAGAAAAAGGGCTGCAGTTTGGGTTTTCAAATGATTTTTTCGCCCGTATTTGTCAATGCGACTTTGGCATCCACGACACTCCAAGTCAGGGCCGGCCCGTCCATATAGGCAAACAAGGCAATTGCCTAGGGCGCTCGTATTTTGGGGGGCGGCGCGGCGAGGCGAGAAACTAATTGAAACGTATCTGCGCTCCACAATGACCCAAGAAAGACCTGTGGGGTTTATCTATAAAACAAGAAATAGCTCAAACAATAGATTTAAAGGAGATCGTTTCCACTTTTGCTAAAATAAAGGCAAGGAAAATAAAACTTGCTTGATTTTATCTCTAATTAGTCTTTTAAAAAATTCTTATATTTCACTCCATACAGCTAAAGAAGGTGGATATATTCTCTTTTTAACCGACTTCAATAAAAGGAGGAGGTCAAGAACTGTAAACAATGATTGAGGAACTCGTGATTAAAGTCGAGCCTGGTCAATCGTTATACGCTACTGTAAGATTTGCGATTGGCGACTCTTTATCCTTCTGTACGACTGTACTAGTAAGACCTTACTCCAATAGTTTTTTAAAATTGAATATTTTCGAAATTTGAATAACTATTTACAGAACAAAAAAATAAAAACCCTAAATAACCAATAAAAAACGTCTTCACATCATTAAATGATTCTTGATCACTAGAGTTTTATAACAGAGGCATTTTAGCCACTATTGGGGTCAATAATTCGATTATTTTAATATTACTTATTTAGTTAGGAGATAGCAATAATTACATAATAGTACGATGTTAAGCATTTTACGCAGGAGATGGAACACGTCGATGATGCCCTTAGAAAAAATGGTTACGGAAAATACACGCACACGCACAAGTCTTAATATACATAGACGGTACTCAAAAGCCCAGCAGATCACGATCATTCACACTATACGTCAAGGGTGTGACAGATCGATTAAGTACCTAAAGATAAAAGATAAAAAAGATAAAAAGTATTTATTTCCAATACAACCATACAATTGTGTAGGAATGACAGTAATTAATCTTAAACTAGTTACTCAATTTAGCCAAGAGATGATATACAATATATAACTTTAAACTTACCAATTATAAAAACAAAGACTGCATGATCTATGAGATCTATAAGACTATATGAACAGATTACAACAAAACAATTAACGGTAAATTGTATTAGATTAAATGGGTAGATACGATGCTACGTATTTTCAAAATATTTTAAGAAGACATTATGAGCATACATGTTGATTTTAAGCAGATAGACTCTTCTCTTGAAAATATCAATGTTTTTAATCGCTTTTAATCTTTCGGGCAATTTTTTAAAAAGTTTGAGGCCTAAGTATCGACTAGTTGCCTGGAACTTGGCAGTACGTGCTACGAACGGTTGGAGATGTAAGATGCTAAACACATTTGATATAAGAACGATCTTCAAACCGACCCAAAATATAAAATAGCTCGACCTCTAAGGCCTGTAAAGGTTGTAATACCGCTACAAACCCCGGGTGTGTATAAAATAGAATGCAGCTGTGGGGTCAACCCTGGACAAATAAAACGCCCCACAGCCACTCCACTGATTGAACACATCAAAGGTGTTAAAAATGTTCAGCGAGAAAAATCGGCGAAAATATATTGATAGCGGAACTAACCACTGGGTGCAGTTTCAAAATTCCGTTGTGCTATCCAACGAATAATTTTACTTTTTATTCGTGATCCGGGATGCAATTGAAATAAGAAAAACCCAGAACTTTAATAGAGGCGACGATATGAAACCCTTAACTACGTGTAACCCACTTCTTAAAATGTTCTCTATGTCCAACACAGCGCGCAAGGATGTAACACAAGATACAGAGTATTGTGTGCACGGCGGATTTTGAAAATTCAGAAGCGCCTAACCCACCGCCCCACCACCGTTATAATACGCGGAGTAACAGCAGCAGTTTGCCGCCTAGTCGCAAAACAACGGATGACGATCGACAGTACTTCAGTCTACACTACACAACGGTAGTTGCAACATCGCCGAAACATCGGGTGTTACAAACTTCACACGATATATTCGTTGTATATTATTTTCATTTTTTTTAAATTTTCCGCCATCTCAGACGGTGGAGAGATGGGGGAAGAGAAAGAAACAATATAGGAAAATAAAACACAAACATGGGTTTAGGGACATAGCATACCTAGGCATAAAACATGGTTATAAAATTTATAAATCCTACTAATATTATAAACGCGAAAGTTTGTATGTATGTATGGATGTTTGTTACTCTTTCACGCAAAAACTACTGAATGGATTTTGATGAAACTTTACGATAATATAGCTTACACATCAGAATTAACACATAGGCTATAATTTATAAAGATATAGCGTGAATTATCTAAAATATAACGATAACTGTCAAGTAAGTAGGAAAAAAATCTAAGAAATTGACATTCGAAATTTAAATTCTATCCTACTATCCTACTAATATTACAAACGCGAAAGTTTGTAGGTATGTATGGATGTTTGTTACTCTTCCAGGCAAAAACTACGAAATGGATTTTGATGAAACTTTACAATAATATAGCTTACACATCAGAATAACACATAGGCTATAATTTATAAAGATATATGGTTTTCTATCATCATTATCACAATTTTCCATCACCACGCGGGTGAAACCGCTGGGCGCAGCTAGTATGATTATAAAGTTAAAACGAAATTACCGTGTGAATTTTGTAGCAACCGACGTTTCGGCGATGTTGCTACCGCCGTAGTCCAGGGTAAACTGCGCAGAAACAGCAGCAGTTTGTCGCTTACTCGCAGAATAACGGATGACGATCGACAGTACTTCAGTGCTATGTAGTATTTGACACTGAACACGATATATTTATGTTAATTTATTGACATTTAGACTTGAACATTTTTACTTCACATTTGGTCAGTTAAGGCACATTTCTAGCCATCTCAGCCAGTAACAAAAACTTCTATTTGTTACTGACTCTACGGGATATATTCCTGGCGGCCGCATAATCTGTCAAATGATGACTGCACGGCGTATTATAACGAAGAAGCTGCTTTATCCTTATATGAGAGCAAGGGGTCATCGCAAGTGATGACACTCGGGATGACATAACAATTCTATCCGATATCACACATTTCTAAATCGGTTCAAGGCTTTAGACATTATGATGGATTAAAAAAACGGAACACATACATAGATGAACCCTGAACATATTACAATACTATTTTGATTGGCAGTCGTGTAAAAATAGCGGAAAGCCGACGGCTTCCGACGTTTCGCGACTAGAATAGCAATAGTCACTATAAACAGTTATGAGTTATTCTCATATACAAAACTTACACGGTTTATCCATCAAGCGCAAATGGCTATCTGCGCCATTTTCCCGCTATTTTCAAATTCTTCCGTCAACAACGGTTTTCGCTAAAATGGTTCCGATATTTCATTTGTTGCGCAAACTGATATTTAATCAATTTTCGATAAAGAATGGTTATTGGCCTTTCTCGATGTATTTGTGATTGTAAACTTTATATTGGGCATAGTGGGCTATTGGGATTTGTATCTTTTTTTTTCCCGAAAAATATTAATACAATACTATTAATTAATCTTTTTACACCACAATTGTACATCTAGATACAGGTCTAAGAAACCCACCATAGCGCCTCACATACTTGTATTTGGTCTTTTTAGATGGCCAAAAGTGTTTCTGTAGTGTAATAGAAATAGAAATAGAAATAGAAATATATTTATTGCCCGAAATTGTGGTGGTACATTTATGGTGATAATGCGTAAAACTATGTCTCTCACAATTACCTGTTATTATAACAGATTGACAAATTTACTTATCTGTTAAATTTACTTATCTGCTAATTATAATATCTTATTTAAAAATGTAATTATTTCACTGGTTTGCCTATAATATCTACAATATCAAATCAATAATAATTCGTAATGTTCATTGAATGGCCTGAAATAACATGAAAGAGATATAGAAAAGAGTAAAATAACATGAAAAAAAATCTAAATAGACCGGAGAAGTAGCACTAATAGTAGAAGATAATTAATAAAAATAATTCACCTATAATATAAAAATTAAAGAAAAAAAATCAAAATCAAGGAATAATCAAAAATCCGCCAATAAATACGAAATGTATATAATTTAAAATGTCTAATCTTACTAATTGAATTCCTAATTCCTAACTTCCTAATTATCATTGTATCATTGAGTAAGTCATTGTTATACTTCATATATACCTTCTTCCTTAAAAGTCATTTGAGGAAGTATATATGAAGAAAATTGTAACTGATATGACGTATCACATTTCCAACATCCTTTATTATTAGCTTTAAATACAAAATTATGCTATCATCTATAACATAGTCTTGACTTTCTATATCTCTATGTTTACCGACGTACAGGTTAAACGGCTAAACCGATTGGAAAATAGGCTCCAGAGGTGTCAAGTGTAATTTATGAAATGTTCAAAAATTATTCAAAAATGTTTTTTTTTTAATGGTAAAAGTTAAAAAGTGTGCTCTGCTAGCACGGGTAAAACATTTAAATTAAAAACACAGACCACTGAGAAGCAACGTGAACCGTGTGAATTATACAATTAAAAAAAAAAAAACTTCCAAACATTTTCAATTTTTTTCGATTGTTTAAAGTTTGAAAATGTGGCCTGCTGGCACGGGTTAGACTTTAATTTTTTTTAAACTTAGACTCCTTAGGGGTCAGGTAAGCGGTGTGATTATTAAAAAGTAAAAGAAAATATAAACAATATTTATTTATTTATTCAGAATATTTACAATAAAAGCCAAAGCTTAAAATACACTATATACATATATCGCAGAAAATAACCCACAGCAAGATTTAACCAGAGGTGTGTATTTTTAATGTCTCATGTCGCTACACTAAGTTACGCTGTTGCTAAAGCGAATATTACACAACATTAGATATTTAATCCAAAAGACTTTTATAAAAAGATATTAAAGTCATGCAAAAATACATTTTTGACTAGGGACTCCAGTTTTTTTAGAATACCTATAACACAAAGTCATTGTTTATAATTATTCCAATCAAAATAATTTTCGGGAAGCACCTGTACGTACAACAAATACCTTCGATTATAAATAGGATAGAAAACGAATTTACCGCGTGAAATTTGTAGGACCCGACGTTTCGGTGACGTTGCAGCCGCCGTTGTCTAGGGTAAACTGACGTCACCGAAACGTCGGGTCCTACAAATTTCACGCGGTAAATTCGTTTTCTATCCTATTTATAATGTCAAACAACCGCGATAGTCTTCGATTTCAAAATACCTTCGAGTTTGTTTTTTTTTATAATCAAATTTAAGTATTGAAGATGATTAATTGTGGATGTTGTAACGTTGTCAAAAAGAAAACCGTCATAAGAAAGCGTTACGGATGTTGTGAAAACTTATCTGCTTCTTCCATAACCCACAACTGTTTTTTTATCGTACAATCCGAAAAAAATATTTACGCTAAAATATTATATTTGCGCTAAAAATACCGACAAAAAAGCGATCACTCAAAAGAGACGATCCCTTTGCGAGTGATCGGCCGGGTTCTTAGTTGCGCGGGGTAGAGGGGAAGGGTAAACTTTCACTCCTGCCTATTAAGCTATCTCAAAAAAAAATATTACTACCTATAGTGAGTTTTAGGAAAACGACTTTTGGTTAGCTAGATCGGCCTTGTACGCCGTTTGTTACTTGCCAAGTTGTGTCGATCTTAACCCCTCCTATGGCGAGGTAAAATTTCTGCCCGGGATAGTTTTGCGCATAACTTTTAAACTACTATACGGATCGTAAAAAGAATAACTGCAAAATGATCACATTGAAATTTGAAATATTATAACGTTACAACATTATCTCGTAAAACAATTAAGATAATAATGAATAAATATTACAGTTAGCACAACGCGGAAAGCGTCTAACCAAAAATGGTTAGCTCACATAGGAAGGGTTAAGCTAGTGTTCTTCAATGTTCTATATCTCGTTACTTTAGTAACTTTAAATAAATAAATAATAACATAAGTACTTACGTTTTTAAATAAATGAAGTAATAATAAAATCAATAAAAAAAGGTAATAGAATAATTAATAAATTAAAAATATCCTATGTTCGTCTAGCTTCAATAACCTCGGAATTAAAAAAAAAACATTATGGCCAAAAAGTACTAAAAAGACCCCGCTTGAAAATCACCGCTTCATTAGTTCAGAAAATTCTCGAAATTCAGACAAATATGTCATGCAATGTGTCTCTACCGACATAATCTTGTCTGTTGCAACTCAATTAACCTCTTCGCTAACTTACCATACAACAGAATGACGATGATGCGGGAGATTTTACTTCCTGTTTATCAAACTTACATAGGTATATCATAACTATATATAAGGAGCTCAAGAAGAAGGGTGCCCTTGAAGGCAGGCAAAGGGCTTTTGCAATGCTCGATTTGAGGCAACAAACTTGAATTCGCAATAAAGCGCTCGCGGCCCTGGCGAAGACGGGCGGGGCTCAGGAGGCGTCGGGTGGCGCCGCACTGTGGATCCTTTGAAGGTGCAACCAACATATAGAATCTGTGCCAAAGCAGGGAGCCAATGGGCCCTTGCTGAGTTGGCCACGAAGACCCATTCTGTTCAGGGTTGGTCACACTCATGGGTTAATACCCATCTGGCGGCCTCCACGCATGAAGTGCGAGCCTGGGTAGGACTCTGGCCTTATTTATTTATTTATTTATTTATTTATTTATTTCATAACAAATCAACATTACAGTTTCTACCAATCCGTTGATATGCAATATACACATAAATATAAAAAAAAATAATAGAATTCTTACAAGTACATACCTACATAACATGTTTAAATAAGCGTTAAATACAAATACCGGCATTAAGAATAGAAAAACTTACAAACTTACAAACTTACAGTACATAAGAGTGAAAACAGTTTATATTATTCTGCCATAAACAAGTAGCGCAATGCCCACACCTTGAAGAGATGCGGGCTCGCTGTAAAAATATCAAAGTCTGGCGCTGTCGAACATAGCGCATTTATGTGCCGCAAAGCTCGTGTAAGCAGACTCCATCGACTTAGGTTGGTGCGCGAGGACGGCTCCGCAAATAGATTATGAGTGCGAGATGATTATAATTGTCTTATGGTCAGTTTCCCCTAGGAATAAACCTTCTGGCGCTCCTGGACGGTCTGCGCACCGTGCGGCGTGAGCCAATCGACTGTGCACTATTAGTGGAAGCAGTACTGTTTCCTATAGAGCGGGGGTGGTTGCGGGCCTTACGGCGACTGCTTTTGAAACGACCATCGTCTACCCGATCCTGGATGAACAGCTGAGCAAAGGACGCTGTGGTCCGCGATAGATTCGGTAAACACCGTTTCACCGCTTCGTAAGGGAGAGGACCGCGCAAGCGACCTCGAACTCGTAACTAATCGAGATACTGGAGTAATCTGGTCACAATTGGAAGTAAGGGCGTGAGTGTAGGCCCGCCGGGTAACACTCCTGGCTATCTAGCGGTTAAGGCGTTGGCCTCTTACGTGCTTGTGGCGTAGCTAGCTGGTGGACTGTTTTGTCCTCAAGTCTTCTGCGCTCACTCCAGGGAGATAGAACGACTAATCGTTAAAACTTCCTGAGGTGACGGGCTCGCCCGCTGTAGTTGACAACCCTAGTTGTACCGACGGTGGTGCACGGTTTCGTGCAGCTTGGGCCACAAGGTCCATTATGTCCTCGGATCGGCTCAACTCACGATTCAGTATTCAAAAGCCTCCTCGAGTAGAAGGCCACCCCGAGAAAGACTCCCGGGCCTCAGAGCTGGTGGACCGGTTTCTCCCGGGGGGTTTGCATCACGACGCCACTGAACGGTTTGCGCACTGGCCGGCAAAGCCAATCGGTTGTGCGTTCTGAGTAATTGCTGAAGGGGTCTGGAGACTATGGAAATACACTGTTTTCTAAGAAGCGAGGGTGGATGTTGACCTGTTGTCATGCCACTCTTGAAATGAACTTTGGTCATTCGATCCCGTGTGGCACTACGGCAAAGAACGCCCAGGTCCGCGATAAATTCTGACTGAATTACCGCTGTTACGTTTTAAAAAATTAGGGATGGATTTAACATTCGCACGTTGATCGTATCTTACGATTTTTATTGGATTAAATTAAAAGTTTTATGAGTGGTTATAGAAAATTTTACGATTAGTTATAGAAACCCTAAATACGTGACGACTAGTTCGTCACATGCCTTAAGGCGAGGCACCGGGAAAGGTAACCAGCTGGCAGCCACGCCCGCTAACTACCAGTTTTCGTAGGATATACCCGTCTGGAGTTTACCTTCAGGATACTTTCGTCCTGCCGACTGGTTACGGGTCTGAAGTCACTTACGCGGCATCTACCTGTTGTATTACAGCGGTAATTTAGTTTGAATTTAGTGTCCTATGCCCGTAGTGCCGACCTGATTCTACACCCAGGGTTGTCTCTAACTACTCAACGGTCAACAGCACATACACGAAATTTTGTATACGTATTCAATTATGATAGCCTCTTCTAAGTTTCACCATGACATGGCTGCTGCACTTATAAAAAAATTGGAGTCGGTTTTTTTTGTTAAAATTTTGTTATTATATTCTATTTGAAGCACAGTGCGCCGAGGGTTAAATTGGATGCCCCACTCCCAAGAGGCTTCGCCAGGCGGCGGTCCTGCTACTGCCGGGACCTTGTCGACATGACAAGGGTCGCCCCATTCATAAGTATGCGCCCCACAATATTTAGGATTCCTTAAATATCACTCATGGCGGCCGCGCCCCGGTGATAACTTCGATTTGATGCCCCATTATAGAGATATGCGAGAGAAATCCTACTTGTATTTGCATCGCTCTAGTGAAATACGCCACCTTGCTTATATAAAAATACACATATCTATACTAATAGGTGTTATAAAGAAGATTTCAGCCTAGAGACCAATAACGATGAGTAATGCGTCATCGGAAAGGTTTTTATATGTTCTGAAACTCTTTCTATGGAGGGAAATCTCTGTGAGAAAAAAATATGGATTAAAAATTAAAAATAAATGATTTTTATTGCTTTTGGGTGTTATACATAAAAACAATATTTTTTTCAAGGATAAGGAAAAGTTTTCAAGGTCCCTAATAATACCTACTTTCATTTTTAAGAAAGTACATTATTAAGAATATCCATTATGTGCAAAATGAAATGAAAACCATTATGTGCAAAATGGATATTATTATTGATAAACCATAGTTTGAAAAACAGATTGTTTTTTCACAATAAATCGCGCTTTTGTTTTAAAAAGGGTGTTCATTATTAAAAATCTTTTAATAATAATCAGTCTGATACAATACAATACAATACAATACAATCAACTACTCCAGTAGATAGGCATTGCTACACTTGGATGCGTCACAAAATTAAATGCTTAAAATTTAATTATTAAAAACATTACTATCACGATAGTTGTCATGGCTGTAATATTATATTTAATATTACCTACTTACAAATAATCAAAATATACTAATGCCATTAAATAGTAAGAGAGAATAATATATTAAAATAGAAATGCAAATTCTATGTAGAATAATCAACGTAAAATAATTTTATTGTCAATCCAGCAATATGCCTTCGTATTTTTCAAAACATAAATAGATGTATACGAAATTATATGAGAATTAGAATGTCAGCTAGAATTAGAATATCATAATTCCGTTATGTTTAAAATTTTACAAATTTTGCTAATTATCAACATGGAAAATTATAGAAAATTTATCGTCCAAAAGCGATAAAAAAAAATTTTTTTTTAATTTTCTATCCTTAGCTTTATTCCTACAGTGATTTAAGATTTTCCGCATTATAAAAAGTTGTAGAACATAAAAATATTTTTCTAATGACGTCATAGATCATTTTTGGTATTTTGGCCAGGGTCCATACAGTTTAATATATTATTATTACGGCTTCCACGCATGAAGTGCGAGCCTGGGTAGGACTCTGGCCTTATGGTTAGTTTCCCCTGGGAATCAACCTTCTGGCGCTCCTGGACGGTCTGCGCACCGTGCGGCGTAAGCCAATCAACTGTGCACTCTGACTAACATCTTGCGGTGTCGAATACAACGGGCGAGCCCGTCACCACTGGACGTTTTAACGATTAGTCGTTCTGTCGCCCTGCAGTGAACATAGAAGACTTTGGACAGTACAATCCTACGTCTAGCTACGTCACAACCCGTGAGAGTCCAACGCCTTACCGCGAGTGAGCCAGGAATAAACCCGGCGGGCTCGAGATACTCGCGCCCTCACTTTCAATTTTGACCAGATTTCTCCGGTCTCTCGATTGGTTCCGAGTTCGAGGTCGCTTGCGCGGTCCTCTCCCTTACGAAGCGGTGAAACGGTGTGCACGCCGAATCTATCGCGGACCAAGGCGTCCTTTGCCCGACTCTGAACCGGGATCGGATGGCCAATGGTCATTTCAAGAACAGTCACCGTAAGGTAGACAACCACCCCCGCTCTATAGGAAACAATGCAGTTCCCAGACTCCCCCGACTGTTAGTCGGAGAGCACAGTCGATTGGCTTGCGCCGCACGGTGTGCAGACCGTCCAGGGGCGCCAGAGGTTTGATTCCCAGGGGAGACTGGTTGACCCAGTGTCCTACCCCGGAATCGCACCCCATGCGGGGAGGCCGTCGGATGGGTGTTGACCCGTGAGTGTGACCGACCCTGAACATATGGATCATCGTGGCCAACTCATCATGGGCCCGTTAGCCCCCTAGCTTCCAGACTCCCCTGACTAACAGTCGGGGGAGTCTGGAAGCAATACTGTTTCCTATAGAGCGGGGGTGGTTGCGGACCTTACGGCGACTGCTCTTGAAACGACCATCGGCTACCCGATCCTGGGTGAACAGCCGGGCAAAGGACGCTGTGGTCCGCGATAGATTCGGTAAACACCGTTTCACCGCTTCGTAAGGGAGAGGACCTCGCAAGCGACCTCGAACTCGTAACCAATAGGGAGACCAAAGTAATCTGGTTACAATTGGAAGTAAGGGCGTGAGTGTAGGCCCGCCGGGTAACACTCCTGGATATCTCGCGGTTAAGGCATTGGCCTCTTGTGGCGTAGCTAGACGGTGGACTGTTTTGTCCTCAAGTCTTCTGCGCTCACTCCAGGGAGATAGAACGACTAATCGTTAAAACTTCCTGAGGTGACGGGCTCGCCCGCTGTAGTCGACAAACCTAGTTGTATATAAGATATCCTAACCAATATTAAACATTGTGATTTTGGCCCAAAAAGGCATCTCTGCACCAAATTTCAAGTCTGTAAGACCAATATGTTGATATTGTCCAAATAGAAATAGACTAAGTCCAGATAGAAATCAGAAGAGAGCGCCGATTTTAAAATAAGATAGTGGTGGACCGGTTTTAATCACACCCTTTTCAACTATTTCCTTGAGCAAATTATGCCAGTATGCGAAATTTTAGCTCAATCGGATTAATGAATTTTGCGCTATCGTGGATGAATACTTACCTACACGCAGACACAGAGACACAGACAGACAGACACACAGATAAAATTTAATCTGAAAATGGTATTAATCGTCTCAGGGGAGTTCAAAATGAATATTTAAGAATAAGAATAAGAATAAGAATAAATTTATTTTCGTAAGTAATTTTCCAAAAACATTATTCACAAAGTCTGCCTAACTAGGCCGAAGCCCGTACCAAGGTAGACTCGACTAGGTCACTTCTTGTACGTTTTATATTGTGCGCACACTTATTAAAGTACTATTACTGAGAAAAAGAAAAATTTAAAAATAAATGAAATATAGTAAATCTAATAACTCTAATAAATACTTAGCATAAATTTCAAGAGTTATTTTAATGATAACTAATACCTAATTCATAATCATGCTGAAAAATAAAAAAGTAATAATGAAATCAAAATATATCCAGTAAAAAAATTGTTAAAATAATAATAATAATAAAATACAATAAAATTATAATTGCAGTGATAATCAGTAAGTAGAGAAAAATAACAGGGTAATAATTTGCAAAATAAAAAAAATAATAAAATAAAATAAAAAGCCAGTAATTAAAATAGTCAAGTAGCTAGTCAATAAATAAAACAGAAACAAAAGATAATAATTATCCTAGTAGCAACAAATAAAAAGATAAGATTTATTTGTCAGGGTAAATATTAGGTGTTTAATGGAGAATGACGGAGATCAGCACCTCAATCTCATGTCTTCCAAATTCCAAAAGTAGCGGAGAAATTTGTTTGTTTGTTTTTATTCCATTAGTGGTCGTCTTCAAATTAAATTGTAACTCATTAAAAATCTTTGGCGCTATGTATGAAAAGTGTCTTTGCGCAAACGTTGTCATTGTTTTGGGACGCAAGTGCTAATGAGTAGTGGTGCTCCTCGTTTGTGTTGCATGAGAACCTCTAGTCAAACTGCAAAAAAGAGCAATACGCATTATAGCAAATTTGAAATGGGACGAATCCTGCAGAAGTCATTTTAAACGACTGAAAATTCTAACGTTCATTTCATTGTACCTTTTAAATGTACTAACGGATTTCCACAAGAAAAGAGACCTTCAAAAAAAAAATTCCGATATTCTTGACATAAACACCAGAAACAAATCAAAATACATGTTACCTAAAGCAAATTTAAAAATAGCGAGACAAGTCAAGGAATACTCCGGTCCCTATTTTTTTAATATGTTACCTCCATATATTAAAGATATTAAAAATAACCATATATTTAAAAAATCCTTTAAAAAGTTTCTTTTAGAAAATATTTTTTACACCTTTGAAGAATACGTACAATTCACCAAGAACGGCTAACGAAAGTATTGTGTAAAATCGAAAATTAAATATGTATAAATAACTATTTATAAGTTTTGAAGACGATAAACTAAACTTGAAACTTGAAACATACAATGTAACGATTTTAAATGAAATGATTATAAATTGTAATTCCTTTTCAAAATTTTATATTTTGTTTCAATTTTATTTGTTTTAAGTGAATGCGACTAAATATTATTATTATTGTCATTTGATATTTTTAAATGATATTTTAATTTAAATTTTAATCGTTATATTATACAAATTTTATTTCTTATTCATTTCTCATGCTTTCAATTATTATTACCTGTTACTTTGGTATGTTTCTACAATCTGTAAAGATTTTTGAAAATAAACAACTTGAACTTGAACTTGAACTTGAACATGTTTAGTGATTTGGTGTAGATAGGGATTTTGTATATAGTTTATGAGGACTACTTTCGCATATTATATTTGCCTAATATCCAGCAACTCCAACTCACTAAACAGGTCATTTGAAGAGTACCTCCAAGGTTTGTTAGCCATAACTTTGAGTAATGCTTTATGAGCCTAAACAGTTGGGTCTAAAGCAGTTCGCGTACATCCTCCCCAGCCCAGAATACCATATGATATTTTGCTGTAAACTAGCGCATAATAAATAGTTTTGAGCGTGTGAAGAGGAACTACTTTTCTGAGGGTCTTAAAGATTTCCGTCTTCATCTTGATTTTTTTTCGTGTTCACAATTTCTTCCTCGGTTACTGAGCCGGTAAAGTAAAAACAATAGGGTAAGTTAAAAATTTATTACTAAAACCTTACTTTCATATTGTCAAAATAGCGAAAGCAGAATGTTCACTTATTTATAGTTTTATACATATATTCTGCATTTTTTTAGTGCATTGGAGACACACAGGATGTAGACACTTCCAGCAGAGATCGTAAAGTACCAGATATTTAATTACGTATAATACACAAAATTTTAACAAAAAATAACCGACTCCTTTTGTTTTAAATATGTGCAGCAGCCATGTTATGGTGATACTTAGCACGGGTTATTATAATTGAATGCGTATACAAAACTTTGTGTCTTTGCTGTTGACCGGTGAGGAGTTCCGTCGTTGGAAGCCAACCCTGGGTGCCGCAGTTCTGTCTTGGACAAGCTTAGAACGGGCTTTCGTAATTGAATGCATACTTATACAAAATTTCGTGTCTGCGCTGTTGACCGTTGAGGAGTCCCCTTGTCGGGAGCCAACCCTTGGCCATGTCACGGTGAATCTTAGAACGGGCTATCATAACTGAATGAGTATACAAAATTTTGTGTCTGCGCTGTTGACCGTTGAAGAGTCCCCTCGTCGGGAGCCAACCCAGGATGAAGAATCAGGTCATGCTTACCATGAAAAAAATACATTGTCATCGGAATTGAATCAACATGTACATTTTCAACTACATATGATAATATTTGAGGTGTTCCCTCAATTCCTCCTGGATCCTATCATCAGAACAGGATTTTGATAAAAATGGGACCAATCTACAAGTATATAAATAAAAAAAGCTTTTTCAAATCGGTTCATAAATGGCAGAGTTCAGAGGTAACAAACATAAAAAAAAGTTGCAATCGAATTGATAACCTCCTCTTTTTTTTGAAGTCGGTTAAAAAGGTACTGTGTTGTCCACCAGACGCATCGACGTATTATACGTGGAACGGGTCATTTACTACAGGAGAACCCGTCACCCCAGGAGGTTTTAACGATATGTGATAGCGATATGCGATATGTGATATAATGAATTTCTATTGAGCCTTGCACATTATCGGACGTCGCGGACGCCTGTGCATATGTTCGTAAGCCGCGGCGTACGGACGCGTCCGATAACGTGTTTGCCCCTTGACAATAAGTTAACCCTTCCTATGTGAGCTAACCATTTTTGGTTAGACGCTTTCCGCGCTGTGCTAACTGTAATATTTATTCATTATTATCTTAATTGTTTTACGAGATAATGTTGTAACGTTATAATATTTCAAATTTCAATGTGATCATTTTGCAGTTATTCTTTTTACGATCCGTATAGTAGTTTAAAAGTTATGCGCAAAACTATCCCGGGAAGAAATTTTACCCCGCCATAGGAGGGGCAGGTTACACCAGCTTCATAGGAAACCAAATGTCGACTACAATTTAAAATTGAATTTAAAATTGAGTTTTTGTTACGATCACTTTGCATATTCGTAGTTCGTTTGACTTTGCCGTTTACTTAACCGTTCCGTTAACTTCCGTTGGCTGCGCGGCGGGCTGCTCTACTTCCGCCGATAAAAATACCGCCCGGTCTAAGGTTGGGCTTCCTGTCGTGCGGCGGCTGAATATCCGTGGGGTATTTTTTGCGTCTGCACCCCCTTTCTGTGCTCTTCGCCCGTCTGTTTGTAGGCGAACGCATTGGCAATTAAAAATGGTGCAGCGGAAGTGCTCCCCGGACTTCCGGATACTAATGGCGTCGTTAGCCTTTCAGCGATGGGCGCAAGGGCGGGCGCGTCCACTTCTTTCTGAAACAAAACGCGGATCGAGTAGTGTGAAGCGTGGCGGGGTTCAGGCGGGGGGTCCGGAGGGGTGACAGTGTCGCCATGGGCATGACGGACCATTATGTAAACAGTCGTCTGGCTTGCTATTCAAAGGATACTTGTTTATTTACTCAGATACATAGTAGGGATGGACATATATGTCCGATATATCAAAAACATCGATGGCTAGAGATTGCTGTTCGATGTTTTTTAAATCGGTGGTGTCTTATCGATGTTTGGCACCATCGATGTTCGTCCGTCGATATTTCTTATTTATACAGTATGTTTTCATTTGCTCCATATATGAACAAAAATATTTTTTGGAAGTTTTTAACACTTTAACCCCTGGGGCGGCAAAAAGGCCGATCGGCCTATTGCAGTGATTGACAGATTTGCACCAAGCCGTTTCAGCTGGCCTCCATATATATTATATAAATATATACTACGTGTCTAACAACATTAATTATTAGGAAATGAGAGAGGATTCATAAAAAAACAATATTGTTAGTATTTTTTTACAAAATTGACCAAAAGTAGGTAAGGTGGTTAAACGACGAATTTCAGAAATTAAAAATTGCCGATTCCTATTTTTAACATATATTTAATTACTTGTCTTTAATTATAAATAGGACAGAAAGCGAATTTACCGCGTGAAATTTGTAGCAACCGTCGTTTCGGTGACGTTGCAGCCGCCGTTGTCCAGGGTAGACTGAAGAGCTGTCAATCCGTTGTTTTGCGGGTAGGCCGCATACGGCTGTCGCCACTGCGTAGATTATAACTGTGGTGGGGGACCGGGCTCGGCTGCAACGTCACCGAAACGTCGGGTGCTACAAATTTCACGCGGTAAATTCGTTTTCTATCCTATTTATAATGTCAAACAACCGCGATAGTCATCGATTTTATATTGTCTTTAATTGTTTTATTTATAACACCTATTTTGAATTCTACACAATATCGCTGTGTTCATCTGTATTATTGATTTTATCAGAAAAAAAACTCATATGGAGTCAACAGCAAAATGAGTCCAACAAGCAATGTTTTTTAAAATAAATCGATGTTTCCGTTACGATGTTGCTATCGATGGTAACATCGATGTTTTTCCTTCGATGTCCATCTCTAACACATATATACAAACACAAGGGATATTTTGTTAGACTCTTCTAATGCCCGCCTCCACACGTTGGCGAATGTTCGTGCGTCCCAAGTGGGCGTAAATAACTATTGGGAAATATATGTAGAAAACTCTTCTAGCAGATATGCCAACGTCACCATACCAAATATGAGCTGTGGTTGTCAGCCTGCGAGCCGCGCTTGCGCACTCTGCGCACCCATTCTAATTTCCAAGTGATTTTGACAGCTCCTAGCTGTCAGCTGGCTATACTTTACGTAATATGTAACACGAATATTCAGCAACGTGTGGAGGCGGCATAAGTGGAATGATGACTACAACCAGTGGCGTGCCCAGGGTTCGTAAATAGGGCAAGCCCGACATACCTCTTTGTGTTTTTTTTTACGCTTTTTATAGTAAAAAAGTGGTACCTCTTTACTCTTTAATCTTCAGTTTGAAATTTACTGCTTGGGTCGTACATTCAATAAAGCACACTGAAGGCATGCTACTGCAAGACAGAATTTAACATATACTTATCAGCAGTCGCATACCTCTAGTGGCTTTAAAGGACTCTCTAGCTAGACGATCAAGCATGCTTGTCAAAAATCGCGTCGCGGGCTGGGAGGGGATCGTAAACCGCAGAAAATATGCATTTTTTAAAAATATTTACCAAAAATGCCAGTCACGTCATTCATCAATCAATTACTTCTAATTAACGTGACTCCCTGGTATAAACTACAAAATTATGCATTTTTGGTAAATATTACAAAAAAATATTTGTATATTTCCTGCGGTTTTACGATCCCCTCCCTGTCCGCGACGCGAAGCTTGTCAAGCATGCTTTTTCGTCTAGAGAGCCCCTTAGAAAAGCCATTTTATTTGCTTGAGTTGACCCTTGCTTGAGTTGATAAGTTGACCCTTGCTTGTATGAGCTGTAAGACTATTTTATAAAAAAGTGAACAAAAAGTAAAATAAGTGACCCTTAGAAAGCTAGCCATGGGAATGAAACTCACGCTGGCATATTTTCATCGTTTATATTCTAAATCGAAGCGTCTACCTTTTTTCAAAAATGATTTTATTACGTCTGAGTAAAATGATGGCGAACGCTTTAATTCTTTTAACAACTGTTTTTCAATAGCAACCATAACTCAGATAGACGTTCCTGACCCTGTGTATTTCTTAGGTAAGTATGAATAAGCTTAAGAGATGAGAATGCACGTTCTGCGGAAGCACTTGTAGCAGGAATAGTGACGACAAGATACGCTAACTTCAACAATTGGGGAAAGGTGTCTTCGAGGCTATTCTGACTAATTCGTTCAAAAACATTGCAATCTTTCAATTCAAGAGAGGAGTACAAACAAATCATTTGGTTCTTTAAAACCTTCTGTCAAAATGGTTTGCATAAATGTCAAATAATGAATCTAATGCCTTTGTAGGAAAATCTAAACGGTATTTCTCGTATAGTTTGTTGTTGAAGAGTTGGAAAAATTTCAATTTGAAAATTTGCGAATATCGATCGTCAATTTCGCAAAATATGTTGTCAATTAATTACCTGGACAAAAAGTCGTTTGTATTCAGTATGAGCACAGCGTACGTTGCGTCTCAAACGAGGTGCTGAGTTATTTTAAAGATTGTTTTCATAAATTTGATCAAATTCATATTGAAATTCAACACGTAACCAAGTCTGAAATTCCTTTATTTTGTTTTCCTTTCTTAATTCCTATAACCCACATCGACTTGTGATTTTTGAAGAATGTTGTACAAACGCTCAGTTTTTTAAAAATTCGGCGGAAAACAAGGTGAAAAAATTTAAATGGAATGATCGCATCGAGTTTTTAAAATTCTTCGCTGCTAAAACCGTATCCCCGTCTTAGTCCTGCGGGTTGTCACATATGTCAGAAAACAAAGTAATAAGAATACATTACTGACCACAAAGGACAATTTCCTCCATTTTTTTATCAGGCACTAAAACCACAAATCAATTGAAATTACACAATAAAAAATTAGCCCGACGTCACTCGCACATTGCAATCCAAACTAATTATAATGAAGTCGCGCTTTCTGTTGACACGTTCGCATTCGCAGTTCGCATTCAACGTCATGGCTAAGCAAGCCCGGCTTAGCTCCCGATACAAAAGTTGTATATACACATATATTGTTTAGCGTAATTTGCCACAGGTGCGAATGAGAGGAACACTGATTTTGAAAGCCGCATTGAAAGCCCATAATGTGCGAGCGAGACAGCAATCGCGCCCTGTCTATAATTATCGCACCCTGTCGATAACAGATTTTTTCTCGCGTGGAGCGAGCTGTGCGCGCTAGATAGCAGTAGGAGCGCTAGCAAAAAAAATTGTTTAGTTGTTTTTTTACGAATTGTGTTATTCATTTATTTAATTGTTAATTTGGAATTATAGGCAAGCCAGGCTTTTCGGCTTATATGAAGAGACCGCCACTGACTACAACTACTTAGTGATGGGCATTAGGTAGATAAGTAAGTAACTTAGTAAGTTTTATTTCGAAACCCCTTCCAGGACGTAGAAATTACAAATTTATTTGTATACAATTATTACGTCTTATTGCGTCCGATTTTACAATAAAACATTTAAAATCTATATAATAAAAATGAGTCGGGTTTTATGTGTGTTACCTAATAACTCACGATCCCCTAACCCGATTTGGATGATTCTTTTTTTGTTTTGTTCATAATCACTTCGGTCTTACTATAGGCAATAAAAAATCCGGAAAATCTCTAGGAAAAGTGAGAAAAATGTGAAAAACTGAAAATTATTTTAGTACTAAGCTTGATCATAGATGGCGTTGCTTGACAAGAATAAAAATTCGAAAATCAAGATGGCGGTACAGTTAACATTTGACAGTTAAGTTGAATTTTACGATTTCTTGATAGCGTTTTCGTGATTCTGAAGGTAAATCAACTGAATTAAATGATGAAATGGCATTGATGAAACTGGCAATTGGCAATTGATGAAACTGCTCTTTTGGTGTGACAAAAAATAAACAATCAGACTGCTTTCAATGAAGAATTTAAACAAACAATGCAAATTTCAAACAACTGTCGATGAAAATTACCTATGTTAACGCCATCTGCTGCTAAGCGAACAAATTCGTGGCGAGACGAAGTTCGCCAGGTTCCGCTAGTACATAATAAAAGCAATGTGCTGATACAATGAAAGGAACCAGTTTCAGAAGTTTTCTGGTAACCATTTTACTTTCTCGGTCTACCAAACAACGAGGAGGGAAAGTATTGTGAACGCTCCTTTTTTATTCGAGATGATGAAAGACATCCCCTGAACCGATTAAGACCATTTTCAGATTGAAGTCTGTCTGTGGCTCTCTCTGTCTGTCTGTGTGTCTCTGTGTATTCCTTTACGATACCGCCCAAACGCTTTATCCGATTGATCTGCAATTTGGTATTCAGGCATCATTTGGTCATAGCTAGAGTTTAAAAGGTTGTTGCTAAGAATCCTCACCTTAACCTCACTCTATCTCTTTAAGTTACTAACTGAGTTTTTTAAGAATAAAGAAACACATTATAAAAAGTTTTCAGATACACATACTAAAAATACGAGAAATAAATTAAACATTTTTATACCATGTATTAAACTAAACACAGCAAGGCAAGACAAAAAATACTCAGGGCCATATTACTTTAACAGGCTACCAGAAAGTTTAAAAACTATTCAAGTGGAAAGCTTATTCAAAAAGTTACTTAAAGAATTCTTATTAGACAAAGCTTTTTACTCGATCGATGAGTTTGTTAATTTTAAATAATTTTTCAAATTTTTGGGTCATTTTTTTGACAATTTTAAGTAGCATTTTTTAATTATTCTGACTTTTTCTGATTTTAATTTCTTGATTATTTTTATCAATTATTTTAATTTGTGGTTTTAGTAAATAAATCTTAAAAATGATTTGGATGCCCAAAAAGCAATAATGAAGTAACTGTATGTACGTGGTGATAAATTTAAATATTGTAAAAACGAACTAATATACTGTAATTTAAATGTATCTAAATATTAAGTTTCTACAATCTGTTAAGATTTTTTTGGAAATAAAATAAATTGAAAAAAATTGAAATTAAATTGTTGAAATTTGTCCAGCGGGGGAGGGGGCGCATTAGTAATATTTGAATCTCGAAATATCTGATTTAGAGACTTGAAATTTGATACACAGATGTTTGTTGGGACAAAATCACATCGTCAAATGTTGGTTGGAATATCTCTTATACAATTTATACTTCTTCTTCTGTGGGTGCCTCTCGAACTAGTAAAGATTGGCAATCAGCTTTGCATACTTCTTTTTGTTCCATATGAAGCTGATTACCAGGGGAAATAGTGAAGTGGTTTCCCGTTGCCTTCTGCTTTAAAACCTTCGAAGAGTATTTGGCTCTCCAAGTCCAGACCACTGAAGCCTCTTACAGATAGTCGCCCTACTGGGTGTTAGGTTATACCGCCTAAGCTCGGTCGTTATTGCCTCGTTTGTTCTCTCGCAGGGAACAACGCGACGACCTCTGGGTCACCGCCGCCAGCTACATATTTAAATTGATCCATACATTGTAATCAAATAATAATGCTTCCTGTTGCGCTTGAACAAACAACGCCCTTATCCAAGGTTGTTATCGGCCGCTAGTTTTGAACGCACCTGCTCTGGCGTGAGTCAAGGGTCAAACCTCGGGCCTTTGCTGTTCAATCTCTTTGTTAACGATCTAAGTAAAGTAATCGTGTCAGCAAAATGTTTAATGTTTGCCGACGATATTAAATTGTACATGTCCACTGAAACTGCTGAGGCTTTTCCATATGAGGAGGAGGAAGCTTTTCCAGCGTGATATTGATGCCGTCTGGTCATGGAGCCAGAATAAAAATCTCTCATTCAATATATCCAAATGTTCAGTGATGACATATACTAGATCGACCGCACCTCTGATGTATGATTACTCCATCACTGATGAGGTGGTAACTAGGGTTGAGAAGGTAAAGGATCTAAGAGTTCTCTTCCATTCCCAGCTTACATTCAAGGAGCACATTTCTGATTTGTCCAAGTCCTCTTTTAAGCTACTAGGGTTTGTTATTTGCAACCTAAAGCATTTCACAATGTACGGGTTATGCATAAATTGTATAATTCAATTGTGAGAAGTAGATTGGAAACGAATGCAGTTATATGGAATCCACATCAGGATCATGATATCACTATGTTGAAAAAAATTCAAAAATGTTTCTTACGCTTTATATATTTCAAGCAGTACGGATATTATCCGTACTTATACCCTACTAGTTTCTACTAGGCATGGTGGGCTATAACTCTCTTAAGTTGCGTAGAGAAATGCTCGCCATGGCCTACGTTTTCAAGCTGATCCGGGGAAGAGTTGATAATCTAATGAAATAAATAAATAAAAAAATAAATAAAATTTGTAGGTTTGTTGTAGTTGTTTCTGCGACGCAGTGCCCTATATGTAAGTATACAGGAATAAGTAGATAGTAAGTAGATAATCATTTTTATTTATTCAATTTCATATGTCTGATTGTTGGGGTTGGAGTCCTATATATTATAGTATTAAATATATAGTATGAAAATAATCCCAATAGTCCACCAATCGTATATTAAAATAATCCCAATAGTCCACCAATAATCACCAATAGTATTAAAATAATCACAAAATACATTTCTGACATTAAAAGCTACTCTCGTGGCTCGTTATTTGTCGTTATTTTTTCGGTTAAAAGTTAGTATTATCTTCCTCTTCATTATAGTTGGATGTAGATGGCGATGACATTAACCCGTTGAGTATGATACGACCAAATTTGGTTCTGAAACAATTATCCGTTGAGTATGATAAGACCAGATCTGGTTCCGCGTTTTTTTCACTTCTTTGACGTTCTCATATTTATTTATAATTATCTAATTGTTTTACAAAATGATATTTCAATATTCTATATTCGAAATTTCAATGCAATCATTGTGCAGTTGTTCTTTTTATGATTGGTGTAGTAGTTTCGTAGTTATAGTACTTTAAGGTCGATGTCGCCGAAAATCCTGCAAAAGAGACAGATGCATCCATGAAAATACCCATTTACTCCAAGGGTTAAATAGTTGTGCAGTATATATGTCGCTTTAATTATTTTATCGATCAATTGAAGTTTACACTCAAATGGTCGGCGGTAACCAAGCCATTACTGGATAATATACCAAAAGCATTTTCAACAACATTGCGTGCTCTGCAGATACGATAGTTAAAATGTCTCTTCGCTTGACTTTGAATTGTATTGTTTATTAAGTTTTTACATCAACTGCATGGGATATAACTACCTGTGGTGACGGGTTCGCCAGTTGTAATTGCCGCCAGAAAATGTCCTTCACACGCAGTAAGAATTCGTCTTTCTTTCAATTAAAATGTTAAAGCTGTAGAGTTCATACAACATAAATGACGTACTTGTGTATGGCGCATAAAAAGCGATTGATTTAATATTATTCTTCCCTTACTAATTTAACTTCTATAAACCTTTAGTTCTGGAGTTAAAATTCCATAAACCGTACATTGGCCAAACAATGCCAGTGGATTAAACCGACCCAATAGTTTTCCTGCATGGATTCAAAAGTTGTGTTTAGAAAATCATTTATTATGCAAACCACAACTACTTCCATGTTCAATTATCCAGTAATTTTAAAACAGGCACATTCACCACCCATCGATAACGAATAATAATTATAATGCAAATTACATTAACAAAGCGCGACGAGTCCGCTTAAATTATTTAACGAATTATTCCGTCCGCGCGAGGCTTTGGAAGCCTATAATTTTTGTTTCATCCGCTGGAAAAGTTACGAGTATATGTACCTACTCGATAAGTTATTTCCTAGGAAAATACAACTTGAAATACGTCCATTAAGTGATTGATCCTGGCAGCAATGAATTGAAAATCACCCGCGCTAGCGTTTTTACGGATGCTACCTCTGCAGAGTTGGGTGTTAAAAAACGATGAAAATATGTAAGCATCATAAAATTAGGTAGGTAGGCGAAAGTAACTATTAGTTAAATTATGGTTTTTGGTCTGCTTTTATTATTTTTGACTATGTATTACTTTCAAATATTGAATACCCTTTGTTATTTTTAATTATTTTATTAAATGAAGGTTATTTTTTAAAAATATGTATTATATATTTATTGAAATTATATTTCTATTTTTGATTATTATTTTATTTTTGTCTATGTAAACTTTAGGCATGTATTATTTGTAGGTTTCTTGTCCGTCTTTTGATTTGGTTTTCCTTGTAGGTAAAATAAACAGAAATTATGAAAATTACCTTTATAAAATAAAAAAAGTAAATTATAATAACAATAACAATAATAATAATAATAATGATTATAAATTAAAATAAAAATAATAAAATAAAATATATATCTTAGATCTTTCCTTGACACAACCGTGGCACGCTAGTGTGACTCCCGAAGTGAGCTCGCCTTAACACAGGGTTGGCTAGCAAGGCGGGCTCGACTGCTCTTTGCTTAGCACAATTGAAAAATAATTATTTGCGTTTAATGTATGCGCTATGTAACCTGGGCTCAGACAGATATTTTTATAACTTTAAAAGCATACAACGGCATTGTCTACATTGTCATTTCATTTTCTGTTGTGCTCATGCATTTGAATGTATATGTATATGCACATAAAATAAAATAAATAAATTAAACTATATACAATCTGTGAAATCATATAATCATGAAATCATGTAATATTCAACATACCAATTCTGTCAAATTACTTAATCCTTTGATGCAGCCTGGCGTGAAGCAGGAAACTGAAAACTGAAAGACCTAATGCAGATTTTTTATTCTTGATTTTTTTTGGCCATTATTTTCTGAATTCGGTGAAGACTGCAATATTTATATATAGGCTATGTTTTAGCAATCTATTATAATTATACAAAACGAAACTGAAATTGAAATTAACACATTTTTTTCGTCAAAGAAACGTCTCTACGTGATTTTGATAACCAGAACATTTCGATTTCAATTCTCCCTGTACCTACTGGTCAAAGCGATTAAGGGTCTAACTTACGAGTATAATCAGTCGCTTTCTTATATTTCTATTCACAACCTTATAAACCCATTTATATCAGGTTTTAGACTATATCACGGCACGACTGCTGCTTTGGCTCATGCTTCCAATGATATTGGTCAAGCGATGGATAATTAACAGCTCACTATTCTCGTCCTTGTAGACTTGAGCAGCACATTTAACTGTGTCTATTATGGCATTCCCTTTGCTCTATTAACCCTTTAGGCCTCGGCCCCTCAGCCGATTGACAAGTTGATGTCCCAAAACATTTTAGTAAAAATTAGTAAAAAAATTAATTATGACACTGTCTTACCAAAACATAAATTACTGCCAAACCACTGTACCTACCCATAATTAAAATTAAACATATTAACATAATAGAATAAAACAAATTAAATTCAAATAAAATTAAATCGGGGCCGTCACGCTGAATCGTGTTTTTGCCGATATCGGCCAATCGGGGCTCTAGGGGTTAAAGCAGTCGCAGTCGCATTCGTCCGCAGTCACCTCGAATATGCTTCTCAAATATGTTCTCCTAGCTATAATGTTCACATAAAGGGAATTGACGTATTAATTTTATTTTCTTGAAAAATTTGAATTGTCGATCCTTTTTGTCGTTTCTCAACTACAACGAAGCAGCTACATTTCATGGGCTTCAATCATCACGATCAAGGAGAAAACGCACAGATGTAGTGTTTTTCCATAATTTGTTGACAGGTTACATTGATTGCTTTGATCTCCTTGGAATGGTATCTTTCCGAGTACCATCGCGACACTCACCAAACGGAGTTATTCCACCTTCTGCAGGTTAGCACTATTTATGGACAAAACTGTTTCATTTATAGGGCAGAGGGCATATACAATTTGTAATACGCAGCTCGGCAGTACTGACGTATTCAATACGTTATCAACCGCCAATATGTTTGTTTATTCTTCTAAAATAAGGTTAAGTGTTTAAATTACAAATATTTAAGTGGTAACATGTAATTAGCTATGTCTTAGAAATTTAAAAAATATCTAATAAATGTATTGTAACAGCTGTGCTGTATGTTTCCTTAATAATAAAATAAAAAAAAAATACGGGTTTTTTGACATGAGTGATTCATTTAAAAATCACCAGTGCGTCTGCAGGCTGTAGCATACGTAAAGTGTTGTTCAATGACAGGTCGCCCCTAGCATGGAACGTTGCATTGGTGGTGTTGACGGGAAACTTTGAATAGAGCCGCGTGCGGAGGACCGTCCTTTGAACATCAACCTATAATAAAGGGCCTGTCTCGGACCTCAGTGAGCCAAGCCATGAATACCGCAGATTTCGATCTGTCGCCGCGTCCGCGTTCGCTGTCCTGCCCTAATGTACTCATACAAGCGATCGTATCCATGAATCATCGAGTGAATCTTATATCGAAACTAGCTGTGCCTTGCGGTTTCACCCGCCGTTTAATTTAAAATAAATCGGATGATTTTAAAATAATTTAGAATACTTCGGCATAGACAATATTTATAGTAATATTATTATTGTTTGGTATTAGTTAGTATATACTGGTTTTCGCCGCAATTCGATCTAGATAAGGCATGCAAAAATAGAGTTTTAAACAACAATGAGCCCGTCACCTCAGGAAGTTTTAACGATTAGTCGTTCTATCTCCCTGGAGTGAGCGCAGAAGACTTGGACAAAACAGTCCACCGTCAAGCTCCGCCACAAACCCGTAAGAGGCCAACGCCTTAACCGCGAGATAGCCAGGAGTGTTACCCAGCGGGCTTACACTCACGCCCTTACTTTCAATTGCGACCAGATTACTCCAGTCTCTCGATTGGTTACGAGTTCGAGGTCGCTTGCGCGGTCCTCTCCCTTACGAAGTGGTGAAACGGTGTATACCGAATCTATCGCGGACCACGGCATCATTTGCCCGGCTGTTTATCCAGGATCGGGTAGCCGATGGTCGTTTCAAGAGCAGTTGCCGTAATGTCCGCAATCACCCCCGCACTATAGGAAAGAGTACTGCTTCCAGACTCCCCCGACTGTTAGTTAGTCAGAGTGCGCAATCGATTGGCTTATGCCGCACGGAGCGCAGACCGTCCAGGTGCGCCGGAAGGTTGATTCCTAGGGAAAACTAACCCGAGGGCCAGAGTCCTACCCAGGCTCGCACTTCATGCGTGGAGTCCGTCGGATGGGTGTCGTGTATATAAACGTTTATATAAACGTTTATATAGTCGTGTATATAAACGTGTAACAACATTTCTGACACAGCTAATGTCGCTTACCAAATAAACATAACGTATAATAGACGAAATTGACCAACAAAAAAAAACGACTCTAAAATGTTGTATAAGTGCAGCAGCCTTGTCATATTGATACTTAGAACAGGCTCTCATAATTGAATGCGTATACAAAATTGTGTGTCTGCTGTTGATCTCGTTGGAAGCCAACCCTAGGTGCCGCAGTCCTGTCTTGGTCAAACTTAGAACGGGCTGTTGTAATTGAATGCAAATACAAGATGTCGTGTCTGTGCTGTTGACCGTTAAGGAGTACCCTCGTTGGGAGCCAACCCTGAGTGAAGCAGCAATGACATTGTGAAACTTGATTGCGTATACAAAATTGTGTGGCTGTGCTGTTAACCGTGGAATAGTAGCGTCGCCGGGAGTCGATCCTGGGTGTAGAATCAGATCATGCTCACCATAAAAATGCATTGGGCCCGATTGCGTTTCTTTGTGAACTAAAACTAAAATTAGTCCAAGCGAACGAGGCAGAGCAATATGTTAGAGCGGAATATGAAACGAACGATCGTCGATAAATACTACCTGATGAACTTATACTCGTCCAAATAAATTCGAGCATATTTCGTGCGGTGTAAGATTTGACCTTGGCGGGCAGTTTTAATGCGAAAAAGTGACAACCGGTCATCTCACACTCCGCTCTAGCGTATTGCTCTGTCACGTTCACACGAACTAATTTACGATTTTAGTTCACAAAGAAACGCAATCGAGCCCATTGTCGTCTGAACTGAACTAACATGTAAAATATCAACTTTATAGGCTAAGAGGAAGTGGTTTTAATTCAGCTTGAAAGATTAGACATAAACAAACATACTGGCAAACATGGCAAGGTAAATAAAAGCTTGTAAAATGGTTATGGTCGAACAAAAAGAAATTATACAAACAAATGTTTCACAAAAAAAAATATGACCAAGCTACCAAATTTTGTCGTTCGTGGCCTTTCTCTAAAAAGTCTCATGAACTACCTTACAGGAAGATCTTAAAAGACGAAAGTAGGCGGCTTCTCAAGTTTGGAAAAGATAAATTTGGTGCCACCAGTAGTATATTGGGACCCATATTATTAATTACGGAAGGCAACTATATATCCTATAAAGTTGATATAGTTGATATTTTACATGTTAGTTCAGTTCAGACGACAATGGGCTCGATTGCGTTTCTTTGTGAACTAAAATCGTAAATTAGTTCGTGTGAACGTGACAGAGCAATACGCTAGAGCGGAGTGTGAGATGACCGGTTGTCACTTTTTCGCATTAAAACTGCCCGCCAAGGTCAAATCTTACACCGCACGAAATATGCTCGAATTTATTTGGACGAGTATAAGTTCATCAGGTAGTATTTATCGACGATCGTTCGTTTCATATTCCGCTCTAACATATTGTTCTGCCTCGTTCGCTTGGACTAATTTTAGTTTTAGTTCACAAAGAAACGCAATCGGGCCCAATGCATTTTTATGGTGAGCATGATCTGATTCTACACCCAGGATCGACTCCCGGCGACGCTACTATTCCACGGTTAACAGCACAGCCACACAATTTTGTATACGCAATCAAGTTTCACAATGTCATTGCTGCTTCACTCAGGGTTGGCTCCCAACGAGGGTACTCCTTAACGGTCAACAGCACAGACACGACATCTTGTATTTGCATTCAATTACAACAGCCCGTTCTAAGTTTGACCAAGACAGGACTGCGGCACCTAGGGTTGGCTTCCAACGAGATCAACAGCAGACACACAATTTTGTATACGCATTCAATTATGAGAGCCTGTTCGAAGTATCAATATGACAAGGCTGCTGCACTTATACAACATTTTAGAGTCGTTTTTTTTTGTTGGTCAATTTCGTCTATTATACGTTATGTTTATTTGGTAAGCGACATTAGCTGTGTCAGAAATGTTGTTACACGTTTATATACACGACTATATAAACGTTTATATAAACGTTTATATACACGACTATTCTACACGATATCGCCTTCAGAATATTTGACAGCACACTTTGCACACTATCGTACACGATCGTAACGTACAATCGTGTTTTTTTACATGCGCGCGACTTTGCTATGAGGTAGCGTTATTAGCATTCAGGGCAGTCGAGGGGAGGGGGGGGGGCGAGATTTGGGAAGGGGGGCCGAGATTTCGATGGCCTAAGAGCCTCTACATGGGCATATCCGGCACTGACGTGGCACTGACTACAAAACCAACATCGCGCGGTGCCTACACTCCGCAGTATTTTGGAGACTCTTCCTCTTCTTACTTTGCCGAGTGGTCCTGACCTGTTGCAATATCTACAAAGACGGCAGGTCAAAAATAACTGCACATTTATCGGCGAACGCGAAACACTCGATATTTATCGTGATATTTGAATCTTGATCCAGTATCACGATATTTATCAAGAGTGTAGTATAGCATATCACGGATCGTGATATGGATCACAGGATTTCTAGAAATCCAGAAATCTAAGACCTGGATCAAGTATCGCGCTTTATATGATATACCGAGCATCTATTGTATTTATATTATTTCGGTAATATCGTGTCAGTATTCATTCTGGCATCTATGGTGGAGGACGCGCTAAGCGAAAACCTTCTACTGCGCCTCAAAATAACGTCATAAAATATTGAAATTTGTACAAAAATACGTAAAATAATACAAAAATATGAAACGTCAGAGTTAGCTTTTCTCTCGCAGAAATGGGCTTTATCATTATTTTATCTTGTTTATCACTTGGAGTAAATTTTCAACGCAAGTATTAAACATGCGAAAATAATTTACATATTCATCCATATCTTGGTATACTTGTGTCTGATTTAACAAATTCAAATACGTATATTTGTCTTGGAGCCAATATTTTGTTATTTTTTTCTCTTTGATCTTCATTTAACGCTAATGCTAATATGTTTGCAACACAAGCTTTCTTTAAATTGTCACATCACTGGCTCACGTCAATGAAATGAAATTTACCGCAGTACTGGCGCGTTTCGTATCAAACTAATATCATTGATTTTATATCAATGCTAATATTATCGACTTGCGATTATCAATATTACGAAATATCGAGTGTGTATCAATAAGTGCCTCGATGTAGACTAAACAAACTAAGCTTGCCCCTCACTTAAGATTGCAAATAATCAAAGTACCACAGATACATACTTCAAACTGTAAAACTTATATAAACACTATTCTTAAGCGAATTTGTTTTCTCAAAATCTATATCCGCTTAAAAAACAGGCTTCTTTATCTTATCAAAATATCGATCTACATAGCGTTAATTGAATGTCACCTTATGAAGGTATTCTTATGGCTCCATATGTTATAGTAGGTATATGGAATACTAGGATGGGGTTCTAGGATGGAGCTTTAACTCGTTTTCAAAAGAAATACCATCTACAATGTTGCATTTTAAATTAATCTATCCACAGCAAGTAGGTATCGAAACAAATAGTAAAAGTTTTAAATTAATCTATCCACAGCAAGTAGGTATCGAAACAAATATTAAAAGCAATGAATCCCTTTCATTACAATATAATACAAGAAAATCGAAGAGTAATTATTTCGATGTGTAAAACATAAATAATTATTATAGATCTAGGAGATTGAGTATATCAATGTCGCACAAAACTGTTTACTCGATTCATAGACATAAATAGGGCAAAAAAGATAAAAAATACAATTTCAATAACAACAATATATTATTAGATCAATTATGAAATAAAACACATGTAATTTTATCATCATTTTATTATAACTGTTAATGGGCCTAGATAACGAACTAAAAACATTTCGAATATCCTTACCTATGTGTAATAAATAATGAAATATTAACCTTAATATTCATGGACAAGACATCAATCTTTGTGGGGAGCATAAATGGTTTAATTATAATGAAAACATATATAGCGAAACCTCACGGTAGCCCACTATTTTTCGAACCTAGTGAAATAATTCTGCACATGATCAGACATTTCCTAATTAAATCAGGGAAAATTAATTTAAATTTAAATTTATATTGAGGGTTTATTTTATTGCGCTACTGTCATCTGTCGGCGGTAACGGGAACTGGTAAGCAGTGGTCTGTTTGCGTTGGTACCGGGTATTAGAGAATGAGTAGTCGCGATTGCATATAGATAGCAGTTTGCCTATTCATTCAAGTTTTATTAACAAAATAAAAACTTAGCGTACCGTAAACTGCCCTTACTATGCACCAATTTTCATAAAATTTTATCGAAAACATTTTATAGTTTATAGATATACAGTTGATGTATTTTAATTAATTAAAAATAGATTATATAAGATACACGGAAAAGGTATAATATAATTGAATAAGTATCCCAGGATGTTTCTGTGATTGATCGAAAAGTGGTACATTGAATAGTGGCGATGTGCCCAACAATGTACAATCACAGAAATATCATTGAATCAGTACCAATTATTTAGGCTGGTGGATTGTTTTGTGCTGTTGGCCGTTGAGGAATCCTTCCGTCGGGAGATAACCCTGGGTGCAGTAGCCAGGTCATGGTGAAATTTAGAACGAGCTGACATAATTGAATGCATATCCGAATTTGTGTGTCTGGCTGTTGACCGTGGATAAATATCCTCGTCGGAAGCCGATCCTGGATGTATAATCAGGTCATGCTCATCATAAAAATGTATTGTCATCGGATCTAAACCAACTTCATAGGATACCAACTTCATAGGATAAGAGGATATCGTTCGAATTCAGCTTGCAAAATTTGACCTAAACAAACATTCAAAAATTAACAAACATTGCAAGGTATTGCTTTCTTCGGCTAAACGAATACTCCCCCTTATTATAATGACATGTACAATAAACAAGCGAATCTCTAGTAGGTATATTTATATGTGCAATTAATATAGTAGGTTAACACTGATACAAGTAGTCCAAGAATATGGGAGGGGGGGGGGGGGGGTTCTATGGGAAAAATCCTTGTATTTTTATATTACATTTACGTCGTGTCCAATTGCCGGCTAAAAACTGCTCATAAACGTGTCAAAATATTTGTGTTTTAAGTAGTAAGTTTCATTACTACTTTAATCCTCACTTAACATACATATGTAAAAAAATAGTATCTAAGAAACTTTGGACCTACTAAAAGCTATTTGTCGTAAAATCTTATTACAAAACAAATTAAAGGCTAATCTGATAAAATAGTTCATAATTCTAATGGCTACCTACTAAAAGCCACTCAACACAATAATTGAAATAGTGAATTTAAACGGTTTTATATGTGTTTTTTTGGACGCTGAATCCGATTTTCAACTTTGCGACCTCGCCATAGGTGAGCTAACTTCAGGAATCGTAAAAAACTGCAAAAAAATGCGTTTAATTTAGTTTTTCGCTTATAATTCAGTATTAGAGCATTTTTTGATAACAACTATATAGGACAAAATTAGAGTGGATAAAACTTCCTACAATTCATATCTACAGAATTTATTCCTCCAATGTACCAAACCGCCGCTAAAGCGCGCTCAAAAATGGTAATTTTGTGTGACTTAGAGAAAAACGCAGAAAATGGCAGTATGAAAGTGCGGTACATAACTAATTTTGTACTGAATAATCGTTATCAAAAAAAATCCTTATTCGAGAATTACAAACGTAAAACTAAATGAAATTCAAATTTCTTGCGGTTTTTCGCGATTCCTGAGATTATCTCACCTTCCGTGAGGTCACAGAGATAGAGAAAGATAGAGAAAAAATACATGCAAAACCGTTGAGAAAAATACTTCCGATTTTTTTTCATGGAAACGACACGCTTGGATCTCATATTTTTATTTATTTATTTATCCTATTTTTTATAGTTACATAAAATAGATTGCGTTCATTTTTTTAACACATTTAAAAAAAATACACAATATGAAAATCGCGAAAGGGACTTGTCAGGATTTCATCACCCCACTAGGTATACGCCTGTGTTGGGGTGATGGATACAAAGTTCTGTGGTATTTGCTGAGCCTGTACGCCTTGCCTGCTGTCTTTCTTCAGTCTCATAAAAAACAATACGTAATATAATTTAGCATAATATTATATAAATAATATAATATAACATAACATATTACAATATAATATAATATCATATGTTTTGACATCTAAAATAATGTATCATATTTATATATAATATAGTATAACATAACAAAATATAACATATTATAATCTGTATATCTGTATATCCTTAATTTACATCTATATATCCTATAATTTGTGGTTAGAAATAAAATATTTTATTATATCATACTTTCGCATTCATCTCTAGTATAATTTGAAAGCCAATCAGATACCCGTCTCTTGAACTGGTTTTCGGTTATGTTTAAAATCTGTCCTGTATGCTTGGACTAAAGAGAATACATTCAATTTAATATACGTCGGACTACTTTTAAAACGCTTATATTTAGTGTTTGTTGGCGTTTGTTCTCAGGTTGGCGTGGCTAGCCGAGCTGGTACCGGTTGTAAATAATAATTTCATAACGTTTTAAACTTTCGTAATTATTTTAATAAAGGCTGTCGGCCGCTCCGTTGCTTAACTCAGCCAGGCGTGTGCACAAAGCACGCATGAAAATTGAAATTTCCCCGCACCCGCCCTTAATTGTGGTGCGACAGGCGATCTAGCCATTTTCGTGTACGGCAGTCAGCACTTTTTAACTGCTACCTCATACATTATGGAGGCACACCTCCTCGTTGCGGAAAAAATATTGCACGATGGACCCTACCCTATTAGCAGTGCAAAAAGGCAGTGGCGCGCCTATGAAGGCATACATGGTGAAATCAATCTATATAATAAATTAATAGTTTAAAAAAAACACTATAAACACGCTTTTATAAATGATCTTAAATCGTGGTCAAAGTTCATTACTTTCTAAAAAGTCCAAACACGGCTATAATATGTACGATATTCCATCATGGGATGCCAGTGCCTATCTTCCGGCTTCATCATCAGACCTCGAAACCTAATCGTGGTCAAAGTTCATTCCAAGACTTTTCTAACAAGTCCAAATACAGCTATGATACCATCTTCCATCATGAAGTTCTAGTTCATATCTTCCGACTCCATCATCAGATCAGTTCGACAGTACCATATTATTGTACTGTTATCAGAAATACATACAGCTGCCAATTTTCATGACGCTACGATCCTAGGAAGATGGTTAAACTAGTTACCTTAGATTCCATTACATAGTTACATACAGGTCGACCTAATAAAAGCGTGTTAAAAATGCGATAAATGACACTAATAACGGAATGTTATTATTGTTATGACTGCTTAAATAACTGGTTTTTGAATATTGGTTAAATAATCAATCAGCCTTTTATAAAAAACCAATCATTATCAATCAATGTTGTTAGTATTTAGCCAAATAAATTGCTATTAGTTTCGACGGAAAATGCTATCAGCACCATCTGCATCTCACCGGCGCAGAAGAGTTGCCAAAACTTACTGTAACGGACCTTAAGTCCATTACATGCGATCAACAAGTGCATCGATTTCCAGTGAAAGCCACAGACACAATTCAGCTATTATTTTGACTCGTGCAACCATGAATCAGCACGATGAAACAATACTTTTACTCGGAATATTTTTGGATTGCATCATTGATCGGCCTATATAAACTGGCGCAAAAGCAACCAAATTATCATTCCCCGAGTGATCACCTTCCCCCAAGGTTGCGACGGCATTCGGCACTCTCTCTCACGAGTTAGGTCAACGAATCCGGCTCCTTCGTTTCCTTTCCGCATTCTCCCTGAGTCTCGAAGCATCAGTCTGTAATCCCACAGACTCGAGCCGTGCCCAGTACAAGATACTAGGATCACACGCACAATCCTCATCCGTATATCCTAGTAACCGCAGTCGCGCATCTATACACTCGCGTCAACGTAAATTATTCGGCAAGCGTTATAACTGGCAATATTCAAACCGTCGATCAATAAATTCCTTTCTATTTCACATCAAAACCGCCTTTCAATACGGAGATAATTCGTAAGTTGATACCACCACCTCACACCAAACAACCTGGAGTCTTGTGAGGGGTGGTCCCTCACAGTACTATGGCATTAAGCAATCAAATACCAAATATAATCAATGGTAATACAAAATAAAAAAACAAACGGAAAAAACCTCACAAATATTTTTTTCCTTTTTTGATGTACTTACAAATGAGTTCAATGTATATGTATATAAAATAAAATCCAAACCAACTGTTGAAAAAACAATTTAACTTCGAAATTGTTGTTGTTACACGGATGTTTTAAATGCTCGCACAGCATATTCAGGATCTTGAACCACTGACCACGAAAGATATCTTTGATTTCCGGGAATGTAAAATAATCACTTGGATTCAGTTTTGATCTGTAAGGAGGATGGTTCATTAAATCGATGTTATCCTGCTCCAAAAACTCTTCAGTTTTCAGAGAGGTGTAAGAACATCGTCGCATTATCGTTGCGGAGGTTATGTGACTTAATTCAGAGTTTGGTTATTATTTCTGGCATACGCACTGGTTATAAAATCCATCAGTTATTTTTCTGTGAGTTTCTCCCACTGCTGAAGGGTGGTTTTTGTGGACTGTAAATGTTATTTACCTTCGCGTTCTCTCGTTCTTCCTGGCCGCCGAGTAGTCTCCCGTATCTGGTTCACACTCTATTAGATGATCACACAGTGAAAGAGTTTATTTCAAAAGAACGTTTATTGTCCTTCAATTTACTCGTGAGTTACAGTATACACTTAAATTATGCGCGCGAGTACGAGACCAGCCAAGGGCTGCCGTATGTACAACTATTATCCCGCCGCTTAAGGGTCGTTCATTCTCGACCTCGGTATTTTTGTGACTGTTCGATTTTCCAAAATCGTTCACTAGCCTCGCTAAAGCCCCGCCACTCTAACCCGTGATTGGTTAAAAGGCAATGGCGGCGGTAAGAGACCGGCCTACTGAGGGTTAAGGGGTGTGGCTTAGCGAGAGTACATATTATTCAATCAGGCTTACATTTTTAACTTAAATTAATCTCACCTTAATTGAAGGTAATTTTCTATAATATGTATTACTACTACATTATCATTAGGTTTATAGCGAAAATATGTAGATTAAACATTAACAATACATCATATTTAGTACTTAAAATTCCTTCGAATAGCTAGCAAAATTATAAGTATTTGATTTTATCCAAGCTTTCAGTCGAATAATTAATAGCCTCCTAATTACCTCAAACATTGCGATTATTTTGAGATTACCACATTTGTTTTAATATAAGAGGGTTGCGCGAGCGGCTTGCCGCGTTTACGATTTTTTGTTATCGGTCGACACCCTCGATATATCCACTGCGAGAAATGACAGGCTGATAATTAATTAGGGGTCTTCGGCCCTTAAAGACGGCGATATATTATTACCAGGACCTTTCATGGAATTTTGTCCTGCGTATTTAGTTAGGACTTCCTTGCGGATGATTTTAATATTTGAATGAGCCGTATTTTGTTTCAGTGTCTGTTATTTATGTCTGTTATGGGGTGGCTCGAGCGTGTGAAAGAGGAATATAAGCTTCTAAGAATCGATCTCTCGCGAACAGCCACCCATATTAGAAATGCAAGTGATAATTCGTACATTTCCCCGCTCATGGCAACGTGCCATTAACTTATTTTACGAATTATTTACCTTAAATCTACGTTATTTATATCTATGGCTTATTCTATTCGGGCGGACAATTCTAATCTAACTAGTTTGCTTATTGACCTGCGATAAATTTTTCCGTCGATTTTTACATCTACTATCCTGACAACACCTGTTTTGTCAGGGTAGACTTCCGTTACTATAGCGCGAGGCCATCTTCCTCTTTCTAGAGAGGGATCCAATATTAACACCAGTTCCCCCACCCTTAGTGGAGGTTGTACCTCCTTCCATTTAGGTCGAGAGACTAGCATAGGTAGTACTTCTTTAGACCACCTATTCCAAAAAGCGTCAGCTAGAGCTTGGGTCTGTCTCCACTGTTTACGGTTACATAAATCTCCAATGGTAAATTTACCCATAGCGGTGCTGTTAGAGTGTCCTAACAAAAAGCTTTGCGGCGTAAGTGGCTCCTGGTCTCGACTGTCTATAGTAATGTGCGAGATAGGCCGCTGATTAAGGATTGACTCCACTTCAGCCAATAAAGTCTGCATCATTTCCACAGAAGGCGCTCTTTCTTTCAATATGGCGTACAAAGCTCTTTTGGCTGACTTAACCATCGATTCCCAGCAGCCGCCATGATGGGGAGAAGCAGGTGGTATAAACCTCCAGTCAATCTGGTCGTTACTTAAACGTTCAAGGATACGTTCATCGTCAATCTCTGAAACGACCTTCTTCAATTCGGCACTCGCACCTTTTAGATTAGATCCATTATCTGACATTATCACCCTTGGTTTGCCCCGCCGGGCTATGAATCTTCTTATCGCTTGTATTGTCGAATTAGTAGACAAATCATATGCTAATTCAATGTGAACCGCTCGTGTGGTTAGACAAGAGAACAACACGCCATATCGTTTCTCCACTTTTCTTCGTATAGTCACCTGAACCGGCCCGAAGTAGTCTACGCCTACGGCGTTAAAACACCTCGTATGATGCTGCAAACGTGACATCGGGAGTTGTCCCATCAACGCTGTGACTGGTTTTGCCCTTCTCATTTTGCACAGCATACACTGGTATATAAATTTTTTGACCGTTTGACGGGGACTAATTAGCCAGAACCTCTGGCGTAGGTTGGCCAATGTCGTTTCAACCCCGGAATGAGCCATCTCCTCATGAGTTCTTACCACCAGTAGTTGTGTATAGCGATCCCGGCCGTCAAGTATTATGGGATACTTAGTGTCGTGTGGTATACCCGGCGCATTTGCGATGCGGCCGCCTACTCTTATTAAGCCCCGCTCGTCTAAGTACGCATTTAAACCTATCGAACGGCTATTCTTAGGTAAAGTCCCTTTCACTCGTATAAGTTCTATTTCTTTCTTAAAAGAACGACTCTGCGACTCCTTTAATAATATTATTTCAGCGCTGGCAATGTCTTGTCCGTTTAAAATGCAGTTATTCGTGGCACCTCTACATAGTTGAATAAACTTCCTAACGTATGCGGCTACGCGCAATAATCTGCGATGTTGGGAGAATCTCGCGACATCTATTGTGCTCGTAGGTACAGCGTGTAGCGCAAATACCGCCAATGGTTTATACTCGAGGGATATCTTATCCTTTTCCCCGGGTTGATGGGGAACCTTTGCCGGCCATACCTCTGGTGGCTGTCTAAGGTATTCAGGACCATTCAGCCAACGGCTCTCGGGCGAGAGGTCAATTTTTGACTTCGCTCTCGTAGCTTCATCTGCAGGATTACTACTTCCGCTTAACCATCTCCACTCCTCCGGGGTAGTCAGTTCGTCCAATACTCCCAGACGGTTAGAGACAAATTGTTGGTGGTCGGAGCTACGTGAACGTATCCACCAAAGTACGTTCATCGAGTCTGTCCATAAAATCTTTTCATGAAATTTAATTTTGTACTCGCTAGTGATTTTTTTCGCTAGTTCGGCGCCTAATAGTGCTGCTGTCAGTTCTAAACGCGGTATTGTCATTTTTTTTAACGGCGCGACTCTGGTTTTACTTGCGATAAAGGATGTGGTCGGTTCTTCGCCTGGTCTGGCTATTCTCATATACGCGACAGCGCACATAGCCTCTTGAGACGCGTCACAATATATGTGTAATTGTCTATTTTCGGAGGGATTCTTTGTTACGCCGTGATAGCGTGAAATCCTTACGTCCTTCGCCGAGCGAAGGGCATTTATCCATTCACCCCAACCTTTGAAAATATCTTGTGTGACCTCCTCATCCCAGGCTACACCGCTGGTCCACACCTTTTGCATTAGAATTTTGGCTCGGATAGTTATTGGGCTTAATACCCCGAGTGGGTCATAAATTGACATTACTACCTTAAGAGCCTCTCGTTTCGTTGGCACTCTCTGGCCCGTTTTTAAGGCGTCATCGAGTTTTTCTAACCTAAAATTAAATGTAAGTTGGTCACTTTCTGGCAACCATTCTAACCCTAAAAGCCGTTGAGAGCTTATCTCTCCTTTCTCCAGAGCAATATTATGGGTAGCTTTCCTTTCTTCAGGTATTTCGTTCAAAACGCTTTGATAATTAGACGCCCAGCCCTTTAAGAAAAAATTCCCTTGTTGATGTATGTAAATTATGTTTTTTATCACGTTACGAGCTTCTTCTATTGAAGAAGACCCGAAAGCAAGGTCGTCCATAAAGTGATGGTCTGTGATAGCCTCCACTGCTAGAGGGTACTGATTCTTGAAACGTTCAGCGTTTTTATTTCGGATATAGAGGGCTGATGTCGGGGATGACCGAGAACCGAATATTAAAGAGGACATTTTTAGGATACGAGGTTCTATATCGCGCCGATATCCCCGCCAAAGGAACAACTGACTATAGGTATCGTCCTCGATCACCTTAATACGCATGAACATGTCCCCAATATCGGCGGTAAAAGCCACCGGATGCTCGCGGAACCTAAAAAGTATACCTGTTATGCTTTGATTATAGTCTGGCCCCGTTATCAGTAAGCTATTTAGAGATACTCCCTTTACGCTAGCAGCAGCGTCATGCACGATCCTAAGCTTGTTTCCTTTGGCGGCGCTACAGACACCCAAGTGTGGTAAAAACCATATATCAGTTCGGCCGGCTAATTTGGAAGGGTCTACTTCTTCGGCGTAACCTTCTGCTAAGTACTTGTCCATTTTCTGACAATAAGCGTCTCCATAAGTCCGATCTCTGTCCATTTTTCTCTCGACGGCGTGAAGTCGAGCTAGCGCCATAGGTCGGCTATCAGGAAGAACACGTCTGTCATCTCGCCAGAGCAACCCCGTGTGCCATACCCCGCCGTTTAACGAAGTAGTGGATTCCAATAATTTTTTAGACCTTACCGAGTCCGCAAGTTCTCGCTTTTTATTCGGCCAGTCTTGCTCTAATCTGAGGTTTTCCTCGAGTAATCTCTGAAGAGACGCGTCATTGCTACCGCTATCACTTAGGCAGAAGCTATGTAATGCGTCATTTTGCCTATCTACAGATACTCGTCCCACTGGAACCCAGCCCAGTAGTGTTTTTGACAACGATAATTCGTCATTAATGCGCCTTAATCCGCGTGAAACGATTAATTCCCAACAATTAGCCCCGATTAGTAGGCGCGGTTGGACATCTGATATTTTGTCGACTTTCACCGCAGTCAAAGTGTCAAAATCAGAGGCGGCCGCCGATAAATTTTTTAATTTCGGAAGGTTTAACGCCGCAATACTATAAGCCTGCACGTCGAAAACCTTACGGCCCAATTCCCCCCTTATTTGAAACGAGACTGTTTCAGCCCCTTTAGAAGAAGTTTTCATACTTCCTATACCACATACCTCCATATTGGTGGGAGGCCCTCTAATATTCAGCTCTTGCGCGACTTCGCGGTCTATTATAGAGACCGTCGATCCGCTGTCTAAAAGCGCGTAAACTACCTTTCTCCCCTTTGGTCCTATTAACGTTATCGGTAAAACTTGCAAGAGGACTCTGTTGTTGGCTACTGTATGCGCGACAATAGCCCCGGTCTGTGTTTCACCTTCGGCTGTTGCCGTAATTATCTCGGTTCCGCCGAGCGCCGCGTCCGCGGCAGTAAGTAAGAAATGATACTTAAATCGAGGAAACCTTTTATAGGCTGGGCAGTTTTTCCTGCCGTGCGAAGGTGCAAGGCATTTAAAGCATCGCTTAAGTGATTTTACGACTCCCCAGCGAGAGTCTAGGGAAAGTTTTTTAAACCTTTCGCATTTGCTGAGAAAATGATCGCCGGTACAATTTGGGCATTTCATACGAGACTGCTCAGTCATGTTAAGAACGTAATTTTTATGATTTTGCTGTTTATACTTTTTATCGCGCGCTACTACTTGATTTTTTCTACCGCTGTCTAATGGACCTATTCCCGCATCTTGCGAGTCTATCGCTAGTGTTTCTAGCCAAGATGCGAATCGTATGATAACCGGTTCGTCTGGTTTACCCTTTCCTTTATCTCCTAGCCACAATGTTAATAAGTTTTTTGGCAACTTCGCTACAAGAGAACCTAAAAGTTCTGGGTTCCATAGGTGCTCAATCCTATTTACTGATTTTACTGTGGCCACCAGATTCTTAACTTGGCAAGCAAATTGCAACAATTCCTCTGCTTCTATAAATTCAGAGAGGTCCCTGGTTTTACGTAAATCAGCTAGTGTGCGCTGAATAATTACATTTGGATTTCCAAATAACGTCTCTAATGTTTTCATTATTTCGCCAACGTTCGCAGGGGATAAAAGTAACCCTGAAACGCAATCTCTTGCTCGTCCGCGTATCGCGGATTGCAAGCGAAGTAAGTTTTGTTCGTCATTCAGACCTATAACTTCGGTGGACTGGTTAAAAATCGATTTAAAGGCTAAAAACTGAAGTGGATCTCCACTAAAGTGTGGAAGTTCCTTGTTATATTGCGGCTTCGAGGAGGCTATTGAAATTACTCGACATACCTGGCTTATTAATTTTTTGCTCGCGCTGTCATCGGACCCGTCTCCTGTGCTGGAGCCAGCGGCCGCGGCGGCGTCTGTGGCCGCCGCGTCCGCTGCGGTCGCGATTTCGCCGCCCGCTGCGCGATGCGCCGCCCCGTCAGGTGCCGCCGCGCCCGCCTCGAGCCGCATCCCCTCGTGCGCCGCGCGATGTGTTGCCCCGTGAGGTGCCGCCGCGCCCGCCTCGTGCTGCATCGCCTCGTCCGATTCTTCTTCTCTCCTGCCGCGGTATCTCTCTTCATTTCGTGGTTTTATTTGGTCGGGTTCACTATATGAAGTCAGCGGTGCTTGCGTCTCTGCCCACAGCGTAGTACGACCTGCTGTTTCTTCAAGATCGGCGTAACTTCTTGTCTCCCATTCTCCGCTTTTTTCTGAGTCGTAAGCTTCGGAAACTACGTCTAACACTCTAAGTGCGTGCTGACGGTCTGCTTCTAGCATCTGCAATTCAGCTTCTAAATCTGCATGTTGCACTTGAATCGCAGCCGCCGCTCCTGCCGCCTCCGATCTGCGTTTTGCCGTCGCTATCTCTTCGGTCGCACGGAGTTGTTCCCTTTGCGTTATCGCCTCTGATTCCAATTTTTTCTTTTCCGCGGCTACCTTTGCTTGTTCTCTGGTGACCCGCCTCAGTTGTTCTGATGCTTCTTTCACTTCCTGAACTCTTTCACTCCTCCTGCTGCTTTGTGACCAGGTCCGCCTCGATACGTTCGATTTTTCTGCGGTCGACTCCATCGTACAATTTATTTTTCAAGGTTCTTTTCTTTATTTTTCATCCGGCTGCGATGGATCACTTATGGTTATAAAATCCATCAGTTATTTTTCTGTGAGTTTCTCCCACTGCTGAAGGGTGGTTTTTGTGGACTGTAAATGTTATTTACCTTCGCGTTCTCTCGTTCTTCCTGGCCGCCGAGTAGTCTCCCGTATCTGGTTCACACTCTATTAGATGATCACACAGTGAAAGAGTTTATTTCAAAAGAACGTTTATTGTCCTTCAATTTACTCGTGAGTTACAGTATACACTTAAATTATGCGCGCGAGTACGAGACCAGCCAAGGGCTGCCGTATGTACAACTATTATCCCGCCGCTTAAGGGTCGTTCATTCTCGACCTCGGTATTTTTGTGACTGTTCGATTTTCCAAAATCGTTCACTAGCCTCGCTAAAGCCCCGCCACTCTAACCCGTGATTGGTTAAAAGGCAATGGCGGCGGTAAGAGACCGGCCTACTGAGGGTTAAGGGGTGTGGCTTAGCGAGAGTACATATTATTCAATCAGGCTTACATTTTTAACTTAAATTAATCTCACCTTAATTGAAGGTAATTTTCTATAATATGTATTACTACTACATTATCATTAGGTTTATAGCGAAAATATGTAGATTAAACATTAACAATACATCATATTTAGTACTTAAAATTCCTTCGAATAGCTAGCAAAATTATAAGTATTTGATTTTATCCAAGCTTTCAGTCGAATAATTAATAGCCTCCTAATTACCTCAAACATTGCGATTATTTTGAGATTACCACATTTGTTTTAATATAAGAGGGTTGCGCGAGCGGCTTGCCGCGTTTACGATTTTTTGTTATCGGTCGACACCCTCGATATATCCACTGCGAGAAATGACAGGCTGATAATTAATTAGGGGTCTTCGGCCCTTAAAGACGGCGATATATTATTACCAGGACCTTTCATGGAATTTTGTCCTGCGTATTTAGTTAGGACTTCCTTGCGGATGATTTTAATATTTGAATGAGCCGTATTTTGTTTCAGTGTCTGTTATTTATGTCTGTTATGGGGTGGCTCGAGCGTGTGAAAGAGGAATATAAGCTTCTAAGAATCGATCTCTCGCGAACAGCCACCCATATTAGAAATGCAAGTGATAATTCGTACACGCACGGTTGTGTAACAATTTGTAGTAGGTAACTCATCTCCGTTTCTGTAGGAGATCGTAGATTCATCCTTGATTTTAAGACCAACAAAGGGGCCATTTTCTTCGATATGCATGCGAGAACGGATAACTTTTGTAGGCTTAAGCTCATTTCGAAAACCCATAGAGCTCTCTCGATGTGTCATCTACGACGGGCAAACCCGTCACCCCAGAAAGTAATAACGATATGTAATTGTTCTTTCAACCTAGCTACGCCAACTTGCTCGTAAGTAGCCAACGCCTTACCGCGAGACACTGGGTAGTGAAAATAGCGGACAGACCATGCGCCCTTACTACGAGTTGGCCGAATTTCTTTGTCCCTCGGTCTGGTCAGGGGTTCGAGGTCGCTTGCCCTCAACCTGACGTAAGCGGTAATTCAGTAACAAGATTATGCAGACCGAGGCGCCCTTTGCCCGCCAATGCTCAGTTTTTCTCAGATATAATATACAGTCATGTGAAAAAGTTTAAGACCACCCATCAAAAAAAATAAAAAAATATTTAATTCAGAAATAATGTCATTTTAGAAAATAAAAAAAATGGACTCTCAAGGATATTGCTGTAGGCTCAGTATTTTGTAGCACCTTCTTTATTTTTAATTATTGATGCAATCCTGTTAGATATGCCATACCTCAGGACTGGCAGTAAGCTTGAGATTTTTTTGTACACCAGTCATCCTTTATTTATTTATTTATTTACTAGCTGACCCGGCAAACTTCGTACCGCCTAACAGTCAATGAATATCGTGTTACAGATTAGCCTTAATTTATAATTTTATGAATGTAATACAATGAATACAAAATAAATATTAACTTCACTACTTTATTAGGATAATAACACAAAAAGAAACATAAAAGTTGAAAAAATTAAGTATATCAATCGCGTGTCAGCAAAACATGATTGAATTAAACTATTTACATATTGTGCAGCATGGGATGCACTCGGTTTAATTATCTTCAAATAATTGTCACATTTTTTGTTTTTTTTTATCAGGCCCAAGAACAAATAAAGCGAATTATTTGCCTACACGTGAACATGCCACGTACAACTGACTATGAGAAAAACACAGATTTACATTTTGTATGGGTTTTTTTTAATTAATTTTATTTTTTCGTCAATTTTCCAATTTTTGTTTTTAATAGTTATTCTGCTATTCGGGACGGAGACAAATACAACAAATCAAAAACCATGAAAATTGCTCCAGCCGTTCTCTAGTTATAAGGGTTCGAACAACCCCGACTTTGTTTTATATATATAGATTTCCCAATACATAATTAACCTTACAGATAATTCCAAATCGTTACTTATTTTTCTTGGCTATTATTCTAGACTATAACTATTATTCTACTATAGACTATTATTATTATTATTCTTGTATTATTAATATTATTAATATTCTACTCCATTACTAAATAATAATAATTATTATTATTCTACTATATTTACTATTATTCTAGACTATAGCAAACGAGACAAAGAAATATTTCTTTTTGCTTCAATAAGTGCTGTAGCACTGGATAGTTGCTTTCCGCGACTTTATTTTTCACTATACAACACAGATTCTCGATTGGTTTCAAATCTGGGCTGTTACCTGGCCAATCAAGTACTTGGATTTGCTCCGCCGTCAGATGGTCCCTAACAGTCCTTGATCTGTCACCGAGCCCTATCATGCATGCAAATAAAACAACGATGAACACCCATGTGAAGTTTCAACTTATCATCTAACAAATTAAAATACCTACTTCCGTTTAACGTGAGATTAGACGGCATGAAATACAGAGCAGCAATACCAGACACAGATATTGCACCCCGGGAAACTATCACAATTTTGTATAATGTCGGAACAAGAGACTGTATGCTGTATTCAACACAGCCCCATGAGCAACAACACGAGATCATCAGAAAACCAGGATAAATCCAATAATGCATCTTCTACATCACCGCCTACTACAACAACTACCAATAAGTCACCGGTCATCTCTACAATAGCTCCAAAAACTTCAAACATCGCCACAAGCCATAACTACTAATTTCATAAATGACAGTGTGGAAAAACGAACTAAATCCGAAAAAAATAGCTCTGCAATATTGAGTACAAATTTAACAATGACAGCCATTGCTGTGTTGGCGATTAATTAATTTATTTTATTTTATCTGCATCCAAACTTTTCTCTGGTCGTAACGGTCTCCGTTCCATCGGGTTCAGAAGAGGGAGGAAGAGAGAGTGCACCCGTGGTCGCGCGCCTACCTGTGCACTATAATATAGCCTGCGCACTTGACTGCTTCCGAACAATGGACTCTGAGAAGACTAAAGAAGTCACTAGAATCTACAATGCAGTCGCTATGGCCGAACACGCGGCTAGAAGGATATATATTGCACCCCATATCATCTGTGTAAGAGGACGTTTCACAGTTAGAGTCGTGTGTATTTCCTAAAATATTTTAACTACAAGGTGGACCAAAAGTCTGTTTACTTTTAAATCAGTACTTACGTCGAGCAGCGAAGGCGGGGTGGGGCGGAGGGGGTACGTAACTCGAGAGCAGCCTATGGGAATTCAGTGCCATGGCGCCATTCAACGGAGCACAACGTGCGTTCTGCGTACGCGAGTACTATCGAAACAACGATTCTCCGACTATAGCGCAACGAAAATTTTGCGCTCACTACAACTTACGGCAGAAAAATGAAGCTCCATCAATTCAATTGATTAGAAAATGGGTACACAAGTTTGAGGAGACAGGTTCGACAATGGATAAACCACGATCCGGCCGATCTAGGACTTCAAGGGATGCCGAACACGTAGAGACTGTAAGAACATCCGTTCGCGAACAGCCTACCCTCTCTACTCGAAAGCGGTCAAGTGTCTTAAATGTGCCAAGAACATCTTTAATTCGTATTCTCCACAAAGATTTACATTTACATCCTTATAAAATTCAAATGGTGCAGGAATTAAAGCCACAAGATCATGCTCATAGGCTCCAGTTTGCTAAGGATATGCTAGAGAAGTTCACCAACTTTAACAACATTTTTTTCTCAGACGAAGCACACTTCCACTTAAATGGACACGTGAACCGGCTAAATTGCAGGTACTGGAGTGACACTAATCCTAAATTGAAGCATCAAAATCCCCTGCATTCGCCCAAAGTTACTGTATGGGCAGCTTTGTCAGCAAGAGGGATTATTGGTCCATATTTTTACGAAGATCAAAATGGACATGCTGTTACAGTGAACACAGAGCGGTATATAGCCATGCTACGGAACTTTTTTACTCCAGCGCTACAGAATTTGAATGGTTTTAATCAACGCTCATGGTTTCAACAAGATGGGGCCACATGTCACACCTCCAATGACTCATTGATTGCAGTTCGTGAAATTTTTGGTCAAAAAGTGATATCAAAAAGAGGTGACGTTAACTGGCCACCTCGTAGTCCAGATTTATCCCCAATGGATTTTTTTCTTTGGGGATACCTTAAAAATAAAGTTTTTGACACCAACCCAGCGTCTCTTGAAGAATTAAAGGGACGCATCAGCGAAGAAATGCAAAATATTTCAGAAAACACCTGCAAGGCCGTGATAGAAAATTTTCGCTCCAGGTTGCAACAGTGTCGTGAGGGACAAGGGTCACATATGGATGATGTAATATTCAAAAAATAAAATCCCTACTTGTCTTTTTTAATAATAAATAAACAGATTTTGCAGCATTTATCTAGTTTTGTTTTTATCATTGTTTAAAAAGTAAACGGACTTTTGGTCCACCCTGTATTATGCAGAGATCACTTCTAACACATGCAGATAATTGCTGGATATTTCACTCATCGGAAAATAACACCTTAATTCACTGTTGTGCTGTTCAATTCTTATGTTTTCGAACGAAAACCAGCTATTTCTTTTTCACACTGGGCTTAGTCGAGGTTTCCTTGCAGGTTTATCGGATAATAAAGCAAAATATATAGTCAAATGTCTTAAATGGTAATCAAACTAACGTTGTTGCCTTTTCTGCCGTCGTAAATGAAAACACAGTAACTTCATTTACTGTGTTTATACAAGTTTGGTTCTTTAAAATCACGAGTTGGAGTACTATAAGGTAAATTTTTCGGTTTGTCTGTCGATGGATAGTTCCCTTCCTATGTGAGCTAACCATTCTTGGTTAGACGCTTTCCGCGCTGTGCTAACTGTAATATTTATTCATTATTATCTTAATTGTTTTACGAGATAATGTTGTAGCGTTATAATATTTCAAATTTCAATGCGATCATTTTGCAGTTATTCTTTTTACGATCGGTATAGTAGTTTGAAAGTTATGCGCAAAACTATCCCGGGCAGAAATTTTTACCCCGCCATAGGAGGGATTAATAAAAAACACAGTATGTATATTTTTAGTTAAAATACAAGTTATAATTAAAATACAGTAATCTATTATTTAGTGTGATCTTTTTTAATACCTATAAGTATTAAGGAAATATTTTTGTTTGGTTACAACACGGCTTCTTTAGATACTGTGGTTTTAGGTAAAATTTTGTTAAAAGTTAATTTATTAATACACGAATTAATCACAGTATCTCAATTACTGTGTTTAAGGTGCCTGCAGTTTTTATTTATTTAAAAAAAAATATATATATATATATATTTATTTTACATGGTTAGAACACAGTAATGTGTAAAATTTTCGTATAACACAGTAACCACTCAGTTACGGTGTTATAGCTTAAAAATATAAAATGTATCAAATTATTTTCCTAATTTAAAACACAATATCTAATTTAATTAATTATGCAATTATAATTTAATTTATATTTTTGTGCAGAATTAATGTTCTAACTATTTTTTAATATTAAATATTAAAAGAAATAATCTGTATTGATTACTTTGTTCGTGAAAACAAATATTTAACAACTGAACTTTGACCGCGTTCTTCTCAAAACGTCCTTTTTCATGTGTTTTCATTTACGACGGCAGTTTTGCAGTCAGAGTGTGTTAATCTTCTTGCAGGAGGTTGTTGAACATCGTACAACCAACCTTCAGATCGCATGATCATCAGGTGGACTAGTTTTTCTTGGGCAACCGCTCCTCTTCAGGTCCGTGAATTTTCCCGGAATGTTAAATTTACTGACAGGATTATGAACAGTCTTGCTCACACGTACCCTCTTAAATATTTAATGTTCAGAAAATCCAACGTTATGCAGTGCCACTATCTCTGCCTTGTTTCTAACAGCAAGTGCCAGTTTTTTACCCATTACAATATCTACACAACAGCTTTGTATAAGGCTGAATCTATGACATAATTGACGATGAAGGAGACGTAGACGTTTATTAATATCAGCAGTTTAATACTTCTGATGCATTCAACGCGTAAGATGACCCAACAATCTACGCAAATTACTCTCCCTGTCTAACTTTTGCACACGACTTTGTAACGGTTAGCAAAATGCATAACTTTAGCGACTACTTTTAATATAACACGTGTTACATTTTTCTCACTAATTTGGTCTGATATCAATAACATATTTAACCAGAATTCCTATTGCGTCTTTCAATACCACGCATGTACATTCCGACGTCATTCTGAACATTTAAACGTCAAAATGTTTGCTACATAAACTGCGATATTTCCTTTATTAAAATCACTCTCTCTCTCTTTACTCACAACTAGTGTGTCTCTGTATACAAGACACCGGTAGTGTGTCTCTGTATACAGACACAATTAATAAAATAGATAATAAATTGTTTAAATAATAATGTTTGTGTTTCTCTACTCTTATGTCGGCTGAGGTAAAAATCTACGTAAGATTGGAACCCTGGTCTCCGCACAGCATCAGAAAAAGCCGACCAGCCACCTTCTAATATTATCATAATCCTACTCAGTTCAAGTCTCTTTAAGTTTCATGAGATTTTCATGGTTAAGTTGGATTATTGATTCTCGTTCTAATGTGAAATTAAGGGAATCCGGGTTATCCAGGCCATCGTATTCTACTTCCATCTGTAACAGTTAGTAACAAAATGCTATTTCGAAACCGAAATTAGCTTCAAACTCCACTGTCTTAATGCTCGTTCTCCGACAGTGAAATCGTCGCCTCGGTTTTGCGAATGGACTCGACGATTATTCCGTTGGGTCACCCGATTGGATAAAGCGGGGGGCAAGCCCCTCCACCCCCCATCTCCCGGTAAGGGGTGAGAGAAAGACACCGTTCACACACCTCAGTTCGCTCACCCTCCGGCTAATCTCCTTTGTGCCAGAGCGGTAACAGAAGCTAGCTCAGTTTGAGAATTGTAAATTGTTTAAATATATTTAGACCTTCGTAGTTCTGCACTCGAGTCAATGTATATTTCAGTAGGTAATGGTATCTCTGTATATACCGATCTCACCTAAGTTGCAGAAATTAGCAAATTCTGCGTCAGTAGGTTTCTATATAAAATGTCAGGGGTTTTTAAGAATAAAGAAACAAATTATAAAATATTTTCAGAAACACATACCAAAAACACGAGAAATAAATTCCATTTTTATACCATGTAACAAAACTAAACACATCAAGGCAAAGAAAATTTAAAATTATTTCAAGTGGAAGGCTTTTTAAAAAAAATACTAAAAGAATACTTATTAGAAAATGCTGCGAAAAGTTTGTTAATTTTAAGTGGTTTTTTAAATTTATTGCCATTTTTGGACCATTTTAAGTAACATTTTTGAATTATTTTGACGTTTGCTGATTTTATATTATCTTGATTAGTTTTATTGTTTATTTTAATTTGTGATTTTAGTGAGTACATTTTAATTAATTTTAAGTATCGCCAGTTTAGAATGTTCAGTAATAAAGAACTTTGAACTATATATACCTGGAGATCAATTTGGATATTTTAAAAACGGATGAATAACTGTAATTTAAATGTACCACTATAATTTAAATGAATAAATATAAATTATTAATTTTCTACAACCTGTTAACATTTCTTGGAAATAAATGAAATTAAATGAAATGAAAATGATTCTGAAATTGCGGATCAGACGATGACGTCACTCATTGGGCTGGTCCTAAACGTTGTGTTTTAAATGGTAAAACTAATTTCGAAAAAAACTAAAAATGTATATTTTTAACCGGAAAATATATACAACCAAAGATTAAACAATTAACTACAACATCAAACGCGCTACCGATGCGAAAACTATTTAAATATAAATTTTACATTATTAAATACATGAAATAACAAAATATAGCTTCATATATTAAAATAAAATTAATACATAATGCACGGGAGGTTTCGAGAGTTATTGAAGTTCTACGTATATCAATGGTTTCCTGGATAATGCCAGAAAACAAAATTATTATTTGGATAGCATAATGGGATTTTGGAACTGCACCCATCGACAGGGTCGGATTTATACTTGATAAGGCCTTTAGCTATTTAAGATATGGAACCCTTTATGAGATATGGGGCCCACAATAATTGCTCACGCGGACAATTTTGTTAAGGGCCTCCAAAAAGTGGGGGACCTAAGCTATAGCTTGTGAGGCTTATATGTAAATCCTGCACTGTATTGGTTAGTTCCGCTGTCGCAGATCGCCGATTTTTCTCGCAAAACGTTTTTAACAGCATTTATGTGTTCCATCAGTCGAGTACATCGTAGGCTGAACCACAGCTGCATTTTCCTGTCCACTCTATAACGGGCTAGTCCCAATTGGGTGACAGAAACAAATAAGCAAAAGGTTAAGGTTTTGCCATTCGGTTCCTGTTATTTTTGTAAGCTAATCAATGTTTTATAGTAATTAATTCTTAAATAAAAATAAATAAAAAAATAGATTTTATACACATCCAGTGTTTGCATTGGTGTTACATCCTTTACATGCCTCAGAGATCGAGCTATATTTTAAGTCGGCTTGAAGATCGTCTTTATATCGAATTTGTTTAGCATCTTACTTATTCGATCTGTCACGCCCTTGAAGTATGCTAGGAATACTCGTCGTGCATTAGAGACGACGAATACAAACTTTTTTCTACTTGTAACCATCTTCATAAAATGTTCTCAATGCCCATCGGCGATCGCAAGGACGTAGATAAATAAAGTGTTGTGTGCAAGGCGGATTTCAAAATTCCCGCCCGACGAGCCCGCCGCCCTACCGCCGTTATAATCTGCAAAGTAACAAAAGCAGTTTGCCGCCTACCCGCAGATGACGATTAACAGCACTTCAGTCTGTCCTTGACAACGGCGGTTGTAGCGTCGCTAAAATTTCGAGTGCTACAAAGTTTACGCGGTAAACCTTTCAGGTTACTTCAGCCGGCTCTCGTTACGGAGGGTGGAGAACCACACTGGTCCACAGGCGTTCTACAAATCTCTCACCAGTGGCTCCAAGTAGCTGTTGTACACGCAGCAGCCACACCGCGGTAAACCACGTCGGCTCGTGGGCTAAACCTGGTTGAGGGGGGGCTGCACGCTTCGATGGACAGGTCTGATTGTGGATACCTCCTGCATAGTGTACGAAGACTGGCCCGGCGAAGAAGGCAACTCGACAGCTTATAAGCGACGGCATCGTGGAAGGCCTAGGGCGTCCGGTTGAGGGCTAAACACCGGCGGCCAGAAACTGCATCCCTCTTTCCTCCAATCGTGGCGGATCTCCGCTCCATTGGCGCATGGATTGCAGGGACGAGAGAGTGAGTCTGCACCAGCGCAACCGCTTACTCACTGTAAACTATTCACGAGCAGATGACCTCTAGTGTTTGAACATCGGACCGGACTTGTAAGAAGTCCTGTCAACCAAGAGGTCGCCGTCGTCGGATCACGATGAGGAGGACATCACTCACGCGGTAAATTCGATATTATCCTATTAATAATGTCAAACAATCGCGATAGTCTTCGATTTCATAGCACTTTGTTCGTTGCGCTAACTATCCAGCTATAGTATATCGACAGCCCATCATATCGACAGCCCACAAATTCTAAGCAGAATAGCCTTAAATGTCCCATCGCGCCGAACTCGTCACCCAAGGGTATTCAATGTACCCAGACTCCATACAAATCAAGCAAGGAATTCAACTCTGCATCGAATTATGGAAGCCTATGATGAATCGTTTCAGGAACTAGACATATTCTCAATGAGCAAAAACGAGTTTATCAGAGCGGTAATAGACCAGACCTGAACAGATACATACCTGTGCAGATTCACACACTCTCATATATACACAACTATGACACATACACGTAGATGTACTTACACACACCCATTAAACACACATCACAATCACACACATACACACACTCATCCTACTATATCATACACACTCACAAATCGAGAGAACATGATAATATAACATAATATATAAATATTATTACACAACATCGCGCACATTAACTGTATATTACCAGGAGACTATTTTGGCCGTAATATTGTCATTATTATTTATTAAGTTAAGACCTGAGCGCTGTTTTTCTCTTTTGTTGGAATATAAATAAAAATAAAAATAAAATAAAATAGTTCCGTGACGTCATCGTTTCGGAATTCGATAATGAATCGTTTAGTCGATTGACTAGTCTCTGAAGTCCTCTCGATTACTCTCAGTAAAATTGTCGGCACATAATTAAAACAAAACATCCAAATTGAATATATTAATTTATTCTGTAACATAAACATCTAATTTCCGATATAAATAATACTCAGTTACGTACGACGAAATTAACACATTGATATATCATACAAAAAGCAATAAATTGTGCTTTGCTTATGCAAGCTTATACACTTAATTATTACAAAATTAATTTCAACATTATTCAACATTAACATAATTTGTAATCTAGTAAAATATATTATTTTTGGTACAAAAGTTACATTTAATATACACGTTTAAATGCGTCTACGCAATGACTAGGCTGAAAACTGGGCTGTCATGACATTTTACAGTACATTATAATATTGTATCGGCAAAGAGAAATGATAATGGCTTAAGCTAACAATTCGATATTTTAATAGGCGACAATTATCTTATTTACAATATACCCTTGTTTCTTAAAATCTAATTGACTAATTTATTCATTATATTTTACATTAACAAGAATTCAAACAATTTTAAGACACGGATTTCTAAATAAATACATTTGGTATTTCGAAGTTTTAATGTGTCGTTGTTGCAAAATCGGTGTCGAGATTCTAAAAAGCTAATTAATCGAAATTAAATAAATGCGTCGTTTTTTTTTGCAGACTTTCCTTATTATTACAAAAATATAATACTCGCTCCAACTCTTTAAACAATTTATTGTCCGATCCTACTGAATTAAGATATATTCTTACCAGTCTAATTTAAGTGACTATTCGTTTTACACGTAGTCTCTCTTTCGTCCGTTGTTGGGATGGAATGTTGTGATGACCGTCCTCTCGCTGACGACTTCTAATTCTGAATCGTGGTTCCATCGACTGCAAGAACTCTGTCGAATGAAGAATGAATATGAAATTAATTCTAATTTAAAATCATCATAGGTGGCTAGAGTTGTGGACAGGCTAGGACTATAGGCAGGGTTGACCAGTGGGTTTTAAAATAAAATCGGACCGTGCTTGGATTGACTGGAAGGGTTTGGTAGCGGAGGGGGGGGGGGGGGCGAGAGGGGGTAGAAGTTTAAGAAAAGCATACATATATACATGGTTCACATCTGACAGCCTCTACATTTAAGAGTTCGCCATAGATACCTATGTACTCAGCGGCTCACTATATTTTTGATAATTTAATTTTCATCATTGAAGAATAAGTAAGAGTTATTTTTTTATTGTATGAAATTTGGATTAATCAACAGAAAAATTACTCTAGTAAATAAATAGTTTCAAAATAAAAAAAACTGCAGATAGAATTTTTATATTCTTTAAAAGCGTGTGCCTCAAAGAGTTAAACACCGAGCGGGCTCGAACACGTCGACCCGCCCGACAGTATTAATTAAATCATCCGCTTAACAAAACGCTGCGTTTTCTTCACTTCTGTGACTGCAATTGCTACGCACCGCGAACGGTGGTCGTCGATTTTATTTACAACGGACCACACAGTCGCGGTAAAGGGGGTCCTAATCATCGCCACGATAGTAACGGTAAAGAGGTAACTCAAAGAAATCACTACTGGATTCGCTGGGCGAAAAGAACAGGGTAATTCGAAGATGGGTTCCCGGCCATGCAGGAATTTAGGGAAATGAAAAAGCCGACCAACTTGCTAAGACGGGAGCAAAGGCAACGTTATACGGCCTTCAACCTTGCTGTGGCGTACCAAAAAGCCTCGCAAACCTAATGCTCAAAAAAATATGTTTAGAACAATCCGTCAACCACTGGAACAACACGCCAGGGTTAAATCATTCCAAAGCGGTAATTAAAGATTACGACCGTAAGACTGTCCGTGAGGCCTTATATCTAAATAGGAACAATCTACGCACACTTTGGGGTGAGGGCGCTCACAGGGCATTGTGGCCTGCACAAACACATGTACAACCTCAAGCTCCAGGACACGAATATGTTCAGGTTCTGCTAAGGGGCAGAGGAAACCTCTGCACCTCATGTGCGAGTGTGGCCGCTGATGCGTAAAAGATACACCCACTTGGCTGGTTATTACCTCCAACCTGAGGAGGTGAAACAATCTGGCGCCAAAAGCCTGTCGAGGTTCTTAAATGACACGAGGCTTAGCGCAGAACTATAGTAGGTGGCGAACACAATAGATCAGCAATGGTCGCAGTGTTACAAGTCTCATAAAGACATTAGAAAAGCCCCACACAACAAAAATTAAAAATAAAATACTCAAAGAAATATATATTTATTATTGGTGCTTTCCCCTCATGCATTAGAAAGTTAATCACTGCATGATACTCTCAATTTATTAATTTAAAAAAATGCATGAGTCGCTTTTTTCAGTCGAATGTGATGGGTTTATTTTGACAGATAAAAAATACAGCATTAGTGTAATTTTACCCAGAAGATCCCAAATAATAAAAAATAATAATTTGTAAATCGAAGCTCCCTGATTCTCTATGTTTGGCCGAGAACTTTTCTGCCTCCCTGTGTGCGGGGTGTCTCAAAATAAAGTTTATATTTGACGTATTAATATAAAACAAAGGCTTACATCTGACGATAAAATATTTATTAAATATTAAAATACATAGTTTAGAAATTTACTTCTTGAAAATAATGTCATCTAAATGTAAACCATCATGATTACAGCACTCATTTAAACGAACAGCGATGACGGCTGTGCAAGTCTGCTTTTTCGTAACGAATATTTTGTCTCAACTGCGATAGAGAAGTCGGATTATTGACTTTCACTTTGGATTTTAGATATGGCCATGAGAAAAAGTTCATCGAATTCAAATCAGGACTGCTCCTGGAAATCAATTTGTGAGGGAAAATTTAACGAACTCGTGACAGACATATTAGATGTGTGTGACAGGGCTCCGTCCTGCTGAAACGACGTTCCTTGGTTATAACCAAGATAGTTTTACACTTCAGGTGTCAAGAAGTATTCAAACATATCCACATAAACTTTTGTATGAGACCCTGTATATTAGTATTAAGAATCAAACACACGTACCTTCTCTTTTAGTCGTTTCCATACTATATCCCTAACGGATTTTTGCATAACGAAAATTCCGAAGATGATAACGCCTTGGAGAGCGTTGATAACATCAAAGACGGACCACACGGCTGCTGGACCACCGGCAGCCCAGGATATGATCTCCAAAGCCCAACTGAGACCCATCACGACTGACAGGATACAGCACATCCTGAATCTAAGACATAAAACAGAGATAGTTCATAAAATTATTAGTAAGCTGTATTTAAACTTAGGACCACAAGTAGGACTTAAGCTAAGATTAATGCTGGAGATCACAGGTACTTTAATATTGGGTCTTTGTAGTGTTTAATTTCAACCCATATTCGTCACTTAGGAGTAACCTTCCGTGGGGTAGACTAGGGATAATAGTAAAAAGGAGACAATTGAAACAGTATTTTTTTATACAACATTTAACATCATCTACATAGAAGTCTCGGCAAGATTTCTTGCCGAGAGACAAAAACGGCCTCCACATTCATACAATGTTCTCACTAATGTCATCACGTTCTCATCCGGTATGGACGAAATTAACGCCGCGGCGGCGTTGACAGTGAGCTCGATTGCGTTTCTTCGTGAACCAATATTAGAAAATAGTTCATGCGAAGGAGACGTGCATGCAGTGCATAGGAGAGGAATCTAAAATAAACGAACGTATCTTTTCCAGCACAAGAAAAACCTGCCGTGCATTATAAAGCCATCTGAATTGGTTTGAAAACATTTCGTCGATGCTCGCCTGTAGCCGGAGTGCAGAATCTAATATTGTCCAAGCGATTGTTTGACGTGAAAAGCCACGATTCACTCTCGGAATAATTATTATTTAAAATCTTAAAAAAGTTTTTCTTAGCTGGCAATGTATAAATTGTTGCTTTAAAATCGTTCTGCAGATATGTAATATGTAGGGAATATAGGGCGAAACGAGATAGCGGTGCAGAAAGTGCAGAACCGATACATAATGCTTTCAATCGCGAGGCAGCCCAGATCGTGCTGTCTAGCTGATTGTCGCCTCATCAAAGCGTATAGGCCCGCAGCGACCGTAGCGGCGGACCCTGCGATGCTGGCCGCACCCGACGTCGTTACCAGCCATTCTACACGTCTCCACACCACTCCAGACACCCCGCTTTAAGCATGTCCAGCCAAGGAGAGCTTTTACGCGCGTTGGGTAGAGCCCCAAGGTACGCATATAATGTGACATGCTTAAAGCGTCACTCATAATGCTTTAGTACCGTGCGGGCCACTGTCATGTTCCTATTTTACCATGTCAACCCTTGGCAGTTAAAATTCCCACGAAATCCCCTACTTTTTTCTAAAATTCATTTAGACCGAGTCGAGGTAAGTTGTATGCTTCCTTTTTATTGATAGAAATTCTGTTTATTCATTAAGTTTAGCATTTATATCAACGTAAGTTTACAATTATTTTAAAAGGGTCGAAAAAAACATGGTGGCCGAGACACGCTTAATGTTGCAAAATGTAGTTAATTTGGTTATTCCATCCTGCTCCACTTCTAGGGCAGAAAAGGACAAAATGTTTTTTAAATTGAAACTTTTGCCTTAACAGCATTCTCTTTGTTTCTTGGATTAATAATAAAAGGAAACGGTCTGGCGCGCTAAGTTGCGCGTATTATCTTGGAAAGTTACTCATGCCATTTAGAAAAAATAATAAAATTTTCATGAATTAGATCTCGCATTGCTCAGACTATTTACCCGTCTGACAACAAAATATATTAATAAATATTATTGTTAATCCATGGCACTCACATGTTCTTATATTTCCGCCACCGGTGCTTGAAGTCCAGCGGCCTATCGGTAATAGGAGAATCTTGCGGTGAAGTGTCCGTAGTGCCTCCCCCAGCGCTGGTTGCGTCCAGGGCTTCATTCAGCCGCATCCAGTCCTCGCTGTTGCCGTAGTCGGGTCTGGTCAGGTCGGCCACGGTCAGCCTGTTGAGCAGCTCGTGCTGCTTGGCGAACGACCTGGACGTCAGCACGAAGAAGACGATGTTCGTGGCAATGACGAGCGCCACTGGCCCGTAAAAGTACGGGAAGGCCGCTTTATCAGCTACGGAAAATTAACACTTTATTTGCCGACACCAGAAGAGTAGGTAAGTATGGTCATTGATTTTATAAAATCAATGGTATGGTCATCGAAAAATAAGCAGGAATAGTTGGCATTAAAAAGTAATTTAAAATTATTACAGAAATTCGGTTTTAAAGGAATTATCTTGTATAATCGACGAAATGTTATTTGACAACATTGACGTTTTTAAATGCAATAAAATAAGGGCTGACTTTTTAATAAGTAGCATCTATGTAGTGGGTGAATCAGTAGGACGAACTAAGCAACTTTAAATAAGAATTTTTGGAATAAACAAAATATTTATTTCTTTGAAAATTTGTTTAAAAAAAATAGTATACAAAGCTATGAGCACGATGCGCTATCTAGTGGTAGGTAAAATATCGCTTGTTTATGTAAATCGATTAACAAATATCGATTTATTATCGATATTTTGCCTACCGGTAGATGGCGCAGCGCGCTCTATTCTCTGCGCCTCTATTCTCTGCGCTCTATGCTCTATATCAGCGCCAGGCGATATGATACCTGGAAACGACCATATCTGAAGAATTTTAGTTTTATGAGTTTAAAAAAATATATAAGCATTAATTTAAAAAAGTTTCTAAGTGAATCCCTCAATAAGGAATCAATTTAAAACTTTGGACTCAAAAAAGTGGCTCATTGCCTTGGACATTAAGGCTTTAAACTGACTTCAAAAACTTTCAGGCGCGTTTACTCTTACAATGTAAGCGGTGAGTGTGTTTTATTATAATTTCATAATATTGACTGGTTAATTCTCTAGGGCCAGCTCTTAGCCACATTTTTATGTAGGGTTAAATAATTTACAATTAATTAAAACGTGAGAGCGCTCTGAGAGTTACGCTAAATATGCTTTGCCATTAACACCCTTATACGACCACTGCGTAAATATAGTTATACTGTGCTAGTGTTGCGATAGAGCATTTAGTATGCGCCTATTAGCCGGCGCGAGCGGAGGTAGAGTCTGCGCTTGACGCTTCGTCAACGCTAGATTTTTATTGCTCTAACCCTACAAAATTGACCCCGCCTATTTTTTCGCGTGTTCGCCTATTTCGGATATTTTTCTGAAGTCTTATGTCGCCTTAACGACAATATTGTCAAATAACATTTCGTCGACTCTAACTGCCTAGAAACTACTCGATTTCGATTTTTTTTCGATTTCAAATAAAACATACTTAACTTAATACATTCAGTGCATTTTATTGATAGGTGATTTTATTAGGCAGCTTTGTATTGTCGAAATTTATAAAAACATACTTAATACTTCTTGTAAAAATTATCTGTGAATCCAGGTATAAAAATTATTTTGGCATTAAACGATAAAATTTCATTAGTGGTTTATCGAGTTATTGAATATGTTTTGTATGTTATTGAATATGTCTCACTCTATCCCTCTTTCTTTTGTCTTACGATCATCCAAAACGAGTCGCGTCGCTCATTACTATGTGCTGCTACGATTTAGTATTAACTTCTGCTATGTATTGAACCGTGGCGCCCTTTGCCCGTCATCTCACCCGTCATCGTTTCAAGGTAGCTGACATCAGGTCAACAGCCACCTCGCTGCTTAGGATACGTATCAGACAGTTTCCAGACCCCCCCCCCCCGGTTATCTGCCGAAGTGCACAGTCGATTGGCAAACGCCGCAGGATGCGCAAACCGCTCTGTGTCACCCGAGGTAGTCCCGCAGGTTGGATCCAATCCCACCTGTCCACGACACAGCCGATCATTTTTGAACAGCCATCATCAATTAATGACTTCATCATCATCATCATCATCAATGTTTCCCCTATTGAGCAGTCTATAGTCTATGAAAAATAGCTTGATTTGAGTATTAATACGCGACTTTTTGCAGTCCGCAAACAATAATTGTTGACGCACAATTATTGTGCGTCTTGATTAGTCACCAAATAACGCACAATGGCGACCCAGGACAGAAAGCCCTCGATAACTCGTCATAAATAAAGCAAGAGTAGTAGCGAAGTAGCCTCAGTTGGTAAGACGAAATAAGAATCATGCAGATGAGGATTATCTCAAACATCGATGAAAATGATCCATGACCGAATATTATTAGTATGCCATGACTTATATCATGTGAACAAGATGCAAATAATAACGGGAAAATACCGATTGGAAAAGCAGACGGCGTCGAAGCGTTTCGATCTGTCTGTGTGCCTAAAAAGGAAAAACGAAATCAACAAAATACATTTCCGGATTTTGAATATACTCAATTTAATAAGTTACGGTATTGATTTTTTTAAAGAATAAGCAAGGGGTATCTATGAAACTGTAGAAATTACGACGCATCTTATAATTCGTTTGCCCCGCCAGAAAGCAATTTGAATTTGCCCCGCGTAGTATTGCCACCAGCGCGAAGTAATGAAGTCAGATATAATTGTTTTATATCTTTTACAAATAAACATCGTGTAAACGCGAACTAGTCTAGACAAGCTCGCTCGCTCACCAGTCTGACATAAAACGTTCGTTGGGCAACAACTTTTGTGTTTTCCTCTCCGAGCACCTCCGCAGGAACCGCCATCGGCACACGCCGCAAGCGTGGTCGTAAATTCTCTATATGGACCAGGCAGCGGTAAAGGGGTACTCGGCCAGACCAAAGTGCCCCCCCCCAAAGTGGTGACCCCAAAATGATGAAGCTGAATTACAATTGTTGTATATAAACTGAAGCTTTCTTTATTTCCGTTACGTGTACACGTGAATGCGTCAGCGTGTCTTATGCGTTGTTAGCGTTTACAAAATGACGCATGCAATTACTGCAATTCGCTAAGCAGTAAAACAATTAATAATTAACACCCCCCCCTCCCTTCTACCTGGCAGAACTGTGACAGGAGTGATAGTAAAGTGAAAGTCCTAAAACCTGCTTACAGGAATTCGCCCAAGTTCCCGAATTCGCAAGGTTGCGCGATAGTTTTTGGCCAAAATATGGGTTACGGTCCTCGAACACTTTCAATATTCGCCTGATTTAAGCCCACCGTACTTAATGCTTTTCCCCAAACACCAAATCGCCCGTAAAAAGAAAGTCTTTGAAGGTAATGTAATGACAGTTCGGTAAAACATTTGTTTGCTATTGTGGAAACACAATGTTATATAAAATCGAAGACTATCGCAGTTGTTTGACATTATAAATAGGATAGAAAACGAATTTACCGCGTGAAATTTGTAGGACCCGACGTTTCGGTGACGTTGCAGCCGCCGTTGTCTAGGGTAGACTGAAGAGCCTTCAGGAAACGTCGGGTCCTACAAATTTCACGCGGTAAATTCGTTTTCTATCCTATTTATAACACAATGTTATATTTCATTTACCCCGCTGGATAACAATTTAAACTTGCTGCCGCAGTATTGTTGCCACTGCGTATAAATGCCGTCAGAGAGACGTGACCACGTCGGGGTCACCAATATAACAGATGTATGGGCCCTTACGGGTTAATACCAGTTATTATTTTTGTTGCGATTCGGAAAACTTTCCTTTACGCTATACTACGTACGGCGGCGTGTTATCTGTTTGGCGATTTAATTATGACTGTAGAGCGAGCATGTCGCTCAAGCTTTCAATGTTTACAACGATCAAAATATAATAATCTGACTCGGCATTTATACGCAGTGGAAACAATACTGCGGCGGCAAGTTTGAATTGTTATCCGGCGGGGTAAACGAAATATTACATTGTGTGTGACTTAGTCTCCACACTATCATTAGATAATTGAATGTCCATGAACATTTCTCCTAGCAACCACGCGTAGACGAGATAAATCGCAAACTACTTGCTAGTTTTTACATTCTGCAAACGATCAAACGATTTCTGCCTAGACACAAAGAAATCTCTTGCCCAGTCTCTCCCCTTACCTTTTCTTGTCTATGCAAATGTGGTTTATCCCTATTTATCAAAGGAACTACTCAATAAACTTGATCGTATGCAAAATGTATTCATATGACTTATCTACGGTCTGCGTAAGTATGATCACGTGTCCGAATATACGGCACGGTTAAAGTGGTTTCCAATACGCTAAAGGAGAAATCCTCATATACTTGCTTTCCTTTATCATTTATTGTTCCGATCATCCTATCTTTACGAGCTTTACGAACCATTAAGTTCCCACGGTCTAGTACTTTGGTCAGCCTCTGACAAATTACTCAAATTTCCTTGTCATAATACTGATTTCTACTCCTACTCTTTCTGTGTTTATATGTCATGACACTGGTACAATCTTCCAGAAAATATACGAAACTCACATTCTTTGGAATCATTCAAGACTTATATCAAAAAGTGCTACTTTTCTAAGAGTAGTATGTATTTTATGTAGACAATTTATATTTACTTCCATAACGCGCACATGCATCACTGCACTGTGATTCGGTTTGTTGCAAGATATTGCTCTGTGGCAATAATCTCGCCTCTTTGTATTTTAATTCGTAGGTACAAATAAAGAGTTTATTGTATCTACTCGGAACTTATTATACCTACTCTAAATACAGTTTTATTGTATAATATTTACTTACTCTGAAACCAGCAGCCCGACGCTCCGAAATTGGGTTTTATAAAGCTAGATGGAACAATTGGCGTTAAATCCATTAGCATCGTGATTCCCAAGAGGATCAGTGGCATCAGCCAAGCGTACACACTGTAGTAAAGAAAACGTCTTCTTTCCCGCCGCGTACTGACGCCTTTTGATAGGTGTTTCCTGTTGACAAATTGATCGTTTAGCAAAACAGTTAAAATAATACAGGGATTCTCATAAAAGCCATTTCGACGCAGTGGCTTATATATGCTTCTCCCATTTTATCTTATCATCAATAATACACTTAGATATTTTTATTTATTTTATTTATTTATTTAGAGCTACTTTCCGAGTTGAAGCGATTAAAAATTTTGATATTTTTGCAATGCCACGCGCCGGCGCGCTTTCGATATATACATAAAGATGTATAGGTATACCGCGGCAACAAAGGAATACGTACCACTGTTGGCAGTGGCCAATTGTGAATGACGATTTCGGCTTCGCGCGTCGTCTAATATAGTCGGTTTGGCTTTTCAATTATAATATAATAAATTATCAAATGAATAGTTTTTTATTAGCAAAAATGAGATTACAATAATAAAATAACCTAAGAGCACTGTGTTATTTTTTATATCACTCAAAAGTATTTTTATTAAATAGAAAAAAAAATAATGTTTGGCCATAACATTTCTGGAAATTACGTAATTTAAAACATTTTTTTCTTATATTTTTTGTATGACAATTCCAAAAAACTGTCTTGATACTATGCAAATAGACCATACGTTGGTGTAAATAGTATTTTTTAACATTGAGAATCATCTCTAGGTTTTTCAAAAACTGAAGACAAATCTCGGTCGTTTTTATTTTTTGGAAAACAGTAAGAGAATAAAGATAATTTACAATTAATATGGAAGTAATTTACCAATTTCTTTTTGGCGAAATGATAGCTTAAGGACCGGGTTTTTAAAATCCGACATAATTGTAATAAAATTCTTTTTCGTGTTCGCACAACCAGGCCACAAAATTATGCTTCATATAGCTTTTGGCCGCCACGGCCGGCACAGCCTCTTAAATCCAAAATAAAAAAATACTATGTTGATATAAATAATACAGTGAAGAAAAAGGAATTACTTAATCATTGTTTGCGAAGCAAAGAAAGTATATATTTGATGGATTTTATCAGCTTTACTAGACTAAGTCTGTTTGTTACAAAGTACACTTTTTTATAAAATTTCGCTTAAAATAATAAAAAATTTAGCAACATAATTAAGAAAATTTGAAGAAAAAGACATCTAATATTAGTTAGTAAAGCGGTAATAATAAAAGCATAAAAGGATAAATACCTACATAGGCATTATAATAAATAGATACATTTATATATAAATATACACTCATATATATAAAAAATATATATACACATAAACACACATACATATATACAAAACGTATCTACCGATATTCATCATATACTTTATATATATATACGTACATAATAATATATAAATAAACAAAAATAAATAATTGCAAAAACTTTTCTTTATTTATTATTTTAAGACACAATTTCCATGAGCTGCCTTTCGCATTCGCCTCTGCTTTTTGCACGTAACCATTTTTTGACCTCAGCTTTGAAAGCGGTACTGGTCCTCAGTTTCTGCCCGTCGGTGAGTGTCGCAAGGAATGCATCATACATCCGAGGGGCCAGAAACAAATAATTTCCTTTTTTTGGTTAGTCACGCCATAGGGGCATTTTATTTGTCAGCTTTTGTTAAAACAGACGAAATACTCACGTTACAATTATCCAGATATCGATGCATAGAACATTCAGCCAGAAGAAACAAGCCAGAAAGGAAAACTGAATGACGAATGCTGAAACAAATAAAAAGCTTAAATTGTATTGCAAAAAAATGTTTCATGATTTAATGTGTGTGTATAGAAGACATCGCCTTAGAAAATATTTTAAAATTAAAAAAAAAGAAAAATAATATATTATAACAGTATAAAGTACATTTTACATTTGCAAAAATATAATTAATTAATGTATCTTTATTATATAATATAAGTGTATATGTTTGATTAAACTGCCTATTTCTAGGGTTGCCAGAGGTCCCCAAAAAAATGGATAGTGCTTGGGCTCCAAATTTAAACGGTTCCGTTTTGAATTTTTCCATGGACTGTCGTTGATTTATATTCAATATTTTTATTTTTAAACTTCTCTCAGTGATCAATTTCAGATAATTTTCTATTAAATTGTAATTTTATTACATACAAATACTAAACTTATGTACATATGATCAATCAACGACTGACTCAGACTAAGGTGAAACCTATTTTTTTATTTCTTTTTTATTTAATACTCTGCATTTTTTAAAAATACAGCTTTGTATAAAATCCAGCCAAGCCTAAGGCTTACCTGCTGGAGATTTTGATAGGGTGACTTTCAGTGCAACTTTAGTGGCCATTTTGACCATCCTACTAATATTATAAACGCGTAAGTTTGTATGTATGTATGTATGGATGTTTGTTACTCTTTCACGCAAAAACTACTTAAAAGGATTTTGATGAAACTTTACAATAATATAGCTTACACATCAGTATAACACATAGGCTATAATTTATAAAGATATAGTGTGAATTATCTAAAATATAACGATAACTGTCAAGTAAGTAGGAAAAAAATCTAAGAAATTGACATTCGAAATTTAAATTCTATCCATCACAATTTTCCATCACCACGCGGGTGAAACCGCTGGGCGCAGCTAGTATTATAATATATCTGCTGCATTATCTGCTACATCAGTCGGCAGTAGGATTAGTCGGCACAGAAAGTTACCCCCTTGACAATATTTACATTAAAAGATGAAATAAAATAAAATATGAATCTTATTCGTTTCATTTACACGTGTGTTTCACTTTGATTTTTTTAAACTAACTATTTTTATGTTTTTTTTTGTTTTTTTGTACATTTTTTATGTTTTTAAATTTAGAGCAATATTGTGGAATATATGAGGGATTAGCCAATTCAATCTTCTTTTTCCATAAAGGTTGCGAAAAGGAGGGACGAGTAGCCGTTCATTTTGTATCTGTCTAGTGCTGTGTTTATGTTGGACATACATTCGGAACTCGTCAGTCTCGAAATATTGAACTGTCAATCTATAAATAAATAATACATTAGCTGGTAATATGTCACAATAATTGAAAAGTCCTATCTGGTCGTTTCTGAATTTATTTCGAATCTTGTTTTATATTCTGTCGCATTTTTATCAGATAAGTCTGTTTTACAGCTTGAAGTCTTTGTGTCCAAATTAAGGCACGTAATTGTTTCGTATAGTTATTTGTTTATTTATTTTTAATTATCGTTTCCTAATATTAATTAATCGTACTGACGATCAAAATGCAATTTCTACAAGTAAGTACCAGCTCTCTTGTATATGTTAGTAAAATATTCCCCTCAAGTAGTGTTAATTATATGTAGTTATGACAAAAATCACTAATTCTTTTAATTTTCGATTAAGGTTCCACAAATGTCATACAAAATTGTCTTTTTTTTTTAAATCAGAAAATTATTCAGAGGACGGGAACAAAATAGAGATATAATAATAAAATTGTATTTTGGTACCGCGTGTTGGAGCCCTGTCGGTCCAACATACCCACAACAAAAAAGTAATTTCCACAGAATGGAAACCGCAAACTCGCTCAAATCTACACGAGCCAGCTGCAGTTAATTTCCAACTAAATTCGGCAATTTATGCACAGTCAAGCGATGACTCATGTCATTTCTTCTGATCGATACATATGTCGCACCCCTCTCATAGCTATTACATCACCGCTCACGGTATAAAACGTAGTACATTTCAATCAATCGATATCATTTCCTTGGCGGATAGTTACCGCGACTACGCTTCATTATCAAGCAGTACCTGCATTACACGCGATACCGATCGTCAAGCCTCGCTCCTCGACTACACACTTCGGACACACTACTACGGCTTCACCTCGCGCCCACACTAATACACTACGGCGAAATAACAATCAAGGCGTTAAGAACTGGCGACTCACTCCAACCTTCTGATTAAATACTTCTACTTCGACATCCACGACTTTTATTCACAGAGAAAACTTCACGATGATATCCACCCTTCGCTCACAATCAATTGGAGTCTAGTGAAGGGTGGCAACTCTCACACGCGCTCTGTTTGCATATACCAACAAGTAAATATATTGAATAGATAAAAAACACCACTGCCATTACAGAGAGTGAACTATTGTATTTAAAATTATTTTTATTATTGTTTGTTTGTTTGTTTATACTCTTTATTGTGAAAATGTCACAATGGGCGGGTTTATTGTCATATGACAATATCTTACAACCAACCCTTCTATGACTTGTTATATGTATGTGTGCGTGTAACATGTCTGTAAGTGTGTGTCTTGTTAATGCATTCGATCGACAGAATTGAAAATGAAATTCCGTTAATTTGATCCTAACGGAAAATGGTGACCCAGCCGGGAATCGAACCCGGGACCTTACAATGTAAGATCAGGCGACCTAACCACTATGCCACCAGGCCGTGTTTATCCGTATTACGGTTTTACGGTTACGGTTTTACGTATATACCGTATCACGGTTTTTCTAATAAAATATTTGTCTCTAATGTATATATTTGAATATTTAAACAAATACTTACATGATATTTAGGTACAGTTAAAGTATGGTATGACACACGAGATGACATAACGATTTCAACAGTATTACACACTTCTAAATAGGCTCAAGCGTTTAGAAGTCATAGTGGAATAAAAAACGGAAAACATAATAGATGAACCCCGAATACATTACACTCCTTTTTTGTTGGGCAGTCCTGCGAAAACCAGACAACCGTTTGACTGTTTTCTTGTTAATTTGAAAACTGAACCAGCTTACTAAAAATTGGATTGTCCAGTCTAAAACTGGACATCTGGCAACTCTGTATATATTTTCTAGAATGCAATAAAAAAGAAATAAAATAACATAAAATTGTCATAAAAAGAGACGTCTCTAAAAGGCTAAAATAAACACTCGACTATGTAAACTCAACAGTTCCGCTATCGAAGCAAATAGACCTAAACACTTTGTGAGACTTAAACTTCTCGTTATTCCCGAGCCCAAAGAGCGAGAGCAGGCTTTACAGGATAAATCCCTCTGCTGAAATACAGCCAAACCGTTCAGCGTGACGTCATCATAAGTGGCCCGTGGCGGATTTGTTTAGGCAAGCATTTCCCTGGAGGATTTATTGCGGTAGAATATATCGGTAGAATATATAAGGAAAATAATGTCGATGAAATATTTGAAAATTCGTGATATAACGTACATATATTAGGGTAATATATAGATTGTCGACGCTGCGGACGGATCCGCCATCTAAGGATTTTATGTTATGTTATATCTCATCTCAACACATAATCGCACAGTGGCTAGGTCGCCCGACATTACATTGTAAGGTCCGAGTTCGATTCCAGGCTGGTCACCATTTCCGTAGAGATAAAATTAACGGAATCACATTTCAATTCTGTCGATTGAATGGTTTTTAAATTGCCGAATATATTGCACAACAACTAGAGCTGTCAACTACAACTAGCGAACCCGTCACCTCAGGAAGTTTTAATAAAATATGATCGTTCTGGCTAAACCAGCGTACTCCAGTATCATAATAATGGTAAGTGTTTCTCCAACCTCTTCAATAAACTTGCATAATTGACCATGAATGCGCGCATGGGATCTGATATAATTAGCAGCCGACATGACTGGCGTTAAAACTTCAGACACATCCAAGCATTTTCCGCACAAAGGCTGTTGATAAATGATGTTATATACGATTAATGGTTTAGAGCCACCGTTATTTTCTATGGCCTTTGACACGAGAGCAACGACACCTTTATTCTTGTCGCCATTATTACTACTAGATCTGTCAACTAAAACGGGCGAACCCGTCACCTCAGGAAGTTTTAACAATATTGGATCTTTCTGTCCCCATGAGGTGAGCGCAGAAGACTTAGGACAAAACAGTCCACCGTCAAGCTCCGCCGCATGCCCGTAAGAGGCCAACGCCTTATCCGCGAGATAGCCAGGTATGTTACCCAGTGGGCTGATAGCCGCGCCCTCACTTCCAGTTGCGACCAGATTACTCCAGTCTCCCGACTGGTTACGAATTCGAGGTCGCTTGCACGGTCCTCTCCCTTACGTAGCGGTGAAACGGTGTCAACCGAATCTATCGCGGACCGCGGCATCATTTGTCCGGCTTTGACCCGGAATCGGGTAGCCAATGGTGGTTTCAAGAGCAGTCGCCGTAAGGTCGACGACTACCCGCGCTCTATAGGAAACAGTACTGTTTCCAGATTCCCCGACTGTTAGTCAGAATGCTAACAATCGATTATCATATGTCGCAGACCAGAGTCTTACCCTGGCTCGCACTTCATGCGTGGAGGCCGCCGGATGGGTGTTGACCCGTGAGGGTGACCTACCCCGAATAAATGGGTCTTCGTGGCCAACTCAGCAAGGGCCCATTAGTTCCCCATTGCACATACAAAACTAGAGAGCTCGCTGCCTTGGAACAATTCCTGGCACAGTTAGGCGGCAGCACTATAAATATGCTAATGCTTATATCGGCCGTGTTATTTTTTTTAATAACATAAAATACATGTAAATAAATATAAATTGATAATAGCGAATATTAGCGAGACATGCGCATTGTAAATGCGGTAACTTATGAAATAAATAAAATGCAATAACAAGATACACATTTACACACATATTTCACGCACACATACATATACACACTTCATTGTAGGGTTGTGACACTTCAGTGTAAAATTTCACAATAAAGAGTAGAAACAAATAATTTTCACCTTGAGATGAGTCGCTTTGAGACATAGTATCTCAAGTCTGTTACGTCACTGCTCAGCAGATTCGTAACTCAAACAGAGAGGGCATTGGCAAGCCACTTGGGCTCCCTCTTTGACTTGGAAATACTTATCCTTCCACTAGACTGGTCATCGTGTAAGGTCACTTTATTATTATAATAATTATATTTTTTTTATAGACATGCAGCATAATGGCTGATATGTCTGAATTTAACATCAATATCTCTGAATTATAAATAAGATAAAATCTAATTTAACGCGTGAAGTTTGTAACACCCGACGTTTCGGCAATGCTGCAACCCCCGTTGTCCAGGGTAGACGTTGTCTACATTTTAAATTTAGGCATCAACGGCGGTTGCAACATCTTAACATAATAGGTCCAATTGCTTTTCTTCGGCGGTTTAAATTAAAGTCAAAAAATGTGTTAAATTTATTACAAAATTCGTAATAAAAAATTTAAGCCACATTGGTATTGCGATTCATCTGTCAGATTTTGCACATGGTGCTACCGTGTTTAATGCATTTTGTATTAAATTTATTTCATTCTCGCAGATACGCTATTCTGTTTGTCAAAATTTGACTATTGTCCGAATATAAACCGGCTTGAACGTGACAATTTTAAAACGCGCGTTTTCGGAGCGACTTAGTGGGTGACGCTTGTGTTTTTACGTACGAATTTGCCGTTGTTGCTGTTACTGCTGAAATGTTGCCGTATGTTGGGATATTACAAAGGAGATCGAATGAATAACGACAACGGTACGTACTTAGTGTATTATACTTTTCGATTTCGAACAAAATTCGTCTTTCGTCATAACCTGTAAATGATAAATATTGTCTTTTAGTACGAGAAGGTGGTTAGAACACCGCCATTTCAGATATCATTCGGATCAAAAGAAATGCCAAACAAACCTACTAGCCAGCCGCGCGTGAAAAATGGATTCGGAGCGGCGATTTTGACGTTTCGAAAAACCTGTGTTGCCAGCTTTTTAGTACATTACCGTACCATAGACACAGAATGAAGTCGTAGATTTTGTTACGTGTGTTAAATCTGACAGAAACCCGATAGCTATTATTTTAATGCACGCACTAACCCTACTTATTTTTAAAGCGACTTAATTTTAACCCAATAGAAACGCAATTGGATCCAATATGTTTATATTGTTCTTTTGTTTAAAAAAAAAATGTTTTTATTATTTGTCCATGAAGCCCTTTCAGGTTTGTTTGTTGACTTATTTGCATTCCATCTTATAAGGTATTATAATATGCGATTAAACTGCGATTTGCGCATCTCAAATTCTATGGCTTCGAAGGGGGAGTGAATGGGTGGTAAGGTGACATGTGGCAAGACAGCTGTCCTAAACCTACCACAGCCGCCAGAAGTGTAAAAAAAATAATATTATTATGATGGGCCCGACTCCGGTCGGAGAATTCCATGGCAGCTCCGTTTGTATTTATTATATATACATAATACACATTATTATACATAATACACAAGCGCATTGAAATATACAAGTGTTGAACTGGTTTGTTATCTGAAATAGGCGGCGACACGGACGCTTGCGACCTATATATACTTCGTCGGCTGTTAGGTATAGATGCGATGGGTACTTCTCTACGTATTGTACAGTTGGTAGCGTCATTTTCAAGAAAGTGATTTATTTATTTTTTTATTCTTTGTCCACGATGAATTTTGTAGATTTTTAATGCATGCGGGCAGTTAATTAAATATATCATGTACCGTGGTAATCAGTGATTTCTTTCTATGTATCAATTTTTTTATATATCTCTTTTTATATATCTTAGCTCTTACAACCGCCCCCAGCTGGGATGCCTTAAACGACCAGAGGGGGGACACACAAGCGACACCAAGGAAACCTTGAAGCTCCTAATGGAAACACACTTTCCGGGCTTCCAGGAATCCTCACACCCAATTGCCGCAGGGGAGAACTCCAAGAGGCTCCACAAGCCCAGGGAGTGGGCCCTTGCAGCCAAGATAGTTAATCCAAAAGCAGTAGAATGGGCCGTGAGCACCTTCGACCCCTACAAATCACCTGGACCGGATGGAATATACCCAGTCCTACTACAAAAAGGGTTAAGCCAGCTGCTGGGCCCTCTAACAAAGGTACTCAGAGCGAGCATAGCCCTCAGACACGTCCCTCATGCCTGGAGCAGCGCGCGAGAGTCACGTTCATTCCAAAGGCAGGCAGGAACGGCCACATCTTTGCCAAAGACTACAGACCCATTAGCCTCACCTCCTTTCTCCTGAAATCACTGGAGAGACTAGTTGACGGCTACTTGAAAAACAACCACCTAGCTCTTCAACCGCTTGCGGATGCTCAGTATGCCTATAGGGAGGGCAGATCTACGGACACTGCCCTACATCACCTGGTGAGCACAATAGAGACACAGTTAGCGGCGAAAGGTTACGCTCTGGGAGTATTCCTGGACATCGAAGGAGCATTTGACACCACATCATATGCAACTATAAAAAACGCTATGCACAGACGAGGAATACCAGAGACCATTATTGACTGGACATTGAGTATGCTATCAAATAGGAATCTGACCGTCTATCAAGGCGACACCTCCATCACGGGAATCCCTGCTAAGGGCTGTCCACAGGGTGGAGTCATCTCCCCCCTCTTGTGGAGCATCGTTGTAGACGAACTCCTAATAGATCTACAAAACCTAGGCCTCTCTGTCTACGGCTACGCTGATGACGTGGCCATAGTAGTCAGAGGAAACTTCCTATCAATACTTAAGGAGCTCATGGACAAAGCACTTAAGACCACCCAAGACTGGTGCCAGGCCAGAGGTCTATCCGCTAATCCAAGCAAGACTAAGGCCATGATTTTCACCAGAAAATACAAACCCGAACCCGTTGAGTGTCTCAAGCTCTGGGATAAGGAGATAGAATACGCTACAGTAGTTAAATACCTTGGAGTCTATCTAGACCCAAAGCTCAATTGGAAGCACCACCTCGAGCGCAAGAGAACAACCTTCTATGCCTCGTTGTGGACGTGCAAAAGAGTCATGGGAAAAACCTGGGGGTTCAAACCCAGGGTCGCCTTATGGCTCTACAGGGCAGCACTGCTGCCTAGACTAACCTATGCTGCAATAGTCTGGTGGTCCAGGGTGAAAAAGCTTGAGACAGTAAAAATGCTTAAAAGCCTTCAAGGCCAGTTGCAACCTGAGGGCTGCAACTGGCGTCATGAAGACCACCCCAACAGCGGGATTAGAGGTGGCACTCTGCTGCCCGCCTCTGGACAAGCTCATCATCCACTCCGCCAGACTTACAGCATACAGACTGAAGTGTTTGGGCGAGTGGAAGCGTGGAGGGCACAATCATCCTGAGCTAAACCTCCTCCACAAAAGCCCATTCACTCTGACCCAGGATCGACTACGGAAAAAAAATTCGGTAGAGAAATCCTATAAAATCCTAATCCCCACCAGGGAAGAATGGAAAAATCCGCAGTGGCTTCAAAGCCACAACGCAGACGCCTGGTTCACCGACGGCTCAGGAACAAATGGACGTTTTGGGGCAGGCGTGTACGGACCCAAAACCAACCACAGAATCAGCATCCCCCTTGGACAATACGCTACGGTTTTCCAAGCCGAGGTACTTGCCATATTGGAATGCATAAAACTACAAAGTCGACTTGAGGTAAAAAACAGACAAATCCTCATCTGCTCTGACAGCAGAGCAGCACTGGACGCTCTGGCTAAAGCCACCACAGAATCTTCTATGGTCTGGGACTGCATGCAGGAGCTCAACAAATTGGGAAAATTTAACAAAATCACCCTAATATGGATACCGGGTCACCAAGGCATACCCGGAAACGAAGAGGCCGATAGACTGGCAAAACTGGGGACACTGGATTGCCCAGTGGAGCCAGCTGTAGGGGTCCCCTTCGCTACAGGTAAGAAAATCATCAGGGACTGCTTGGAGCAGGAACATCGGGCTTCCTGGAAACAGAGTCAGGGATGTCGCCAGGCAAAAGCCATGATGGAGCAACTACTACAGAAGAAAACCAAGGCCCTACTTGACATGAGCAAGAAGAACCTTAGAACCACTATCGGTCTCCTCACCGGACACACGACCCTTAGAGCTCATCTATTCAACCTTGGCTTGACTGAGAGCAAGGATTGCCGAATATGTGGCGAGGAACCTGAAGACAGCATACACATTGTTGGCCGCTGTCCAGGGCTCGCCGCCAAAAGACACAGTTTACTGGGACGAGCCTTTCTCGAACCCAGCGATCTGCCCAACTTGAAGGTCAGTGACCTACTTAGTCTGGTAAGAAGTACCGGGCTACTAGCTGACAATTGACCTAACCACACAGTGGGTAGTTACAAAAGACCTTACAGATCTAGGTGACATCAAGGGCTGGAAACAAGCCCCCCACTCCATCTACTACTACTACTACTACTTTATATATCTTTCGACAATATCAATTTTCGCAGCTCTATTGACCTACTTGACTATTATTATTCCTCATTCTTTCTATTATTGACTATTTTACAATTGCGTTTTTTTTCTTCTTCTAACTATTGGCTATTGACTATAATTATTATTACAGATTTGTTTGTATTTGTGTTTTTTCTTTAAAATATCTTCCCGTATGATAATTTGTGAAATTATCCAATATTTGTTTGATTATTTAGTACTATTGTCGACATGAAAATTTTACGAAATTAAGTAAGAATTTTGATTGAAAATATTGTAAAATAAAAAAATTGATTAAAATAAAAATTTTGATTGAAAATATTATTAAAATATGGAAAATGTTGTTTCCTCTACATATATAACCTAGAAAATCTGCGCTTGGATGTTCAACGTTCATACCTTGCAATACCGACGTTCTATCTTATACCTTAATAGGTATTTATTTAAATATTATACTTGTTATTTTTATTAGTTTTGACATAACCAAGTGTAGGAATTCCTATTAACTGGTTTAAAATAAAAAATAAAATAAAAAAATAAAAAAATATATAATTATTATATTTTGTAATTTTGTAGTAACCATTTGTCGTAGATCGCATCATTACATATTCTTTCAACAAGATGTATAACATCCTGAGATCAAGAGTTAGTCCGCAGAATTGACAATCTATATATACAGGTGAGTTTTTTATTAGTACCATCCTTGTAGTGAGTTTATCAGTATGAGCAAAAAACAACTTTTGATATTTAAAAAAAACAAAAAAAAAATATTTTTTTGTCAAATTTGTAAATTTTATCTATTGAAAAAAGTTTGAGAGGCATTAAATGCGCTACGTTATCTAGTATTTATCAATAGGTAAAATATTCACGATTTTTAAATTTCGCTCTTTTTAAATTAGTTTTTTTTTTATTAAAAAAAATAATAAAGTTGCTTATCTGATTGTATTGATTCACTCACTAAAAGGATGTCACTAATAAAAACCTCACCTGTATATCTAGCTTTCAAGAAAAAAAATAATGCATTTAATATCTGTGAAAAAAATAAATGTTACATACTTACCGATAACAGTGCACAGCTGATCTGGCAGAGAATGCCCAGCTAGCTGTGTCGCTGCCAGGCATGCGAAGGCACAAGCCAAGCAAATGCAGTGACAAGCCAACGACAATCCGTGGTTATTCCGAAGATCTGGTATCAGTAGATAGACTGCAGCGGTGGCAAGCAGGAAAGGCACGGAGATAATGAGCCCTAAGACAAAAGAAATTAATTGAATTAGCATTACTAATTGAATAACTAACTGCAAAAACGGAACTTTTGTCACGTTGGTTGGAATGTATTTTTTTTATTTATAGTCTAATATTTCGAGATTGAAGTCGACTGATATTAACCACAATTGGCTATTAAACCCTTGATATGACCAAATTATGCTTGCATGCCAAATTTCAGCTCAGTCGGATGAAGCGGACAATCCCCATCATACATCAGGACCTACAAAAGAGAAACAACAAGGTGATCCAGTTTGACCCAGAAACGTTAACTAACTAACTATAGTATCCGCAGTACAGACTGGCGACTGGGGCAATTAGAGACAGTTAACATAGGAATGGTACCATGTCGATAAAATATTTATCTATACTAATATTATAAAGAGGTAAAGTTTGTGATGTTGTAGGAAGTAATCTCTGGATCTACTGAACCGATTTTAAAAATTCTTTTACCAATAGAAAGCCACATTATTTGTGAGTGTCATAAGTTATATATTAATCCGAAAAATGAAAAGACCTTTTCGTGGTAGTCGGATTTGCAAAGTAAGTCGGAGAATAAGCGGTCGAACAAAAACGTTTCTAACTAACACTGCCTTAACGATGAGAGATATATGATAAAGTTCTAGAGAAAAGTTGTAGAGCTTGATAATGCCTACTATAGTACTCGGTCCATTGTTAAGGAGATAAGTAAAAAGCTGGAGGTCCCACATTAACATCACGCATTCCCACATGCACTCACATGCGCTTTCACATACACCCTACTTATACACACACACACACACACACATACACACACATACACACTCTTAGCAAACTTACTTCCAAATTTAAAATTCTTTTTTGTTTTCTTTGTGCTATGTAGTATATTTTATATTCCTTATTAATATATTGTACCAAATTTAAAACATCATTGGATTCCTATCGTTATTATGTCATTCTAACTCTAGACGTAGATGTTTGAGTGTATATTATGAGGAGTCCTTAGCTCACGAGCTTAGACTTCTATTATTTTGTTCTAGCACCTTGAGAAAGATACAGAGAGTAAAGAAACACAATATGAATATTTCAACAGTTTTAATAAACGTTAATTTAGAGAGATGACTGACGAGTAGAGACGATATGACAGAAGTAATCGAAGTGACCTAAGTGAATTAATTAAATACATTGAGCACATTATATACTCGTAAACCGTGTGAACTAATCCTGATCGTGGGGCTAAAATACGTCAATAAAGTACTACTAATTATGAAGGACGCGTGAAAGACGCGAATTAAATGATTCTTTGAATTATATTAGTCACTAGCTGGTAAAACTTTTTACTTGTGATGAAATTATGAGTGTGGTTGGGTTAGTACTGAGTGCTATGATTTATTTCCTGACTGCCAAAAGAAGGGTTATATTTTTACATACCTATATCGTATTATCTCTTTAATTATTTATGCAGTAAAAGGGAAAAGTCTTTTGTTTTAAAAACTTGAGACGATAAATTTACTTATTTTGATAATAATTCATAATTGTTGATAATATGACCAATAAACATGACCTAATGATTTAAAATTATTTTTTTAATATAAAATACTACTGTTTGTTACTTAAATATAAAAGTTAGACATATGCTGTCGCTGACTTTTTTGTAGGCATTATCAAGCTCTACAACTTTTCTCTAGAACTTAATCATATATCTCTCATCGTTAAGGCCGCGTTCGTTAGAAACGTTTTCGTTCGACCGTTTTTTCCGACTTACTTTGAAAATCCGACTACCACGAAAAAGTCTTTTCATTTTTCGGATTACTATATAGCCTATGACACTCACAAATAAAGTGGCTTTCTGTTGGTAAAAGAATTTTTAAAATCGGTTCTGTAGATCCAGAGATTACTTCCTACAACGTCACAAACTTTACCTCTTTATAATATTAGTATAGATTACTGTGTGAACACAAAATTGCATTTTATACTGAGAATTGTCATTTAATATTCTTTACATCATTGCTACATGCTGTATGTTTTTAATTATATAAAATAAAAAAAGTCAAGTTGTACGTACAAAATCACCCCTAAAAAAGATTCAGTAATCCAATAAAACCCTGTTTTCAACGAAAACGTAATTAAGCTAATGCCGCAGACCACATCGGCCAAGGCCACAGCGAAGCCATAGAGACATAAAAGGCGCGTTGGGTAATTTGCGTGAATCACATGTCGCTTTCGGGCGAATTTCAGGGCCTGAAATAGCGAACTGAAACGACCGACGATTCTTATCGTGCCCCTATATCGATCCGCCTCCATTCGCCTTCGTGACGGTAAAAATAGAAAGTTATGCGACGATACACGGCCATTGCAATGAAAAAGCTTAGATAGACCCTTCCAAACATTAGTTACAATGAAACAAACTATATGGACCTGTCGCAAAGTCTTTGAATTCACGGAATAGTTGTATAGGGTGGATGCTATACACCTGAGCGGACACTCAATCTACTAGTTAAGGCGCAAAAAATAGTCAAGAGTAACGAGAAAACATCCCCGATATTTATCCTTGCAGGTGTTCCAAAATTTCAAGGTATTTGACGAGAATTAAATACTATTTTGTAAGTGAAGAGATGCTATGAGGATTATTAGAAGCCATGGAATAAAATCAGATTAGGAATCTATTTATGGTCGAATTATTCACTGCTATTATTTACTGAATTTATGCAGATATAATTATATTTTATTTAATAATTTAAGAGGAATAACACTCTCCAATAATATAAGAGGTAACATCAGCGAAGAACTTATTGTAAAAATAGGTTAAAATTATAGTAAACGTAGGTTTAGTAAATTTGGGTTAAATAATAGTAAACATAGGTTTTAAAATTTGTCAATTTCGCTTACCATTTATTTCATTTCATTTGCCAATTCCACTTCAAATGTTTTATGTTCATTATTTTATTTACTCTGACGTTTAATTCATTTTGAAAGCTACGGATATTAACAGAGCCAAGTCAAAAAAGCAATGCGCTATGCATTATGAAAATCACGCCGGATGTAGTAATTTAATTATATCTAATAAAAATAGAAAAAGTAGACCATTTAATTATATATATGGGTTTTTAAAGAAAAATTGTTTCGCCAATAACTTAATTATTTTAAGTATCCATTCCAACAATTTAAAAAAGACACAAATTATAATAAAACAACAAAATAAGAGTAAATTAGTAATACTTATCCATTATTTAAAAATCACATAAAGACAAATTAGGTAGGTATTCAAAATTATGCCACTGTTACAATTAAAGCTTCAGAGGAAAATAAACTATAGCTAATATTAATTCGGAATATTTTTTTTAAGCAATAACAAAAATAATATTTAAAAATAGTCAATAATGGAGAGATTTAGTAATAAATTGTTATTAGATGAACGATCTATGAACTATCTACGTGAGACGTGTCGAACTAATTTGCACTTTAGTGTAACTATAACAAGATGTATAAAAAATATATGAAATCAAGGATTATTATTATGTATTTTTGAATAAATTTCATTTTACGGTAAATTTCATAAAGGCAGTTTTTTTTTGTTGCCTAATGGCAATCGGATTTTGTAACCAGAGACAATATTTCCGCCCGGCATTTATTTTTGATCTTGCGGTCGTGAACTGTCACAATTTTTACGTAACATCATTGATTATATTGCGTTTTTGATTGCTCAGTGTCATATAATTTGGCAACCAGGATTTTACTATAAAAGGCAACGTGTAGATAGTACTCAAAGTTCCAAAAAACTGTAAAAAATATCGCACGTGGAGACTTGAAATTTACAGTACACAGATGCGTTAAATTTGTTAAATTTGTGTTTCAATATTTCTTATACAAGCGACAAAAAAAATTAATTCCGACTTACATTTAAATCAATAATCGTCGAGTCGCCCGAGGCTAGCCGAGAAACGAACCATATTGGAAAATAGCCATTTTAACACTACAAAAAAACAGATTTGCTATCGGGTGGGGAGAGTTTTGATATTAGGTTTTATATAAATTTCCAGACGCAGTGGTTTGAGCCATATAAAGGCATAAAGGAAAAAAAAGACTCAAAAATTTAATTTAGCGAGGGGCCTTACTCTCAGTCGGTAAACTCCGTTATGAATTTCACAAACCAACCCGTAAAATCAAAGTTTGTAAGTATAATTCATCTATATCATCATTCTTCATACTCCCCCCTTTGAAATTGTAAAGTAGCTCCCTTGCAGCCTCCCTTGCCCCTCTCCATCGTTACCGACCCCTAAACTTGATGGAATGCATTTTCATCGACAACGAGTCTACCTGAGAAGTGTTAGCTCAATTGGATGACAGGAGGTGGGTTATTAATTAGCTGTAGAAAGATTTGTCCTCATGCAAACAAGATTGCAAAAATAATATATATATATATCAATTAAAAATTAAAAACACATACAAGATCAAAAAAAGTAGTAAATCAACATATTAAAAAACAGTAAATCAAAATATTAAGTTTTTTTTTAATATATCATCCATCTACTCGAATACTTATAATATAGTGTTTTACCTATTTAGACGTCTGTTTGTTTATCTGCCAATGTCGTGTACTATTAAAGGTTCAGTCTCATATATTTGAAGATATTTTAACGTCACTCCACTATTTACTCATTTGGTAGAGAAATTGTCATTCTTTGTACCGTCGCGAATGGTTCGCTCTCCTCGTACGTTTGAGGTCCCTAAAGTTACGCCCAAAACTGTGTCATACACCGCTTGATGACCACATACAACGAACGTTTTCAATATTTCGACATATTTCACAAGAGCCAACCTAAGTTCAGCGAGACTGTATGTAGCTTACTTGGCGACTACGAAATAGATACATAATCGTAATCTACATATATGAAGAGTTCGAAAACGTACAAATCGAAAATGAAACATATCACTAGACTATAATTTAAATACCTAAATCCCATCCCTTTCCTTTTCTATCCTAGTGATAGTTCGATAGTAATTTAATTTAATTTAATTTAGTTCAATTTTGATAAATATTGTATAAGAAAATAATAATACAGTAGGAAGCACTTAATTGGCTAGAAAATATTTTAATATGATAATTACTTTTATATAATTAATGGAGCGCTTTATGTTTCTCGAAGATCAAATAAACAAACACCACACTGATTTCGATAAAATTCGACGTTTAAACGGCATTAAAAAGGCGTTTAAAAAAGCACCAAACACCTATATGGCAGTAGGTAAGGTTAGTTTTTTAAAACAATTCATTAACACCTATTCATAAACACCTATATGGCGGTAAGTTAAATTAGGTTTAAAAAATATATGGCAGTTACATAGCTAAACTGCAATAATTTCGTTATTTCTATATTCGTATCATTATTTATATTAATAGCTCTCTTCCGTGTACGGCTCTGGCCCTGTTGCAGTTTGGCCACTAATATCCATGTGTATAGGGCCGGTCAAACGCACGGGTCAACACCCATCCGGCGGCATCCACGCAGAAGTGCGAGCCCGGAGAGGACTCTGGCCTGCGGGCCAGTCCCCCTTGGAAGACCTCAACTTTCGGGCGCTCCTGGACGAATGGCGCACCGTGCGACGTCAGCTAATCGAGTTCGTAATCCGACTGGCAGCCAGGGGGAGTCTGGACACATTATTGTTTCCTATAGAGCGGGGGGGTAGTTGTGTAGTTAGAAACGACCATTCGGCTACCCGATACCGGGTGAAGAGCCGATCAAAGGATGCCGTGGTCTGCGATAGATTCGGTAGACACAGTATCATCGCTACGTAAGGGAGAGGACCGCGTAAGCGACCTCGATCCTGTAACCAAACAGGAGGCAGGAGGTATCCTGAAAGTTAATTCCAGACGGAGATATTCTTCCAAACTGGTAGTCAGGGGGCGAGGCTTCACGATGCCTACTTTGTGCTTCGCCGTAAGTCGTTGTCCTCTGATGGGCGAGTGGCGTAACTAGACAGTGGATTGTTTTCCCTTTCAGTCTTCTGCGCTCACCTTACGGGAGAAAGAACTATCCAATATCGTTAAAACTTCCTAAGATGGCGGGTTCGCCCGTTGTAGTTGACTGCTCTAGTTGCTTAGAAAACGAATATAACAGTTTTAGACCCACCCGGTTATTCCAAGGTTCTAATGCCAGATTCAACATGCTTTCGGAGACGGCACCATGAGCATCTCATGGATAAAAAGCAGTACAACCGATCAGCAGTTGTACAGTCGCTTATCAGTGGACGGCGAATTCTGAGCCGGTAGGGCCTGTGAGAGTGGCCACCCTTCACTAGACTCCAATTGATTGTGAGTGAAGGGTGGTTCTCATCAGGAAGTTTTCTCCGTTATTGAAAGTCGTGGATGTTGAAGTTGAAGTATTTATTCAGAAGGTCTGTAGTAAGTTGCCAGTTCGTAACGCCTTGATTGATATTTCGCCGTCGTGTAGGTAGTGTGGGCGCGAGGTGAAGACGTGGTAGTGTGTCCGAAGTGTGTAGTCGAGGAGCGAGGCTTGACGATCGGTATCGCGGATAATGCAGGTACTGCTTGATAATGAAGCGTAGTCGCGATAACTGTCCACTGAGGGAATGATGTGTAGCCGCGGTAACTGTCCACCAAGGGAATGATGAAGATGTGTAGCGCGATAACTGCCCAACAGGAATGATATCGATCGATCGAAATGTACTGCGTTTTATATTGTAAGCAGTGACGCAATAGTTGTGAGTGGGGTGAGAAATGTCTGTTAATTTCGTATCGATCAGAAGAAATGACATTAGTCATCACCTGAATGTGCGTAAAATGCCGAATTTAGTTGGAAATCAACTGCAGCTGGCTCGTGTAGATTTGAGCGAGTTTGCGGTTTCGATTCTGTAGAAATTACTTTTTTGTTGTGGGTATGTTGGGCTGAAGCTCCAACAGGCCTCAACGAGCCGAAATGACATCATTGACGAAGTATTGTTCCTAATGGTTTCGTGCAGCTTGAGCCTGATGGTCTGTCTGTGCCTTCTTAGGTCAGCTCAACGCACGATGCACCTTCCACCCGGTAGCCTCCTCGAAGGGAGTAACCTGGAAGGGCCGCTGTGAACTCTGTTACCTGCAGTGGTAGACAGGATCGGGACCTCCGATCTCAACGAGATCGGAGGTTCCAATCCAGGGGAATAATTCGGGCGGAACTGGGCGGTTAGCGCACCGTGCGGCATCAGTCAATCGTTCGCGCAATCCATCGAATAACCGAGGGAGTCTGGACACGTGCGTTTCCTAAGAAGCGGCGATAGTTGTTGACTCGACGTCATCTATCCTGAGAAAAGATACGTTGGCCACCCGATCCGGTGTGAGTCTGACGGGCACAAGGCGCATCGGTCCACATAAATTAGAATTTTAATTACTGCTTACGTCAGGTAGAGGCCGCACAAGCGACCTCAAATCTGTTACCAGACTGGAAGACGGTTAATTCGGCCAAATCTGGTAGTGAGGGCGCGAGGTTGGCCCGCTCTTTGCAATTCCCAGTGATTCACGGTAAGGCGTTGGACTCGTACGGGCTGTTGGTGTAGTTTATGTGTGAATCTTGTTGTACATTAAGTCTTTGCATTCACTCCATGGGACACAGAATAGAAAGTGGTCGTTTCAACTCCCTGGGGTGGCGGGTTCAACCGTAGTATTTGACACCCTTTAATGACCAAGTATAGACCTGCATTCCAGTCGGTCATCGGGCTCCTTACTTCCTAGACATCGATTCAGGGAATTTTAGCGTAATCCCATAAGTTGAAAATGTCGCTAAAAGGGACCAATCACGACAAGACATTATACGTAATGCGGCGGCCAGTTAAACACCATTCCAGAATGATTTTCGACTATAGTGAAAACGTAGGGTAACATTATTTTGTATGTAGTGTTTGGGATTTACTGTCTATCATTCATGGGAGTTAATGGGCCCTTGCTGAGTTGGCCACGAAGACCCATTCTGTTCAGGGTTGGTCACACTTACGGGTCAATACCTATCCGACGGCCTCCACGCATGAAGTGCGAGCCTGGGTAGGACTTTGGCCTTATGGTTATTTTCCCCTGGGAATCGACCTTCTGGCGCTCCTGGACGGTCTGCGCACCGTGCAGCATAAGCCAATCGATTGCGCACTCTGACTAACAGACGGGGGAAGCAGTACTGTTTCCTATAGAGCGGGAGCTAACGGGCCCATGATGAGTTGGCCACGATGACCCATGTGTTCAGGGTCGGTCACACTCACGGGTCAACACCCATCCGACGGCCTCCACGCACGGGGTGCGAACCTGGGTAGGACACTGGGTCAACCAGTCTCCCCTGGGAATCAAACCTCTGGCGCTCCTGGACGGTCTGCGCACCGAGCAGCGCAAGCCAATCAAGCCAATTGTGCTCTCCGACTAACAGTCGGGGGAGTCTGGGAACTGTATTGTTTCCTATAGAGCGGGGGTGGTTGTGTACCTTATGGCGACTGCTCTTGAATTGACCATTGGCCATCCGATCCTGGGTGAACAGCCGGGCAAAGGACGCCTTGGTCCGCGATAGATTCGGTGTACTCCGTTTCACCGCTTCATAAGGGAGAGGACCGCGCAAGCGACCTCGAACTCGGAACCAATCGAGAGACCGGAGAAATCTGGTCACAATTGGTAGTTAGGGCGCGAGTGCCGCCCGCCAGGTAACATACCTGGCTACTCGCGGTAAGGCGTTGGCTTCTAACGGGTTGTGGCGTAGCTAGACGTCGGATTTGTTATGTCCAAAGTCTTCTACGCTCACTGCACGGTCGATAGAACGATGAATTTGTTAAAACGTCCTGCGGTGACGGGCTCGCCCGTTGTGGTTGACATCTCAATATGTTTCCTATAGAGCAGGGGTGGTTGCGTACCTTACGGCGACTGCTCTTGAAACGACCATCGGCTACCCGATCCTGGGTGAACAGCCGGGCAAAGGACGCTGTGGTCCGCGATAGATTCGGTATACACCGTTTCACAGCTTCGTAAGGGAGAGGACCGCGCAAGCGACCTCGAACTCGTAACCAATCGAGACACTGGAGTAATATGGTCACAATTGGAAGTAAGGGCGTGAGTGTAACCCGCTGGATAACACTCCTGGCTATCTCGCGGTTAAGGCGTTGGCCTCTTACGGGTTTATGGCGGAGCTAGACGGTGGACTGTTTTGTCCAAGTCTTCTGCGTTCACTCCAGGGAGATAGAACGACTAATAATTAAAACTTCCTGAGATGACACGCTGTAGTCGACAACCCTAGTTGTCTATCATTCATATCATCATACTGTCTATAATCATCTATTATCTATCATCATAATATTTATCTATACTGCGTGTATCTATCTACATATAATATGTCTATACTCTACAGTGTTTATTTTTGATCCATACTTCAGCGATCTTCTCAATGAGGACCTGAACCAATCTTCTTTATACATCGGTTCGAACATCTTCAGGGTTCCTAACCGAACGGTTCGGCATCGGTTTCGAACAACTTCCGGCACTACACTGTTGCTTACTCTAACGTTCGAAATCTTCCGCTTCCCTGCGCAAACCTGTACAACTCATTTTATAGGCACTGTTGAGCATGATGCCGACTTCATTTTTATCCAGTCCTTGCAGTCCAATTGAGAAATGAGATTGAATCCCCGTCTTAGTGTTTTATCACATCAATGTGCACTGTCGTTTCTGTTGTTTCGTGAAAAGTTTCGCTCGTCCCAACGATTTATTATTTAATTACACGTTGATTTATTTCTTATAGTTGTCGCGTTTTTATTTGTTATAACATTTAACTTCGATATTACTGTTGTCATTTGCACGAACAGAACCTATGCATGACCACTCAAATGGGGGCGCCATGTTTTGTGGCATGGACAGATTCTCAGCATACCCCTGTAATCCATGGCATGTTTAGGGTTTTTAATATAACTTCCTGTATTTAATTTATTCACAGATATACATTTTTAGATTAAATTGTGTATAGACTAGTGGACAAATTTATAGATTAATGTTTATTCCATATAATAAAATATAAAAATAAATAAATAATATGCTTTTGACATCAGTTCGATACAGATAACATCGTTTCAAACTGGGCCAATTGGCCCTATAAATCCTATTATTTCCTAATAAGAAATGCAGTGGCCTAAGGCTATACATATTTAATTATAATTGGGCAAATCGTTAAATCAACGGTAAAACGTTGACTCGTATCGTAATTACGCACATCAACGAGGACAATTTACTCGGCAACAGTAACTTTTACTGGAAATTTATTGCCAGAGACGTGGAAAATGTCGGGAATATCAAATTAAGGGAGTTGCTGAGAGGCGACATAATGTATATAAGTAGGTAATTAGAGTTGATTAGATGTATGTAGAATGAATTGCCTGTCAGAAGCAAAGCGAGGCCAGAAACTATGTGGCATTTTCCTCGTAGCGTCGTCGGCCTCAAATTGACTAGGGATGAATTTCATTTGTCGACAAAAATAAATTAAGGCATTATATATGGTCATTACCTATTATTAAGTTGCTGTTCTATAAAGGAAATGTATAATTACTACTATTAATAAATAATTCGTACTTTTGCTGCAAAATTGAAACTAAAAAGTAGTGTTTAAAATAGAGAAAAAAATCTCTCTTAAGTGAAGCTAAGGATTAGAATGTTCGTCGCTGAGAAGATTATTTTAAAATTTCATCAAGATCCGAGAGTTAAACATATAATATTGCACCGTTACTAATATTAGGACTACCTCAAATAAACCCAGGTGGGATCCATTACGTAATGGATTACAGCTGAGGATAGACCTCAAGTAACTGCTATTAATAAACTTATAAGTGACAAAACGATTTTTAAGTATGGTGTACCCTAGGGAAGTGTCTTGGCACTTTTATTGTTCCTAATTTATATGTACGAACTGTGTGATTTATCCCTGGATAATAACGAATATACGAGTATATTCTTTCGCCGACGATACTGACATTCTTGTCGAGGCTGACTCTTGGAAGAAAGCAATAGGAAAACCTTAAAATAGCCTGAATATTAAAAAAATGGCTGGATCGCCATATCCTGATATTAAATGCAAAATACACAGCTTTTGGAATTCGTTCTACTAACTTTCCCAATGATCAAACCCTAAAAATGCACACTTATATGGGTCAGGCCGTAGTATTTTCCACAAGCGACACATATTTTTTAATCGTCACGATAACATAAAAGTAACGTAAATAATGTAACATGAAATCGTAAAGCCTATCGCACTTAGTTAAGCCTATGACACTAATAAGACTTAGTTTACTATTCTCATTATAAAAGGTAAAATGTTATGCAAGTGTGACATGAAACGTAAATGCGCAACAAATCAAGGATAACTCATTAATCTGTGATATTTTCTTAAAATAGAAGTTTTGTCCTTATAGGCTAGATGAAATGTTATATGTTTACCTGAATTCGGAATCAGAAATATAAAACTTACATTTGAATCAATGAGAAAACTGGTCCCGAAAAAGTTAACAAATCACCCTGCACACAGATAAATGCTACTGATGCAACAAATTGGAGGCTATGGTTTATTGCCGATATGAGAGTCGACAGCAGGGATGCAATGGAGAGAATAAGAATTCCTACCAACTGTTGGTCTTTAGATTGAGCGGCAAAACAGGTTTCTTAAAATGTGTGACGTAAACCCTAAAAATTTGTACAAAGAAAGAAAACCGTTAAAATTGCCTTTATAGAATACGAATGGACTATTGAAAACAGCACTAAAAAAGGTAATTACATACATACCACAAGGAAATAATAATGGAAGCCATAAACTCAAATGGAATTCCACAGTGACTTAGAATTTCAGGTAACTGGTGAGAAAGACAACCCCATTTTAAGTAAAATGCAGTGCTATTTGAGATAAAAATATTTATTTCTAGTAGAGTTTCCTTTGAATAATAGTCGCGGGGTAAAAATTCAGCCGTCACTTCTGCGTGTGATAGTTTATATTGGATTTCACATCCAATATTGGATCGCTCACATTCCGCCGTGGGTAGCCTTGCATCCAATGATGGACGGGTCACATCAGTCGGATTAAAGTCTTGTCCTAGTAAATACCATACCATTACAAGGGATTACACTGATAATAACCCTATTAAATGTCATACGGATCGAAAAAAAGTTAAGAGAAACAGAGAAAAAAGTGGCAAAAACTACGGCCAGATCCATATAATATATGCAAAAAAGATTGGAAATGTAAACGTCATACGATCCAAAAAGTGAATTATGTCAAGTATCTATGCATATTATTTGATTGTAATCTTAGCTGGGAGATTCAAATAGAATCTCTCACGAAGAGGACTAGAAAGTTAGTTTATGCCTGCCGTGCGCTGCGAAATGTGCTATCAAAGGCAACCTTGAGAATGGTTTGCATAGCGTTATGCCGGGGTTTATATGTTCACGGGTTAATTGGTTGGTGTGCCTGTACTAAGTCGGATCTTGATACTCTTTTTAAGGCTCAGAAGCAGGCTTAACAGTGGGAGTCAGTAATAAAAAGCCTTCCCGATGTAGTTCAGAGCAGCTATTAAACGAATTAAACAGCTGCTCGTGGGCAAATAGCCGCAATAACCAAGTACGCAGCCAGCAAATAAAAACTACGAGGGCTCGGGAAGGTTTAAATTTTGAGATACCCCGGGTATAAACGAGATACCCCGATTGTACAATAATCTGGGGAGCTAATGGGCGTTTTTGCAGTTAGGCCACGAAGACCCATTCCTTCAGGGTTGGTCATACGGTTCAACACCCATCCGGCGGCCTCCACGCAGAAAGGAGAGCCAGGGTACGACGCTGGTATGCGCGCCAGTCTCCCATAGGAGTCAACCTTCTGGCACTCCTGGATGGTTTGCGCACCGTGCGGCGACAGCCAATCGATTGTGCACTCCGACTAACAGCCGGGGGAGTCTTTGAAAAGTAATGTTTCCTAAAGAGCGGGGGTGGTTGTTAACCCTAAGGCAACTGCTCCTGAAACGACCATTCGGCCACCCGATTCCGGGTGAATAAGCCGGGAAAAGGATGCCGTGGTCCGCGATAGATTCGGTAGTCACCGTATCACTGCTTCATAAGGGAGAGGACCGCGCCAGCCACCTCGGTCATGTAAGCAGTCAGGAGGCAGGAGGTATACTGAAGGTTTATTCCAGACGGAGATATCCTTCCGAACTGGGAGTCAGGGGGCTAGGCTGCCTAATGGGTACCTTTCCCGGTGCCTCGCCGTAAGGCGTTGCCTCTGACGGGCAGGTGCGTAACTAGACTGTAGATTGTTTTCGTCCCAAGTCTTCTGCGCTCACATCGCGGGAGACAGAACGATCAATATCGTAAAAAAAATCCTGAGGTGACGGGTTCGCCCGTTGTAGTTGACAGCTCTAGTAGTTGTACAATAAATTAGATGAATGCATTAAAATGTTAGATAACATCGAGAGTTTTAAAACTGCAATTAATAAATGCCTACTGGAATTGGGGCGCTCTGCAACGGAGAGGGAACTGTCAATTGTGGTATAATATGTGGATGATGTTATATTTTATAGATGAATATTTTTATTTTTATTTTTTATTACTATTCTTTTGTTACTATTATTATTAGTATACGTTTGTTATATTGTGAATTTATTGATATTTGTTTTAAAACTCTACTTAATATCTAATACCCAATCTCTCCTAATAAACTTTTAATGTCAACTGGCAAACTCAAATAAGCCTTAAATCCCACATCTAAGCACAGGTGTAAGCCTAGTTAGATTGTGTGACGTGCCTCGTGTTGCATGGGATTGGGATGAATCAACTTGTCGCTTTATTTAACTAGAAAGTATTTCTTTTTATGTAACTGTAGATAAGACATGTAAAAGGAATTAAATCAATAAATTAAAAAAAATAAAAAAATATGGTGATTTCCAGTAGTTGTGAAGGTTCCAGTTATTACTCACCAATAGCATAAGCGATGAAAGTCCTCGGAGCGATGGCTTCGTCGGTTGGTGGAGTCGGGAAGCAGACTAAAGGCATGACCAACCCACCAGGAGAAGTCTCATCCCAAAAAGTCTCCATGCAGTACTCCCGAGGGCCTAAGATTCGAGGATTATGGAAGGGAGCCAGTAGAGATCCATTGGTCAGGAGGTAGAACTCGTCTTTACTGTCGCGCTCAGGATCCAGGCGGTACCTAGCAGATGAAATAAAGAAGATGACAAAAGCAGAATGAATAAACTACCCATTTAAGTTGATCTATTCTCTCATGTCTCATTAATCCTCGTCTTCTAATGAAGTCGACTAAATCTGCCCTTTAATGTGCCATCTGCATGGCACTTTCTTGTTATCAGACTGTAGTTTGGAAAACTTTTTCTTTCTTCCGTATTTTATGAGAGTTCATAGGGCTCCCATTGGTTTAATCTATCATACCTCAAGATTCATATTGGCCCGTATTCCGTTTCTTTCAGCTGCCTAACTTGGGGTCTAAAAACGCGCTAAAACGACGCCTAATTTTGAACAGACATTTTGGTATTCCCTTTCATGGGTCCTAAATAGAGCGTGCTTGTGTGGAGCTCATCAGGCGCTTAAAGTGACATTAAGCACCGTCTAGACCCTTTTTAGTATTCAGTTTCTACAAGTGTCATGGCTGATGGGTCCTGTTCGGGGTCATAACCTAGAACGGTGTAAATCGAGCAGTCTGTGTCGAGCAGTCGCCGTGTAGCTCTTGTTTCTCTCGTGATTTCAAAGATTTTTTGTCGAATTTTCAAAGATGTTTGCTCAGCATTGGCTTCTAATTCGAAAAATGAACGATGAGCGCCGATTATCGTAAGTAATCGTTAATTAATATGTATATTTTGCCCTGAAAATCCTATGTCAATATTTTTTTTAAGATTATTTTAAATAACCTTGTATATTTTTTTATCCTTGTATGTTGTATTATAAAAAGCCTCGTATATTTGTAAATTTTGAAACAAACAAAACGGAGCGACAATCAGCTTGCGGTGACGAGAAGAAGGCGGCGGGCAAGCGAGCGACCAAGCTGTCAAAATAAGACCCCGCTTTGGAACGGCCATAGACAAAACGGACAATTTTTAAGATTCAAGACCGGTTCTTAATTTTGATGAAACGGATTACCCACAAAATAACAAAGGTGCTTAAGTTCCTAATTTTTAGCACCAGCTTAATTTAAGCTTGCGAGAAACGGAATACGGGCCATTATCATTATTATCATTATATGTGCTCCAACTTGGTGGATGAGGACAGAATCAATCAATCCATCCACCGCTAAACAGCAGCTACAACGGATTCGATCGTGTCTGCTACCCGGGCTTAAGGTAATTCCATTTATCGTCTACCACCATCCAGTCCACTGGGTACGTAACGTTTGTTGTACATTTACTGTTCATATGGTTCATTATACGCCGTGAGTTTTTAGGTAACGGCAACCTTGAAGGGGGTGAAGCAGCACGAGCAAATAAGCAACTTTTAATAAAAAAAAACGATTTTTTAAAAGTATAGTATAAAAAGCGTCGAGCACGTTGCGCCATCTAGCGGTAGGTAAAATATCGATAATATTGTTTATTAGCGATATTTTACTAACCGACAGATGACGCAGAGTGCTCAACGCTCCTTATGTTTTTTATTAATAAATACAATTTACAAATTTAACAAAAAAAACATAAAAATATTAAAAAAAATATATTTTCTCATTTTTTAAAATCAATATTTCCTTACTTGCTCGTATTGATTCACCTCCTTCAAGGATGCCGGTAACTAAAACTAACTCTTTATAGTTGACTATGATTACGTTCTGTTTTTTGACTGTGATTTATGATTATTCTCTTTTTAAACGACTGCCCAAAAGGAGTGTTATATGTTTAGATTTCATCTGTATGTTTTCCGTTTCTTTATTTCACCATAACTTCTAAATGCTTGAACCGATTTAGAAGTGTGTCGTATTGTTAGAATTGTTTTGTCCTCCCGAGTGTCATAGGGTACGTGCCGCGACCCCTTGTTATAATATAAGGAGAAATCAGTGTCTTTAATATAAATCGCCGTGTTTCGCGGTGCGCGTTGGTATTTATCATTTGGCAGTATAGTTTATTTTCGTTCTTCCTCTTTGTGTAAAATAACTATTAGATTAATTATAATAATAATAAATAACTTTTCGGTCCGTGTCATCTGTACTAGTAGTATTTTTGGTTCATATTTACCTAGTGTAGGAAATCTTATCAAGTGATTTAAGGCGACATGATACCTGGGAACGACCATATCTGTTTTTTTAGTTTTATGAGATTTTTGAGAAATATAAGCATTAATTTAAAAAAGTTTCTAAGTGAATCCCTCGATAAGGAACTATTTTAAAATTTGGACTCAAAAAAGTTGATCATTGCCTTGGAAATCAAGGCTTTAAACTGACTTCGAAAACTTTCAGGCGCGTTTGGTGAGTGTGTTTTATTATAATTTCATTATATTGACTGGTCAATTCTCTAGGTCAGCACGTAGCCACATTTTTTATTTAGGCCCTAAATTAATTACAATTAATTCAAACGTGAGAGCGCTCTGAGAGTTACGCTAAATATGTTTTGTAATTAACACCCTTTTACCACCACTGCGTAAAGATAGTTATTCTGTGCTAGCGCTGCGATAGAGCGTTTAGTATGCGCCTGATCCCCGGCGCGAGCCGACGTGGAATCCCGCTTGACGCTTCGTCGCTGGATTTTTATTAGACAAACCCTACAAAATTGACCCCGCCTATTTTTTTTGCGTGTCTGCCCATTTCGGATGTTTTTCCTGTGGTCTCATGTCGCCTAATTAAATTTAAAAAAAAACGCTTACTTATCGTATAGACAGGGATTTCCAACGATGGTCTCCCAAACGTTATTGTCATACTCCCACATGAAGGTCCCATTGAAGTCGAAGAAAAGAGGCTGGAAGGAGAGGACGCTCGCGATACAAGGCCTGCTTCCGTTGATGATATACTGGGAGGCATTTTGGCCCATCGGACAGCATTTTGGCACCACAGCCATTCGTTCTTCTTCGTCTTCCAGAATATCCCGCATCGTGGGTTCCTGAAGAGAAGAAATGTGTATTGTTATTATTCTTCATTATTATTGACAAGCTGCCCTCTATCCAGCTTCGAACAAGAAGAAACGTTTAGGATTAGATAAACATCTTGCAGTCCGAATTTCATCGAATCTTGTAAAAAGGATAATGTATGCTGATAGGATAATAAATGCCAGTAAAATCATCGGTACAAATAAAACGAATTCGGATGTTAATTCGCTACGTCCTTACAAAGTGTAACCTAAGGTTAGAAATAGGTTCCAGTTCCGGTTCCTGTTCCTGTCCAACCTCTTTTACAATAAGAATCCATTGTGCGTTTTAGCGGTTTTTGAGACGTTTAATTTAAGAAAAACTTCAGGATATTCTATATTTATTTATTTTATTTTATATACATTAAGGACTTTAACACTAAATACTTTCCAATCTTCCATGATTATTTTAATTTCACAATTTTTTTGAACTATTGGGTCCGACCGCGTTTCTTTGTGAACTAAAACTGAAATTAGTTCAAGTGAACGAGATAGAGCGGAACGTTAGAGCGGAATAATACGTATGTCGATAAAAACGATAGTCGATAAAAACTACCTACCGAATTTATACACGTCCAAATAAATTTGATCACATTTCGTGCGGTGTTAGATGCAGATATTTTATCCAAATCAAATCAAATCAAATCGCATTTATTGTCTTCAAAAAACTTTACATAGTTGTTTAGACATTTTATATAGCCGCTTAATGTTAAAATAACTTTAAAATGTATACTAAATATTTCATTAGAGACTCACCACATAATTGAGTTATATTAGATATTTATAACTACAGATAGTCATGAAATTATAATATTAAAATTAAATGGTCCTGTAAGTAAGAATTATAATTGATTATGGGAGACAATTAGAAATAATAGTAATAATATAATAATCAATAAAATGGTACAAATGTCAAGTTAAATAAAAAAAATCGAGATGGAAATAGTCAGTAATCTAATTATAATTCGTTAATATTATATAATTCTCTCGCAATAAGGTAGCCTTTTAATTTCGATTTAAATTGGGTGATATTTCCGTTTCTACATATACTTTTGATATTCTCAGGCAGTTTATTGTAACACGCCATTGCAACGTAATTTGGATCCCTTTTGAATAATTCCAGAGATGGACAGGGTAATGCTAAATTGTGCCTACATCTGTTGAAATGCGAGTGAATTTCTTTTTGGGTCTTCATTTTTCCTATGTTTTTTAATATTAATTTTATGCATTCAAATATGTATAGTGATGGTAGCGTTAGAACACTGAGATTTTTGAAGTGACCACGACATGATTCATTATGTTTAAGGATTATCAATATTCTTATGACTCGTTTTTGATAACCGTTCATTTCACATTTCGCTCTAGCGTATTGCCCTGTCTCGTTCACACGGACTTATTTCCGATTTTAATTCACGAAGAAACGCAATCGAGCCCATTCTCTTTTTACATATGTAAATTCAACCATTTTGATGATCGAAGAAGGATTATTATACCAAAATTTCTATTGCGCTATTTTTATTGTTGTAATTTTACGTTCGTTTGAATTCTTACTGGCTAATCTTATAACCGACTATTCGTTTTTATAATTTGACAATTTGTATTTTAATTTTTATCTATTTACGAATTTTTCAAGTTAAATTAAATTTTAAAAGAATTTTGATTTTTATATTGTTTTCATAATTATTAAAAATAGTCAACCTGAACACAAATCATTAAACTAGTACACCATATAAGGTAAATCATATAAAATCAATTTGGCAATACCAAGAGCAAGAATTCCTGCCATCTGTTTTTTTTAATATATAGATTTAAAAAAATGTCGAGAAAATTTTGCATACTCTAATTAAGAGATACGAACCAATTTTGGTAAACTTATTTAGTGTGATATTTTTGTCTATATAATTGCAACTTTTTAATAAGGTAATAGCGCCTATATTCGTGGTATCCGAGAAATAGCACCTAAATCCGGGTTATTTTTTATTTTCATGATTTCTTCTAATATTTATATGGAACCAATTCTCTTCTTGGAGTGAGGAAATGCACAATTTCTTCGAGAATAAAACTGTTTTCACCGAATGGTCTTCTAGGCAACGTTTATTTTTTAAAAGGGTTCAGTGTGGCGAGGGACTTTGCCGGCGCCGGTCAAGTCGCGTGCTCCATACTGTTTACGTGCCAAAACACGCGTACCTACTATAAAAACAAACAAAAAATACATACTTAGCAGTAACATTTTAATTTTCGGCGATTTGAACATTTTTATTTCAACTTGGATATAACCTATTCCATTTTTAATATTTATGTATATATTTTTTTTGGACAATTTTATGTAGTACTAGCTAAACCCGGACTCGCTTTGCTGTGGCTCAGTCTAATATGAAATTAATTAACGGGAACATTAAAAAATAAAGTATACAGAAGACAACTAATAAAACCGGTTTCGCATTTCAATAAAATTACATAAAACTAAAGTACCTTCAATTTTAGTACTACATATTTATATTTATTTTATTAGTATACTGGTATACAAGTCAGAAACATTTTTTTATCGTAATGAAAAAATAAAAATAAACATAAAAACGAAAGAAAACACAAGAATAATGTAAAAAGAGGAAATACAAGACTAAATGCAAAGAGATCATTAAACACTTTAGCTACCTACCAAAGCAAAATATTCCTCCAGTGAGTAAAACGCCTTATCTGTGAGGTACCTCTTAAGGCTGCTCTTAAACGCGTCAAGAGATTGCGCTTGCCTAATGTGCTCGCTGAGTTTGTTGTAAACCGCTGGGCCGGCGATATAGGCTAGCCTCTCCGACTTGGATAATACATGACTTACCGAACGTAGCTTGCTACGGAATCTTGTTGAATAGTTGTAATGCACACCTTCTGCGAACGAACAGCGCTACTTACATTAAAAAGAGTCGAGTATTTAGGGTGTGTGTGTGTGTTTGTGGGAGTGTGTTGAGCGGACGGGTGTGGAGTGCGAGCGTATATGATATTAATAATGGCGTATATAAATTATAATAATATTAATAATATTCAATAAAAATAGCTAAAACGAATACTCAAATAGCAAAAGTAGAAAAAATATCATATGGAATCGCATCGAAGTTTTTACCGTTCAGCGAAGACTTTTATCGAATCCAACGTTGTGCCAAATTTAATTTTACCATAAAAACGATTTTTAAACTATTTTGAGTTATTTTCATTTTATATTATCGTAATTATTTATTTATGTTGATTATTTTTATTTATATTCTAGTGAGGGTTTAATCAAGATAGAACGTGTGACTGGAAAGACTGATCAAGATCCACGCGGTTTGATCAGTCTTTCCCGTCAGGTCCAGAGTTGGAGTACCTCGATGACCCTCCCATCCTACCCGATTGACGCTGAGGACGAAATGTGATGAGAACTACTGATCAAAGCAAGTGACTTCTCCACGTCTTCACATATTTCTAAGGTATCATATACGGAAAATATACTTTTATTAGAAACTCAAATATATTCGGTCTATAGAGAAAAATATTTTTTTTCGCACTAAAGCCCTTGTAGTCGCAGTTCTACACGACATAAAAACGCAATATACGGCGTTTCGTGAACAAAAGATTTCCTTTGGCAGGTTTGATCTGTAGGTTCAAAGGATGGATTTAAGAAGGGGAGCCACCTGGATTTTTGATCCAGGTGAGAGGGAGGGTGGGGGGGAGTTTGCACCCGCCGCGCTTCGAATAAAAAATTATAACTGATCCAGTTTCACATACTATGGCGTGCTTGGTATCGTTTTCGGATAAAAAGAGTACGGGGAATCTGTTTCTTATGTTATTTAAAGACACTTTTATACAAAAAGTCAATAATTTTGGTAAAAAAGTAAATTTGTAAGTAAGTTTTTTTTTCTTCAACAGTATTTAACTTCGAAAATAGATCGATTTTGTTGTTAAAAAAAATTTGTGCTATCGAGCTCATACTGTCTAGTTTATAGAAATATATACTTTACCTATACTTATCTGACAGTATGTACCCAAAAAAAAAATGCCGTGTGAATCGAGTGACGTACTGAAATTGTCAAAATTTCACTTTCGGTCGCTCAAAGCTCGTGCCGGGCGGGGGCGGTTACCTTATGTGGTTTCCTTGATAAAGTAGAGAAAAACTAAATTTCTCAATAAATATGCCGTGTGAATCGAGTGAAGTATTTTAATTTCATCACTCGATTCTCATGGCATTTTTTTAATGGGTGCATACTGTCAGATAAGTATATGTAAAGTATATATTTCTAAAAAACTAGACAGTATTAGCTCGATAGCACTATTTTTTTTATCTACAAAATCGATCTATTTTCGAAGTTAAATACTGTTGAAGAAAAAAAAACTTACTTACAAATTTATTTTTTTACCAAAATTATTGACTTTTTGTATGAAAATGTCTCTAAATAACCTAAGAAACAGATTCCCCGTACTCTGTTTATACGAAAACGATAGCAAACATGCCATAGTATGTGTAACTGGATCAGTTATAATTTTTTATTCGAAGCGCGGCGGGTGCAAACTTCCCCCCCGCCCTCTTTCACCTGGATCAAAAATCCAGGTGGCTCCCCTTCTTAAATCCATCATTTGGACCTACAGATCAAACCTGCCAAAGGAAATCTTTTGTTCACGAAACGCCGTATAATTTATCGTAGAACAACGACTATTGCTAAAATGTTATTTTTTGAGTTAGTAAATTTTAGAAATGGAAATACCATTTAAAAAAAAAACGACATTTATCGCTATTATAATTTTCAATTAGCCCTTTGTAATATATCATGGATTAATACGTGGGACCTCGTACGCGCCAAAAATCCAAATTCGCGTTTTTATTGTTTTTTTTTAACGTTTTCTTGTTATTTTCGGACATGTCTCTCCAAAAATTTGCGGTCTGAATGGCCTTATTGTTTGATGGCCTTATCGGATGGTCTTATTGTTATTGGTGTAAAATCACGCTCTGGATAGTCCTGGCCCGCGGGTTTAAATTGCTTAGATTTCTTGTGCAGTGTGCAGTGGTATCTCGTAGGCATGAGTTGATGATTTTAACCGGTAATAGCCCTTACATCCTTGTTTTTGTGTTAGTCTATGTTTATAAAAAAAAAGATACAAATTTGCCACATGTCACAGTTGCCCACTAAGGCCAGTGCCTTTTCAGTGGGTAACTAACAATAATGTATTCATATTTGACTTAAATTATATATTACCTATTATACTTATATTATCTATTCAAATTTGATTAATTCTAAGTAGATATGCTGATTTCCTAACCTAACCTAAATTTACCTCTATTTTTTATAATGACTAGCTTGATTTACACTAATAAATAATTACACTAAAAGTAGTGTAATTACGCTAATTACACTATTTGCGCTTAGTAGTGATTCCCCGCTAACAGCTTAACTCGTTAAGAGTTTTAATCGTTAGTAAAGTAAACTAATATTTTTTAAATATTTTGTCCATAATTCATAACTGAAAAAAATCATGAACGATGTTATTCAGGTTTTTCCAAGCCCTGAAAAGTTTTCTTTTTGGCGTGTAATTAGTCTCGCATATAGAGCAACGATATCGTATTTCTTTTGTCGTAGTGGGAAAATTCCTATTACGAATTCTATATAGTGTTGCGACTTGTTGGCAAATTATAAGGCTTGACACATTCTATACGGGTCCACACTATGAACCACACTATGAAATTCTCACACTAAAAGAGAGAAAATGAACGCTTCGAAAATTATACATACATTTGATCACATATCAAACTTTCGCAGGCAAATGGAGTGGCTACCCATTAGACGATGTCGGGAATTTCACATACTCGCCCTACTCTTCCGCGTACTACAGTCAAACTGTCCTACTTATTTGTATAATCTCTTCTCTCCGCTATCATCCCATGGTCTCCCATTGCGCTCTCAGGAAAATCTATTACTGGCTATACCTCAGCATTCATCAACTTTCATGTCTAGGTCTTTCGCAGTGCAAGCGGCCCGTCTCTGGAATTCCGTGCCTTTACCGATAAGACAACTTGAAAACCTGAGCGGGTTTAAAAATTCTTTAAAGAGACATTTACTCAACTTATGAATTCCCCCTCCCCTCCCGTCTCCTTTGCTTGTCCTTATATTTCACTCCTCCCTTCAATACGAGTTGGCATACGTTACTAATCACTGAATTATATTTTATACTATGATGACTTTTTTGTATGTGTATTTATTTATTACTTGTAAATTTATTTGCCCACATAAACCTTCAGTCACAATAACCCTGGCGGTATGGTCGGTAGATATTGCCACTTGGCAATAGGCCCACCACATTGTATTCTTTTGTGTGTGCAATAAAGCTTTTCAAACAAACAAACATACCAATTTGTACAACTCAATCCGAGTAAACGGTTAGCGGGGTATTATTAGAGTCCCTTTTGTCTTCCTCTCCCTTCCCTCTCTCCTCGCTCGGGGAAAGTTCGATTTCATATTTCATAGGGCGGTTTTCCCGTCGGCTCGTTAAACTTTTTTTCCCGCCGTCGGGAAACTTTGTCAGTCTTCCTCGGCATAAATTATCAAATCGCCACTTTATTATTCCCTTTTATTCCAACTTCTGTGAGTCCGTCAGCGGCGGGAGGAGTTCTGTGTCCTTCCCCCCCCCCTCTTCCTTTTGCTTACCGCTTTTTATTTTATTGTAGATTTTACGAGAGGCAAAATTAATAAAATATGCGCAGTCGAGCTTAGGGGCTTTTATAAAATATACGGAGATAGGCTTTACTCGCTTCAAAGGATCTGTGACTTGCGAACAGAGATGTAGGTTTACAAGGCCTTTTTAATCTAGAAACACTCACCCTTCAAACAACCAATCTCTAAACTAAGCAACCATCCTTCCTAAATAATAAAATCACTCGATTAGATCTTAATTCGAGCAAAAAAAACAATGACATTCTTGTTTTTTGTCGGCTTATGCCGTCTTCTTAAAAACTAGATGACAGGTGACAGGTGAAAGAATTTAAAATTTCGAATTTTCTTTTTTATTTTCAAAAAGTGGTTATAAAGAAGCTGCGATCAAAAGTAGTCAGCGAAAAGCTTAAAATTAATAGCGTGATGAACCCTTATCTTTATGAAAGGAAGCACTCAGCTCTTTCCAATTATTTGGAAAGTTTATATTAACCTAAATGGTGTATTTACAGTGCATAAAAAGTAAAATTTGTGAAAAGTAAATATTTTAATAATATTTGATAGTTTTTTTTGTGTATATTCTTTATAGAATTGATTAGAGGTATGATTCGGCTTTCTTTCACCTGTCACCTGTCATCTAGTTTTTAAGAAGACGGCATAAGCCGACAAAAAACAAGAATTTCATTGTTTTTTTGCTCGAATTAAGATCTAATCGAGTGATTTTATTATTTAGGAAGGATGGTTGCTCAGTTTAGAGATTGGTTGTTTGAAGGGTGAGTGTTTCTAGATTAAAAAGGCCTTGTAAACCTACATCTCTGTTCGCAAGTCAAAGACAACCAACCAATCTCGTTTAAATATAAAGCAATCCCTAATTCAACCAAGCGACCCCTTTCTCCACTATGTACTATATATGTAAGTGGCTTTTATTATTATTTTCTCCATAATCATACCTGTAATCAATTATATATATATATATATATATATATATATATATATATATATATATATATATATATATATATATATATATATATATATATATATATATATATATATATATATATATATATATATATATATATATATATATATATATATATATATATATATATATATATATATATATATATATATATATATATATATATATATATATATATATATATATATATATATATATATATATATATATATATATATATATATACATATATATTTTTTTTTAAATATTATACAATTTTATATAGGTTTTCCCTATTTTGATAACATTATACAATCTTTATTATAAACTCCTCTGCCAGAAATTAAGATTGAAGTTTCTTCTTTCATTTCATTGAGCATATGGAGGTTTTTTTATTTTTATTTTTATTTCGATTTAATGGCTCGTTGATAACAAACTCAGCCAATTGTATCATATTTTAAGTGTTGGTAGCATTCGAAATTTGAATGATTTCGTAATGTCACTTTCATTTAGAAAACGGCTTTGCCGAAGTGATCAATAGTTTAATTTTTTATTTTTTCGCTTAATTCGTCTCAATTGAAGGCATTTTGTGTTGCATAAGGATAAGCCCTATTTATGAGATAAATGGATGAATAGTGATCGTTAGTCGACTGCAAAAGGACCTTTAAACTTACATTGCACCGTCGAAAGTCGTGCACATCCGTAAGTATATCTCATTCAAACATAAGCATTTTTTCAATACAAGCTGGGATTTCCTTCGCTACTTTTTAAGTAGCTTTTACTAATTTTATTTTAAATAAAAACATCATCCTATAAACGGATTTCTTTACAAACCTTATCAAATATAACTATATATATAACTTGATAACTTAAGATGTTCTTAGTTATTGCAGCCGAATTATTGTATGCCCTTGGATGTAATAAGTATAGGAGGATGGTTTCTGTAACAGAAATGGATGTTAGTAACTTACATATTTTAGAAGAAATTATATGACTGAGAATATTTCGACACTAGTCGTATTCATCTCTATGACATTTCTGAGAAATGTCATAGAGATGAATACGAAATCTTAAGTTATCAATTGCGGAAACAGGTGCTGCTGCCCTAAGTATTTAAAGAGGACATTAACTATCGTTAAAATGTTTCTGGTCCACCAGGACCCCAGATAAGTAACTTTTCATGAATCTAATTTTATATATTATTGAAAATAATTTTTAAAAAATTACACCCTTAAAATATCAATATATATATATATATATATATATATATATATATATATATATATATATATATATATATATATATATATATATATATATATATATATATATATATATATATATATATATATATATATATATATATATATATATATATATATATATATATATATATATATATATATATATATATATATATATATATATATATATATATATATATATATATATATATATATATATATATATAGAAATAGAAATAGAAATAGAAATATTTTTATTGTCCGAAATTGTGGTGGTACATTTATGGTGATAATGCGTAAAACTATGTATCTCACAATTACCTGTTATTAAAACAGATTGACAAATTTACTTATCTGCTAAATTAAATCTGCTAAATCTGCTAAATATATATATATATATATGGTTATATTATATATATATATAGTTATATATATATATATATATATATATATATATATATATATATATATATATATATATATATATATATATATATATATATATATATATATATATATATATATATATATATATATATATATATATATATATATATATATATATATATATATATATATATATATATATATATATATATATATATATATATATATATATATATATATATATATATATATATATATATATATATATATATATATATATATATATATATATATATATATATATATATATATATATATATATATATATATATATATATATATATATATATATATATATATATATATATATATATATATATATATATATATATATATATATATATATATATATATATATATATATATATATATATATATAGATATATATATATATATATATATATATATATATATATATATATATATATATATATATATATATATATATATATATATATATATATATATATATATATATATATATATATATATATATATATATATATATATATATATATATATATATATATATATATATATATATATATATATATATATATATATATATAAATACTGTGGTTTGCGATTGATTCGGTAGATACCTTATCACCGCTACGTAAGGTAGAGGACAGCGCAAGCGACCTCGAACCTGTAACCAGTCGGGTGGCAGGAGAAATCTGGCTATAATTTCTAGCGCGGGCGCTTGGTCTACCCGCTGGGTCAACTACTTAGTGCCAGGCGGTAAAGGTTGGGCTCTTGCGGGCTAGTTGGCGGAGCTAGATAGTGGATTGTTATTGTCTAAGTCTTCTACGCTCATCTCACGACTGAAAGAACGATCAAATATCGTTATACTAGGAAATGAAAATATTTTCCTGAAAGTGTGGAGCTCGCCAAGACGTGTGGCCGACGTGGCGGGTATCGGGCTAAATACCTCCAATCATGATGAACAGTACAACCTTATGACATCAAGGAGACAGCTGGACCTGTCTGGATGAGGGAAATGGACAACCGATCCGGATGGGGAGTGATTGGAGAGGCGTATGCCCAACAGTGGGAGAATGCGCGCTGATGATGATGAAGGTGACGGATTAGCCAGTTGTAGTGGATACCGCCTAACTGTCGATATTCCGTTATGTCTACATAAATGCATCCATTGTTGTTGCGATCAACACGGTGCTTAATTTGGCTCCTAATTGCGGCTAGTCCAAGTTTGTGGTGATGCACCTGAGCGTGGGCCTGTCGCGCCCCCTCGATTGCCTCCGCTCTTGTGTTGCGCTAAATTCGCTCGCATTGAGTTCCACAATCGGAACGTGCGCTATGCAAATTGGCGCTGTCGAGCAATCGAATCAAATGGCCGCCTGTCCGTCCGCCCTAATGAAATATTCTTACCGCCGCACTGTGGTCTATATGAGCGCACAGGACAAAGGGCTCGATTTAGTTTCTTGATGAACTAAAATCAGAAATTAGTTCATGTGAACGAGACAAGGCAATAAGTTAGAGTGGAATGTGAAGTGAACGGTTGTCACTTTTCCGCATTAAAACTACCCACAGAAGATAAAGCGGTTTAATCTTAGACCGCACGAAATGTATTCGAACTTATTCGGTCGGTTTTAACTCTTCGTATACTAGATGACTAAATCTTACATGGCATACTATGTGGGGCTTGACATACCCCGAAAATAAAATGAAATAAAATCAACAAATTAAAACTTTATGTCAGTTATTAATGGGAAATTTATTTTAATGACTAATCACATATTTATTTATACTTTTTATTAGAAATTTATTAAAAAAAGAAACGTAACTTTCCCTTCAACTTACTGTTTTTAACTGCTGGGGTGTGTTATAACCTACGTCGTATACGACGATCGTTCCTTTAATATTCCGCTCTAACTTATTGCTCTATCTCGTTGGCTTAAACTAATTTACAATTTAGTTCACAAAGATATGCAATCGAGCCAAAGTGCCATTAAAATGTATAATTCTGAATGTTTTAATTTATAGCGATGAATATAGTATCGCCAAAATAATATTGAATCCTGCACCTCTACGTCTGGCAAAACCTCAAAATGGCATCGCCTCTTACGCGCCCGCTACACTGAGAAAAATAAACGATGTAATACATGTATATATGCATGTTTCAACAATGATTACGTCTATAACTCGGACTGTGGTCCATACGTATGAATTAACATGACGCGTAACGGTGTTGGCGTAACGGTAGTTACCGTGCCTTAATGTTAAAACATAATATTATTGTATTACGTCGCGACCTTGGTATCTCGCTACTAACATGACAGCATGTAATAGTATACGTACGGTTATATTCGGATACATGAATCATGTTGAAACTACGGTATACTGTTATTTCCGTGTTAACCGTAAGGATGATGTTGATACATATAATCGAGTAATGGAGTTTCAACGAAATTCCTTGTAATTCAACAAAATTACCATTGACACATCGTTATTTCGTATAAAACCGTAATAACAACATTGTAATGTAAGAATCAATTCAATATTTTTCTCAGTATAGCTGGCCATCTTAGGAGCGACTATACCGAGTGTTTTGGTGTGTGATATTGCTAAACCTATTTCAGGCTATGGAAACTGCGTATAAATATAAGTGTGTGACTCTTTCACATTCTGTTATTTAATAAATACACAATGTACACATTTTAGTTATTCTACCGCAAGTACGTTTGTTTTCTTATATTGCCTTTACCTTTTTATTTTGAAATGTTATATAATTACCTTTCAAAATATATATTAACTTATATTTACCGCTATTTTCCATAGTAATTGTGCCTACCGTTCACAGATTGTCCGTCGAAACTGACTGCTACAATAGAAGTGTCTAAACAGCCATGTTAAACTATATTTGTGGTAGGAACGTTGCAATTCCTTATGAACGTCGTACAATTATGTAAGGGTTAAGATGGGTTTAGAAGGCAAAAAAATATATAACGGATCTTTATATCAGTTTGATTAACCCTTAGAGTAGCGGCATTTTTAATAGCAGACCGCGGCAATTTATTGGAATTTCTTGCAATATCGCCGCGATCGACAAAAAGTACTATAACTATGCAACTACTATAGCAATCATAAAAAAATAATAACTGTGCAATAATTGCATTGAAATTACGTATATAAAATATGGAAATCTCATTTTGTAAAACAATTAGATAAAAACGAATAAATATGAGAAATTCGAAAAAGTGGAAAAAACTCGGCATTTTTAACTTGAACTTGTCTTACGGAAAAATACAGAACCCTATTCAGAAATTGTAAATACCATCGTGATCTCTATTATATTCTCTATCAAACCTAAAACTTCTCTTTGCTTATTTACGTACAAAAATATTTAGATAGAATAGAACCAATAAAATTTTTGATGATTTCTCGAAAAAATAAATGATCAGCGATGTTTGACAATGGAATTTTACCAGAAATATTCGCGAAATGACGCGCGAAATTATTCTAGCGGCCTTTTATGTATCTATGGCAATAATGAGATTTAGGATGCGTTGAAATTAGAAAATAATATTACTTTGCGCTCCGGGAGCAAGCCGAAAATATTGGTCGTTACGTAGTCAACGGTGTTCTGATATGCAACCAAATTTGGTCGTTACGTAGCCGAAGGGTCATTTGAGAGATAACAATGTTTTTTGTAACAGTAAAAAAAGCAATTTTTGAGATATTGAATTGCACAATTTTCTACCGCTACAGAAATGACGGTATTTGATTGCGCTGATAGCGAGCGTAATTTTGCCTGAAACAAGAAAATTAAACTAAGATATTTATTTTTAGATGTAGTTTGTAGATGAACTAAAAAAATATCTATGAGTTTTAATTTTTCAAGGATTTAAAAAATAAAATCGATTTACGCCCCAAAATCTTGTGAATAACTAGGAAAAAAACATTCAAAAACATTTTCTTTTAATTTTTTGTTGTTGGTATAGAAGAAAATTTAATAATCTCGTTTTTGTTTGCAAAAACTCTCTTTTTACACGATTGCTTAAAAAAAAAGAATTGTATGTATTCAGGGTTCATCTATGTATATTTCCGTTTCTTTATTCCACCATAACTTCTAAACGCTTGAACCGCTTTAGAAGTGTGCAGTATTGTTAGAAACGAATCATATTGAGAGTATATGGTACCTTAACTATCCAAATACCAAGTAAGTAGTTGACTAAATGTCCAAATATCCAAATATAATATATAAATATAACCTGTTTAATGCCAATGAAAGGTTTGATTGAGTACATTCCGGATATATACATTTATCTATATAGATAAATACGTAAAACACAAATATTATAATAAAATGGTAACAAAATAATTATAAATAAAATAGGTAAATTTCTTTAAAAGCAGTCGTGTTTGTTATTTTTTTAAATATATTTACTCGTTTGCTAACTGGTATAAACAAGAATATTCTGTAATACTGCAGGATTGTGTATCTCGTGTTTTACTTTAAATCTATACTTCTATACTAATATTATAAAGAGGTAAAGTTTGTGAGGTTTTAGGAAGTAATCTCTGAATCTACTGAACCGATTTTAAAATTTCTTTTACCAATAGAAAGCCGCGTCATTTGTGAGTGTCATAGGCTATATATTAATCCGAAAAATGAAAGACTTTTTCGTAGTAGTCGGATTTCCAAAGTCAGTTGGAAAAAACGGTCGAACGAAAGCGTTTCTAACTAACGCTGCCTAACGATGAGAGATATATGATTAAGTTCTAGAGAAAAGTCGTAGAGCTTGATAATGCCCACAAAAAAGTCAGCGACAGCATATGACTAACTTTTATATTATATATTATATATGTTACTTATATTTAGTAACAAAAAGTAGTGTTTTATATTAAAAAAAATATTTAAATCGTTAGGTCATGTTTATTGGCCATATTATCAACAATTATGAATTCTAATCAAAATAAGTAAATTTATCGTCTCATGTGTTTAAAACAAAAGACTTTTTCCTTTTACTGCATATAATTTAACTTTTACTGCATAAATGGTTAAAGAGATAAGACATTCACAAGAAGACACTCATAAATAACGGTAATATAGTCAAATTGGCATGCAAATACATACATACATATGCAGTAAAAATATAACACTTCTTTTGGCAGTCAGGAATTAAATCATTGCACTTAGTACTAACCAAACCACACTTATAATTTCATCACAAGTAAAAAGTTTTACCGCCCAACGAAGTGGGCACGGGTCAGCTAGTAAATTAATAAAGAAACATTTGCCGTTCGAAATATTATTGTCACGGTTGTGAGTTCATTATTAACCACTGTGCGCTGTAGTGAACATGCGTAGCGCCAGCGTACACGCTCAAAACCGTATCTATACTTCCGATACGTGATGGACTAATAGTTGAATTTAACTTCGGATAAAGCAACCTATGGTAGATGACGCTACTAGGCATTACAGCTACAACGGTGCACTAAAGCTTACTGGATTAGGATTGAACTTTAAAGCCAGTGGCGGATGCGGTGGAGGAGATACGGAGGCAAAGAATAACTAATATTAAAGTAACTTAAATTAAATATACAAGTATTTTTAGACCTCGCAAAAGCCTTGATACGGTTTCCCACCGAATACTATCAATCTAAAAATGGTTTACATAGCCCTATATCAGTGTTTATGGGTGCACGGAATAATAGCGTGGGGAGCATGTGCAAAATCTGTCTTGGATCGTCTAGTGAAAGCCCAAAAGCTTGTGTTGAGGGTAATCAATAGAAGGCCCCCACGATATGATTCTAATATGATTTTCCAAGAAAGTAAGGTGTTAGATATACGCCAGATGTTCGTGAAAACATCGAACCCTAGATAAACGACCACGCAGCCAGCAACTACAAAAGAATCTGCAGGCTTGAATTGCCGTTCCCCGAGTTAATTCATCATTTGCACAAAGGCAATTAAATTTTATCGCACCCAAAATATTCAACCGTCTTGATGACATCAAAAAAATAGAAAGTACCTTTTTATTCAATAAAAAAATGGCTTCTTGACGATATAGGTCGTTCAAGGACAGAGAATGCTCTTCTGCAAATCATCTCTTAGAAATAATATACCTTCATAAATGTGATATAAGAAAATAAACATAATGTAACATATATCTATATGTGTGTATGTATGTATATGTATATGTATATGCATATGTATATGCATATGTGCATATATGCATATGTGTATATGCATATGTGTGTGTATAAGTGTATGTGTCCTACGTCAGTTATGCTTCTCCACCCAAGTCTGAAAATTGCCCAGATACAGGCTATACTCGGCCTAGTTGGGCATGCGCTGCGCAAGGTCATGTGAATGTGGGTCGTCGTTTACTTTGCACCATTACTTGGTATTACAATTTTATGAATTTCGCATGTTATGTTTAAAATAAATAAATAAAAATAAAAAATCAATCTAATACATAGTGGCATAGTGGTTAGGTCGCCTGATCTTACATTGTAAGGTCCTGGGTTCGATTCCCGGCTGGGTCACCATTATCCGTTGGGATCGAATTAACGGAATTGCATTTTCAATTATGTCGATCGAATGCAATAACAAGACACACACTTACAGGCATGTTACACGCACACATACATATAACACGTCATAGTAGGGTTGGTTGTAAGAGATTGTCATATGACAATAAACCCGCCCATTGTGACATTTTCACATTAAAGAGTATAAACAAACAAACAAACAATCAATCTAGAAAATACTGGAATTTGTCACCAGTCAAAACAATGTTTCGTAAGCTGCCATATATTCCAAAGGTTTTTTATTATAATTATGGCTAGCGCACGAGCATCGCTGCCGGACAGTGGAAACGCGTGTAAAAAGCTCTATATAGATGTTAACTCTGTTGAATGGCTTATATAAGGCGTCATGACGCCTAGGTGGAAGGGAGGGATGACTAGTGACCATAATATGGAGTTAATAGGCACTTGCTGAGTTGGCCACGAAGACCCATTCTGTTCAGGGTTGGTCACACTCACGGGTCAACACCTATCCGACGGCCTCCACGCATGCAGTGCGAGCCTGGGTAGGATTCTGGCCTTATGGTTAGTTTCCCCTTGGAATCAACCTTCTGGCGCTCCTGGACGGTCTACGCACCTTGCGACAAAATCCAATCGATTGCGCACTCTGACTAACAGTCGGGGGGAGTCTGGAAGCAGTACTGTTTCCTACAGAGCGTGGGTGGTTGCGGACCTTACGGCGACTGCTCTTGAAACGACCTTCGGCTACCCGATCCTGGGTGAACAGCCGGGCAAAGGACGTTGTGGTCCGCGATAGATTCGGTATACACCGTTTCACCGCTTCGTAAGGGAGAGGACCGCGCAAGCGACCTCGAACTCGTAACCAATCGAGAGGTTGGAGTAATCTGGTCACAATTGGAAGTAAGGGCGATAGTGTAAGCCCGCTGGGTAACACTCCTGGCTATCTCGCGGTTAAGGCGTTGGCCTCTTACGGGTTTGTGGCGGAGCTGTTTTGTCCAAGTCTTCTGCGTTCACTCCAGGGAGATAAAACGACTAATCGTTAAAACTTTCTGAGGTGACGGGCTCGTCCGCTGTAGTCGACAACCCTAGTTGATTATAGTGCGGAAGCTAATGGGCCCTGTTCCAGTTGGCCATTAAGACCCATTTGTTCAGGGTCGGTCAAACTCACGGGTCAACACCCATCTGGGTAGGACTCTGGCCTGCGGGCCAGTTACCCCCGGAGTCAATCTTCTGGCGCTCCTGGACAGTTTGAGCACCGTGCGGCGTCAGCCAATCGATGGTGCATTCTGACTGACAGTCGCGGGAGTAGTTGCTTACGGCGACTGCTCTAGAAACGACCTATCGGCTATCCGATTCCGGGTAGCAGCGGGATAAAGGGCGCCGTGGTCAGCGATAGATTCGGCAAACGCCTTATTAGGAGAGGACTGCGCAAACGACCTCGAACCCGTAACCATTCGGGAAACCGGAGTAATCTGGTTGCAACTGGTAGTGAGGGCGCGAGTGTCGGGCCGCTGGCTGACTAACCTGGCTATCTCGCGGTAAGGCGTTGCCGCGTTTATTATTCATGAGTACCTACATACATATATATCACACAACTTGTAATTCGTAACGTACGTACAACGTGTAATTCGTACCCTGGACCATCGCCATAGGTGGTTGCAACATCGCCGAAACGTCAGGTGTTACAAACTTCACGCGGTAAATTCGTGTTGATCTTATTTATATGTATGTGTAGAGTGCATATAATCGCTATGTCTGATTCTGACTTTACCAAGTGTAGGAATGCCTACCACCTGGTTATTATTTTTAAATAAACAAGTAACTGGATTAAAAAAAAATTAAAAACACGACTGCAGCTACAGTTACTGAAATATCGTATTCATAATAATTTCTATTGCGGTTTTTTACGAAATATTTGTAGTTTATATATTTATCCATATATGTAGGTAGATGTATAATTCCAGAATGTACTTAATCGGTCCTTTTATTTGTCACTAAACATGATTTATTTATTAACACGCTTTTATTAGGTCGACCTGTATGTAACTATGTAATGGAATTTAAGGTAACTTAATTTAACCATCTTCCAAGGATCGTAGCGTCATGAAAATTGGCAGCTGTATGTAGTTCTGATGACAATACAATAATATGGTACTGTCGAACTGATCTGATGATGGAGTCGGAAGATATGAACTGGAACTTCATGATGGAACATCGTATCATGGCTGTGTTTGGACTTGTTAGAAAAGTCTTGGAATGAACTTTGACCACGATTAGGTTTCAAGGTCTGATGATGAAGCCGGAAGGTAGGCACTGGCATTCCATGATGAAATATCGTATCATAGCCGTGTTTGGACTTGTTAGAAAGGTCTTGTAACGACGATAGATATGTGTACAATCTTTTCGTAGTTTATTATGGTTTTGCAAAGATATGTTTACAGATAAGATGTCGTTGTTCTGATACAATAGTCGTTTTTTTGGTTTTTACGTGCATTCATAAAAGCGTGTTTTAGTGTTTTTTTAAACTATTAATTTATTAATATGTTAATTTATTGACATTTACACATTTACACAACTACTTACTTGATATTTGGACAGTTAAGGTATCCTAAGACACTCGGGATGGGGTAACGGTTCTAATCAAACTACACACTTCTAAATCGGTTCAAGCGTTTAGAAGTTATGGTGTTATAACAAAACGGAAATCATACAAAGATGAACCGTGAACACCCCTTTTTTTGTTCGGCAGTCGTGTAAAAAAACTTATTGACAACCAGCCAGTGTCTCAAAAACAAGTGACCTGGTATATACAGTATCTTCCAAGAATTAGAGATAGCCGTAAATTATAATATGGTGAGACGCGCGCATATATAAAACTGGGATCATGAACATTTCAGTGTCATAAAGAATCAGTGAGATATTGCAGTGCATAAACGTCGTTCAGTTTGCAAATCGAATGCTATTTATTTGATACTGCTCTCCGGGGAAACAGTCATCCGTATATGATGAGCAACGTTCAATAAAATGCTGATATACCGTTGCCATCAACCATTTCCGCATACCTCGAAAATGGCCGCCATACGAAACAACGCTTCTGCCAAACAGTGAAATATGTTAGATTTTTGTGGTTTGAGTAAGAGCATTTATACGGAACCAACTATACACGCGACTCCGCTTGCGTCAAAGTCTCTGTGTTGTTGAAATTGTATTGTGTTTATTGTTTATCTGGTTAATATATAGTGCATCGTATAATGAATATGCTATATAGCGCATTATATAATGAACATGTATAGGATTTTAACTCATTAATGACTTATGGACTACTATTTTGGGGAAATGCTGCAAACAGTAATAGAATCTTTCTTTTGCAAAAGAGAGCACTGCGCAGCATGTATCAGGTAACGACTAGGACCAGCAAGAATATTTCAGCAAGGCAAGGGTAATGACTATGTATTCGGCGTTCATATACCAGTGTTTAATGTATGCTAGACAGCACCTAGCAGAAACACCAATTAATGCAGACATTCACTCGCATCATACCCGGTAGCTCCCTTTTATGCGTCCCCCGAATACGACTGGCAAAAGTACAGAAAAGCTACTTGTACCTTAGCATTAAATTCTATAATCTATTCCCTGCAAAATTTAAACAGCTGGAGGAAATAAAATTAAAAAAAACATCAAGGAGATGCTTATAGGCCACCCTTTCTATAATCTGGCCGAATTATGAGGGCCATGATTTTTCAAATATTGTGCCCATTTAAATTACTTAAAAAAGTAGAGCCTTATTGTCTGATTATTTTATATGGTCTTATATCTGTACTTTTAGTTTAAAATGCATAACGTAGATTTTATTTGATTATTTAACATTTTACTGACAATTTGAATATTACGATGAATAATTTTACTACGTATCTTTTCGAATTACTAACTATTTCAAATGTTAGGCTTCTATTTTGATTATTTATATTTATAGTTTGACAATCTAGTAGTTATTTATTGACTACCTATGTATGTTCAGTAAAGAGTAGTAACGAAACTTACTCCAGAGTCTAGAGCGGTCCACTAAGTCCAAGAGCGGTCTTTAGCCGTCAATTGGACACGACGAAAATGTAATGTAAATGTAAATTGCATTGTATAATGGAGGTAAGGCAGAGGATATACATATACAATTATTATTTAATTAATTTATTTATAATAATTACGGGTTAAAGACAAGCCGAATAATATCACTCATACACATTACACAAGACAGAAACAATTACAACCGAGAATGAGAACGAATTTTGGACAAAGACATTACATATACCTCGTGGCGGAACTCCAAAAATCTTCTAATACACACCTAGGCCAGGATCCAAGCATTCAATGTGACGCCCATTATAAAAGACTGGTGAAATACTGGTTGATAAACTTGGGAGTTAATGGGCCCTTGAAGAGTTGGCCACGAAGACCCATTCTGTTCAGGGTTGGTCACACTCACGGGTCAACACCTATCCGACGGCCTCCACGCATGAAGTGCGAGCCTGGGTAGGACTCTGGCCTTATGGTCAGTTTCCCCTGGGAATCAACCTTCTGGCGCTCCTGGACGGTCTGAGCACCGTGCGGCGTAAGCCAATCGACTGTGCACTCTGACGGGGGAGTCTGGAAGCAGTACTGTTTCCTGTAGAGCGGGGTTGGTTGCGGACCTTACGGCGACTGCTCTTGAAATGACCATCGGCTACCCGATCCTGGGTGAACAGCCGCGCAAAGGACGCTGTGGTCTGCGATAGATTCGGTAAACACCGTTTCACCGCTTCGTAAGGGAGAGGACCGCGCAAGCGACCTCGAACTCGTAACCAATCGAGAGACCGGAGTAATCTGGTCACAATTGGAAGTAAGGGCGTGAGTGTAGGCCCGCCGGGTAACACTCCTGGCTATCTCGCGGTTAAGACGTTGGCCTCTTACGGGCTTGTGGCGTAGCTAGACGGTGGACTGTTTTGTCCTCGAGTCTTCTGCGCTCACTCCAGGGAGATAGAACGATTAATCGTTAAAACTTCCTCAGGTGACGGGCTCGCCCGCTGTAGTCGACAACCCTAGTTGGTTGATAAACTGGTAGTGAACGGTTATGTGTAGCTTGGTCCATAAGATCCACTTTGTTCTCGGATCGGCCGAACTCACGATTCAGCTCCTATTCAGAAGCCTTTTCGTGTGGAAGGCTACAACGCCGAGTGAAATTCTTGCGTTTCAGGCCTCACGGCTGGTGTATCAGTTTCACCTGGTGGGATGGCCAAAAAGGAACTTTAAACCAAATTGCTTTAAATGACACCTTTGAATAGTTATCTGAACGAGTTAATCTGAACGCTTTTACATGACTTTTAATCAGCTTAAAGCTATATTCGGCACTTCTTATATGGCTTCTGTGCTTGTTGGGCCTTCGAAGCCGCACATTTTAATATACTTGTATATCAATATGGCTTTAAAATCTGTATTGTCATGTGCGAGTAAGTAATTATAGGATATTATGTAATGTAAGGGATAAATAAATAAGTATATATTTAAACAAAGTAAATTTAAACTTATATTGTATAATAAAGGCTTGTTGTTAGCGATAACTTTTAAATGCCCAATGCGGAGAAACAATTTTAGGAAATGCGTAATATTTTTTATGCCTTCTCACAAAATTTGGCTGGTTCTAAGGTAGACATTTTTATCATTCATTTGTAGTGTGCACGGTGTCTGAAATTATTAAATTAAAATTAAATTAAAACTAAAATATTAAAATTTATGAATTTATTAAAAAAAATAAAGCATTTAGTCATCATACCAATAATAATAATATATATAGTAGTAATAAAAATAAGATAAATATGGTATAGATAGGGCAATGCACTAGATATACATCGTATTTTTATATTGCAAAAACAAGCAATCATGACGATCACTGTGCGCCGGACCTTTAAAATATGTATATATATATTTTTAAATCTGAATTTATATATCAGTGCTTCATTTATACGAAAGCAAATTTGAAAACGAGGAAAAGTATTCGAGTCTGCACGAACATAACACTCGAAATAAAAATAATGTAGTAATTTCCAACGTGCGGCTTTCTTTATACCAGAAATCAATTTTATGTTTGGGTTTTAAATGTTTCAACTCGTAGCCAGCAGAAATTAAAATACTTCAAGAGGTTGATTTAAGAAATGCATAAAAAGAAACCTAACCAATGTGACGGAGGGCCGACTCTCACTGACTCCAAGATGTTCAGCGTGAGAGCCGGGTGTCAACAAGTCCTTTTACTCCGTAATAAAATGCAGTTTATGTTATCAGAAAGTTTTATTTATTATCGGTATATCGATTTAATAATTTATTTATCTTGATTTGAATATTATGCCGTATCGTACTATATTGCCAGCATAAAGTTCCCGAATAATTATCGCGGCGCGCGGCGAGGAAGGTAAGGAATTGATTTTTGTACCTCAGAGTATCTCGGCTCTTGGGTACTTTACTACTGTCTGTTGGAGGATCAGATAGACAGTTGGTTAAGCTTGGTTATGCAGGAAGAATGGATAGGTTACCCCAAGGTCTGGCTATACGCATTAACCAATTAAGGAACCGGAGTTGCGTACCTGTGCACTGTCTAGGGGGAGGAAGGAAGGTTACTGTTTGTATCAGAGATTCTGTGTCTCCTCGATACTTGCTCGGGTCTGCAGGAGTGTATGACCTCAGCTTACTCAACTCGATAAGGAAGGAAGGATGAGGTGGTAGCACTGGCTAATGCATTGACCGGCTCGTGAAAAGTCGTGGCTACAGAAGCGCTCACTAGGAGATGACCACTCGAGGAATGACCCTACACTCTCTATAAGGTTGTCTTAATTTTTAAAAGATAATTTACCATTTATCAAATCTGTTTTGTTTTGTATTTTGTTAGTGTTGATTTTTTGTAAAACTTATTGTTTATTAACTGTTAATTTTAAAATGTTTCAATGACTATTTTTAAAAACTTATTGATAGATTATTTAAAAAAGGTTGAAACAACGTATTTTTTGCTATTTTAGTCTGATCGAATTTGATTTTTATAATTGATCCGAAGCCTATACAAAAATGCGATAGCTGAAACTAATAATTGAATGATATTGATCATTGGTTATATTATTGGGTTTTTATAATCAATAATTCATTAAAAAAAACAGACCAAATAAATTGCTATTAGTTTCACGGACAATGCTATCAGTGTCACCAGCGGTTGTCAATACGTACCATGGCATTGATCTATCTAATACTATCATAAATATAATTTTGCATTCCACTCTAAAGTACTGCTTTGTATCGTTTGCATGAACCATTTTCCGATATTAGTATATGAAGAAATCGAGCCCAATATTACCTGTCCTAATGAGCTCTGCAAATGAGTGGATTTTTTGTAATATATAAAAGATCCTGATTCAAAGACCAACATAAATGGGCCAAATTACCAATTAAATTGCCACAAAATGTATTCATGCGCAATATTCATTCGGCTGCTACGTTGTTTCGGAAGAGCGAGAGTCCTTTCAGTTTCTAAAATCTGACGTGATTATTGGCCTGGAATTGCCCCATTAAGAGTGCCTCAAAGCACCAGCATTGAAATAAATGGAGACGTCAATTTTAAAATGAGATTGAGGCAAGAAACCCGTGCGGTAAATATTACGGTTGCGGGACACGCCATTTATTTATGTACTTACAAGGAAAATAAAGATTGATAAATTACCCTAAAAGCAAGATGGCAAAGACAGGTTTATATCATCTCTGTTAGAGTTAATGTAGACATAACCATAATAATATAAATTATTATTAAAAATATTAATCGCACAGTTTAATAATCTACACTAATATTGTGAAGAGGTAAAGTTTGTGAAGTTGTAGGAAGTAATCTCTGGATCTACTGAACCGATTTTGAAAATTCTTATACCAATAGAAAGCCACGTTAGTTGTGAGTGTCATAGGCTATATATTAATCCGAAAAATTAAAATACTTTTTCGTGGTAGTCGGATTTGCAGAGTAAGTCGGAGAATAAAAGGTCGAACGAACACGTTTCCAACTAACGCTGCCTTAACGATGAGAGATATATGATTAAGTTCTAGAGAAAAGCTGTAGAGCTTGATAATGCCTATAAAAACGTCAGCGACAGCATATGCCTAACTTTTATATTTAAGTCACAAAAAGTAGTATTTTATATTTAAAAAATAATGTCATGTTTATTGGTCATATTATCAGCAATTATGAATTCATATCAAAATAAGTAAATTTATCGTCTCAAGTGTTTAAAACTTGACTTGTATGATATGTCTTGTATATATGACTTTTCCCTTTTACTGCATAAATGGTTAAAGAGATAATACTCAAAAATAAGATACTCACAAGAAGACACTCACAAATAACGGTAATATAGTCAAATTGGCATGCAAATACATACATACATATGCAGTAAAAATATCCCTTCTTTTGACAGTCAGGAAATAAATCATAGCACTCAGTACTAACCGAACCCCACTCATAATTTCATCACAAGTAAAAAGTTTTGCCGCCCAACGAAGTGGGCACGGGTCAGTTAGTTATAAATATAATCGTGGGAATTATAAATTAATAATAAAATCATTAGGTCCGATATAGCATTAGTGATGTATTCCTAGAAAAGTCTGCGTTCGCTTTATTCATGACCTAAAAAAGTATAGCTATAACAAGGCCGAGAAAGGAGAGATACGAGAGTCCTCGGTTTGCTCTAGAGAATATTGGAGAGGGCCGCTACGAGCCATCTCATAAGCAGGTTGAAACCAACCTACTGAGGTATAGAAAAAAACCTACTGATCTCGATACCTGCCCACAGTAGTGATTTCTACTTGCACTTCTTCTCCGTACATGAAGCCCGCCTCTGGAATATTTACCCACACATGTAAGGACACGGTCTAGATTGTATTGCTTCAAATGCTCAAAGAACACTTTCAACGCGCTCATAAATCTCGTCTCCTCCTCTCCCTCTTTCCTGCATCATTACAGATTTATTGCTTTCTTTTAAAAAAAAAATTTTCTGTTGGATTTTAATGTTAGATACGAGCTGCCTTTATAAATGATTTTATTAATAGTTTTATCCTATTTTTATCGCAAAACATGTTTTCCTATTAGGTTAACCCTTCGAGTAGCGGCATAATTTCTTGCAATATCGCCGCGCTCGACAAAAAGTACTACATATTATTAATGAATGCCCCAATTCAAAAAATCCCTAAGTCCATTTTTGATGGTTTAGAGTTAGCAACACCAGTTTATTCAGAATTTAATTTCGCATAATTTGTGTATTTCAGTTATTTTTTAAAATTCCTTAAGGCGACGTACTACTTAAAAAATAAACCGTATCTGAGTTTTTAAGCCCCGCCTACTTACCCCCTCCCCTCGCGACGGGGCAGGTGTTTATTATGTTGACTCATCTCGCAGCGATATTCACTCGCTATCAATGTCTGGACTAAACCCACTAGGTATACACTATTGCAATGGGATTTATATTTTGGGATTATGCAAGTGTCATGTACCTACGCTGGTGAAGAAGGCTACGCTTTATCATCATCTAAACTTGAACATTATATTACTTTCCCGGCTGCCACTGGTAGGGAAGGTGTTGTGATCGTGCGGAAAAAAATGTTTAGATAACGATAGAGATGTCCATTTTGAGGTCCACCAAGATGATTAAGACCATTTTCAGAGAAATGTATGTCTGTTTGCCTGTATGTAATCTCTCACGATAACTGCCGAGCCGTTGAACCGATTGAGTTGAAATTTGGAACATAGGGATAGTATCACCCTGGAATGCGCCCATTAGATTTTGGCTGTCAACTGTTAAACCAAACTATCACTGTCAAAAATTGACAGAAGCCATATCTTACAGAATTTCATTTGCGATATGTCATTTGAAATCCCCTGAAAAACTGTATTAAGAAGAGTCACCTGTCACTAATTAATTTTCGACATTTTAAAATTATTTTAAATGGTGATAGATGACAATTGGAGAAATGCCGTTAACTGTTTTGGATACAGTTTTCCAAGGGCTTTTAAATGACATAAATCGCAATTCATGTTCCGTGAGATACAGCTTTAGTATTTTTTTGATAGTTGTAGTGACAGTTTTTGATAGTATTTTTTGGCAGAAAAAACATTTAGAATCGAATTAAAAAACAACATTGTGTATCGAACTATTTATTCGCGGTATAATAGTTCTTTGAGGAGGACATAACGACACCCATCGCCTTGTACATTATCATTAAAAAATTATTTAATTAAAAAGTAATATAATTTATTTTTAGATACTGTAAGCACATCATTGTAAACTTTAAAGAAATACACATCATTAAAAATAAATAATTATTAATTAAAATATAAAATCATTAAGACAAAAAATCATGAAGACATTTCTGGTTGGCAAAGTAGTCTGTTATTTCTGAGTAGATACATATACATATTAAATGTAAAGAGACGAATAAATACATTTAAAATTGCGCAGTACATTTGAGACTTCCTTTTTGTAGCCTTGACAGTGTCGCTTTGTAGTGGTGCGCCGACTTTTGTAATTAAAATTCATCAAATGATAATACATTTTCAAAAGCCTGTTCATCATTATTAATTAGATCTGTACTCAGCACAGATTTGGAATATCGTGTACTTTTCGGTGGCTCTATATTGCTTGTGCTTTGCTTTGGAGTGTTATTGGCAAGTACATTCTCTGTGAGTTCTTTGCTCACTTTGTGATGGAATCACTGAAAACTAACTACCGCTTAAGCGTTGGACAAGGGAGAGGAACCGATTTCTTTCGTTTTATCGTGTCGTTTCTTTTATTTGCTTCTTTCAAAGTGTATTCAGGCTCCCTTAAATCCATATTCCTTCATACTCCTGGATCGATAATTTCAGGTAATACACAGTCCATATAAAAACAAACAAGTTTTTTCCATGACATTTGTGCAAATCAAATCATTCGTCTGTATATATTCGGTTTTGAGGAGATCGTTTTTACCAGACCAAAATGTAAATAGGCACACTTCCTTTCCAGTTATATGTATCGTTCCAGTTACAGTTTCTTTCCAGCACACTTTCTTTAAAGTTATCCACAATACCACAGATAGTTCATACCTTGTTGAAAACTTACGTTTTTTCGTTCCTCAGCGATTAATTCGCAATTCACGCACGTTTGAGGTATCTCGTGCCAATACCAACTACGGGAAACATTCCATCGCTTATGGGCTGATATGCACGTACGACTCTTGTTTCTCCACCATCGACATTTTCAACCTCAACCAACCGACGTTCGTTAAAGAATTATTCAAATCAATTGCACCTAACGAGCTTGTTAATACCTATAGTAATTAGTTATATACTTTCTATACAACAAAATAAAATTCGAAATTTAAATTCTAAGTGTCAACATATTTTAAAATTTTCTCCCCTCTAAATAATAATTAAATAATAAATTTTAGTGATTATAGTGCAATTCTATAGTCTGGATTAACTCGCGGTTAACACGGGACGCGTCCCGAAGGATCTGATCGGTCTGAGCTGTTCACTTTAAATATTCGACCAGCGTGTCTATGGAAAAGTCGACCATCGAAAACAAGCGAGCTGTAGTTACTGGCTGAAGGCAGATCGACTTTGCTGAAGATACATCGGAGGACTTACTGAAGGTGGTGGTGGATTTGATTGACCAGCCACCTTTCGAAGACTATATGCAAAGACTCTCAGAAGGAGGTTACCGCAAGGTATAAGGACGATCAATTGTGCGCTGGCAGCTTAGAAGGATTACGAGACTCTTGTGGAGGCGATAGTGGTGGACCTCTGCAAGTGGCGATAGCTGACAACCAATGCCTTTTCAACATAATCACCGTTACCAGTATTGGAAAGAGCCCTTGCGGAAGTGCCAAGGGACCTGGCATATATACTGCCGTGAAGAGTCATGTGAAATAAATGGCGTTTTAGGAGTATGTCTGCCGGCGAAAAATTGACCAAAAACTGAGGGGGATTTGCCAAAAGGGAAACTATCACAATTTTGTATAATGTCGGAACAAGAGACTGTATGCTGTATTCAACACAGCCCCATGAGCAACAACACGAGATCATCAGAAAACCAGGATAAATCCAATAATGCATCTTCTATATCACCGCCTACTACAACAACTACCAATAAGTCACCGGTCATCTCTACAATAGCACCAGAAAAAACTCAAACATCACCACAAGCCATAACTACCAATTTCATAAATGACAGTGTGAAAAACGAAATAAATCCGAAAAAATAGCTCTGCATATTGAGTAAAAATTTAACAATGACAGTCATTGCTGCGTTAGCGATTAATTGATTTATTTTATTTTATCTGCATCCAAACTTTTCTCTGGTCGTAACGGTCTCCGTTCCATCGGGTTCAGAAGAGGAAGAGAGAGTGCACCCGTGGTCGCGCGCCCACCTGTGCACTATAATATAGCCTGCGCACTTGACTGCTTCCGAACAGTGGACTCTGAGAAGACTAAAGAAGTCACTAGAATCTACAATGCAGTCGCTGTGGCCGAACACGGCTAGAAGGATATATATACAACATATCAGTAGCTACCACAAATATTTATAAATATCTATAAATATTTATTATATATCTATAAATACCTATAAACATCAATAAATATCTGTATTTATATATCCACTATACGACCTATCTATATCTTTATTTATATCTATATACATATACACATACCATCGTCTAACTCCTTCTTCCTAATCACTTCCAATTCCCTACCTCTCCCATCGGTTTTCTATATATTTTTTATATTTAATATGAACTTTGTTTATTTTATAATTAATTTTTAAGTGTAATATGCTGAAATCCAAATGTGTAATAAACGATTATAGGCGTAATGTTTTTCTTTTTTTTCTACATTTATGCACACGTATGTATATTGTATGCGCTGTATTTTTCCAGAAATAAAATAAAAAATAAATAAATAAAAAGAAATTATATATGGACCTGTCCTTGAACTTGAACGTACCAGTGATGTTTGATGCTGATTTCAAGTTTTCCATCTTTCTGTTTCCAAAATGTCACTTTTCTTTTTCTTGTCGCTTCCGTTAACCAGATTCTATGCGCTGTAATGGGAAATTTGACTTCAAACATATAATCATCAGATATTCCATCTGGAGAAGCTCCCAAAAATGGAAATTTAGGGTCAATGAATAATCCACATTGCTGAATTTCCACTTTTTCTAGACATATTTTTCATTCTAGTGCAGTTGTTTCATTTTCTTTTCCATGGCAAATTGATGCTACGTTGCTCAAATCCCATTTTCAGTCATGGATTTAACTAAATTGGCGCATTTTGTGTGTTGCTAACTATTGACAATTTTGCCAAAGTTAGACGCAGTTACCATTTTTCTTCGTAATTCCAACCACTCGCTGCTTTCACCTTGAATAACCGTAAGTTTTTCAATTCGCAATCGATCATTTTTCTATTTTCCAATTCTTGAAATAACAGAGGTTTTCCTTTTTCGAATATTTCTGATGGAACATCGGGTTGGTTGCAATGTTCTCCATAATGCGAATTATTGTTTTTTTTTTCAAAAAAACTTTCTGCTTTTATTTCTTTTATAAAGAATGGATTTACTTAAATGCCTCTGTCTTCTTTATTCCACTTTTGATATCCTGCCAGAGGGACTTTTGCCTATATATTTTTTATGTAATCTTGAGAGTGGCTGTTTTGTATTAAATGATATAACTGCCGCATTACATCGCGCTTGGTAAGACTGCTTTTGGATGTAATTTGTCCTCTTACCACCAATAAATTTTGCAATGATGCCGTTAAACCTTTCGAGAACATTACTATCGACATCATGAATTAGGCTTCTTGCATGTATTGCTACCTACGTTTTAAGTTATGTAACGTATTCTTTCCCAAATAATGTCACCCATCAAACAACTCATTGCATCCAGTGTTTCATTTTCCGACAAACAATTTTAAAAACTTCTACATTTATCATGGTTTCCAAATGCATCTATCGGGGCGTTCAAAATGTCATTATACAGGCAATCAATTTTCTCATCAATTGAAAAGTTTTGACATTTATTATAAGCTACTGCTGATGTAATATTTCTTCGCATTTTTAGTTTTTTTTTTCACAGACATTACAAGTTGAATAAAAGCTTTTAAAAAGTAGATACCTACGTTTTGTTTTTTAAATTACAATTCTGCCTATCTGACGGTTTTCTATTTTAGAACGGTCAGAATCGTAGCCTAATAGTATATTATATTTATACATGGTGTATAGCTCTGTCATATGGCTCTAACGCAAATGTATTGGCATTATTTACTGTCCCCTTATATATGACACATTTTGACTCGCGGGAAGCAAGCTGAAGTGGCGCACTTGTTTTAAACTCGCATAAGATCACACCGGTCGTAGGTTCAAAACCTACCGATATGTATATTTTTTTTTTGTTTTTATACATAAAGAAACATTGTTATCAAATAAATGAACACTTTTTATTAAAAAAAAGTAATATTGTAAATTTAAAAAAAAAATAAATAAATATTAAATATTATTTTACTTATTATTGTTTCTATTTTTCAACATATGATTTATCATGTTTTTAAACCTCTTTCATTTACACGGTGAAATAGCCATCTAAAACCGATATTTTTTTACTTCACATCTCCGATCCATCGAAATGTCAATTTGGTAATAATAAGTCATGAAACAGAGCGTCGCGAACGCAACCGCATATGTCGGCCTTCGAAGCCGAAATGAACCACGTTTCTAAGAGCCAATAACATTTCATTATAAAAGGTTGGCTGTTATGCCATTTGAATCAGTAATTGATCCCCACATAAGAACCATATTGACCCAATGTCGCTTGCGGCATTTTGAATGCCAGCGCGTCGTCGCGAGAAGAGCGCGCTCATCTCATTGTATGACAAAAATAATATAAACGGGCTCTGCAAAATATTATTTTTAAAATATACTGATATTTTATTTGAAAAAAATAATCGTCAGTACTACAAGTTTATTGTACATAGTTTATGTAAAAAAAAACAAACTTGAAAAAAACACACAGTAATAAGTAATATTTAACAGTGAATATGGATGAAAGTTACACTTTTTATATAATTTTTTTTAACAAGAAAAACTTATTTTTTTAAATTTATGCGAAAGCATTCCTCTTTACAACTATTGTTAAAATGCCGTAGTATTTTTTTTGAGTTTCTTGATCGTGCAGTTTAGTGTGAGGCACGTTTCAAAAAATGCTCTAAAATGAAAATTTCCTGTATAGCTCCCAGATTTAATTATTTTCCTCAATTTTCCAATACTTAAAAAAAATCTGAAATAGCTATTTACTTAAGAAAGGTACTGTGAGTTACGATATTTTTTTTTTGTTGGCTAACATCATCAGTTATTTCAGTATGACTGTTCAAAAATTGCCAAAAAATGTAATTTTCGAAATTTACCTACATCGTCGCCTTACACAGGCATGTCAAATAATAATAAAGTTACATTTCCACTTCAAAAAACCACTAAGTATTGAACCACCGGTATTTTGTACTTGAAAAATCCCTAAGTCCGCAATTTATTTTGCTAAGTCCTAGCAACACCGATAACAAATGTCAAAGTCAAAACGGCAACGCGCATAAAGAGGTTATGAGATTGTGTTGGTTTATTACAAGAAATGGACAAATTAAAAGAAGATAAGCTTAAAAGGTATGCACTCCGCTTTATTTTTGAAATCTCTGAAGTTTTGAATAACTAAATTGTCGGGACGACGATAGAAGTAAAATATACTTAATTTCATTTCTTTTCTATAGGATAATGCAAGATGCTGGCTTGCTGGGGTCATTTTCGGATAATGAAGATGCGGATGAAGATTGGGGACATTCTTCTGGAAGCGAGTGGACACCAGAGAATGCTGAAAAAACACAAATAGACAAATCTCTTTCACATTACATTCCAACGGAGCTAGAAAGGTATGATAATAAGATATCATGTAAAGGTAGATTATTTGTTCCTCACAATATTATCATTTTGACAATTTAAACAATATTTTCAGATCAGAATGCGAAGAAGATAAAATTCCACTTAACGTCTCAAATGTTGAGGCTGATATAAGTTTGTTGACTGGCACTTCCACTTCCATGAATTGTTTAATGCTAAATCCTGAAACGGGTCTTTTTGACGACATCGCCACATCTTCTTTAAATACCAATTCTGAGAAGAAACACATACGACTGAATGCTGCGACTGGAATATTTGAGACAGATTCTGGCCCATCAACTGAAAATGAAACTGAACAGACTATTTTGAAAAAGGGGAAAAAAAGAAAGCTTGATTCCATGTCCTGGAAGAAAAACCGAGATAAACTGTCTAGAATTATAAAACAACATGATGTTTTCTCAATTTAATAACGCCCGCCGCACAAGCTCACACTCGCATTGGCCTGCACTGACCGCGCGCGAGTGGCGGCGTATAAAACGTATGGAATAGTACCGAACTCCGCATTTGGTCTCACGTGTCGACTCAGACACGTACATGAGCGAATACGGGCGAGACGTGCGAGTGGTCCTAGGTAACTGAGACACGGTTTTCGAGTGGCAGTGCCGCCAGTGTTTGAAAACAATAACATGGAGGAAGAATTAATTGAAGCCGTTCGAAGCGAAAAATGTTTATACGACGTAAAACACCCAGACTTCATGAAAATAAAATTAAAAGATTCTATTTGGAAACGAATCGCAAATTAAAAAAAAGCAAATTTTTCTTTAGTACTTTCATGACCTTCTTTCATGACCACCACATCCTTGATCTTCTAAATGTGAAACAATTAATGAATGTACTTCTTCAAATTCGTCCCTAGATAATCTAAAGTAATTCTTGAATTTTTCGTCGGAAAACTCGGAAGTTAATGTGAATTCTCCATGCGTTTTTCTTTTGAACATATAAGAGCTCTTCCAGATTTTCTTGCCAGACATTTTGTTTATTAACCGTAATCTATTTAATAATACGTTATCGTTGTCGGATTCAGAACTTAAATCTATCGCGTCCATCTTGCACGATTTGCGACGCGGCGACGCGAGCCACTGATGTACGTGCACGTGTGAGCAAATGCGGGTGCACCTGCTGTCGACCAATGTCAGTGCTAATCGGCGCGGTATCGTGAACGAGTGCGAGTGTGAGCTTGTGCGGCGGGCGTCAATGACAGAAAAAACTACGTACCAAAAACTACAGGTTGCATTTTTTTTATATTTTTTAACCTTAACACAATATTTCAGGAGATGATTAAAACAGAAAATGTCAAATATCTCAAAATCACCAAATCGGACTTGAGGATTTCTTGAAGTGGAGCATTCATATTATTACAGTGCATAAAGAATAGGCGAAGAAAATACAGTATTTACGTAATTAAGTAAATTTCGAGGAGAGGTACAGAAACGCCGCATTATAAGGTTAATAGGTATATATAACTAATTACACGAAATAAATTGATTAAATATAAATAATACTCATAAATTAATATCATAATAACGTATGTTTTTTTTAAGATCCAGAAAAATTTGAATTGAAATAAAACGAAGAAAAATGTTTTTAGTAACCATGAAATTTGCTTTATTTGACAGTTACATTTGGCATTTATGTTTGAATATAACCGGGTCACCGCGACTGGCACGTACATGGCGTAAAGTGGAGGTCCAATTTTCAAACACTCTTTGCAGTAAACCAGGCTGTATTTCGGCAATAACACGTTCAACATTAGCTTTTAAATACTCAATTGTTTCTGGTTTATCGGCGTAGCCGTGCGATTTTACAAATTCCCAGATAAAATGATTTAATGGCGTCAAATCGCACGAACGAGGTGACCAGTTAACAGGTCCATTTCGTGAAATTAATCATCTGTCAAATGTTTCTTGCCCTGCCAAATTATGCCAAATGCAATGTATGCGCCAGCCGCGGCGGCCTCATACCCCGAAACATATTCAAACATTATTGCCGTAAAAATATCTGCCATATAAAGCTAATTCCATAGATATTAAAAACATTTTCCTATGTTTTATTTTAATTTAAAGTTCTCTGCCTCTAAAATAACACCTATTATAAAGAAAAAGATAGGATAATAATAATAGACAAAAAGTGTAGATAATATAAATAGTCATATATTAATATATTTATAATGTAACATATATAATATTCATTACAATATTTTACAACATTTAACACATGAAAAAATACAAATCAAGCCCGAAAGATGATAATCGTGTTTTTAATCTCTTCGAAGCAAGTATTTATTAATATATTTTATAATGTAGGTACATTTAAACATACATATTCTAGTAGTATTTATTTGTTGATTTTGGACCAAGAGTAGGAACTCCTTATCAACTGGTTAATTATACAAATATTTTTTTAAAAAATCACCTTGAAGATGTCATTAAAAAAACATCTATCTCAACACAGCTACATTTTTAACCTTCGCTATGCTGTCAGTCAAAGTTGTCAATCGAAATGATCAGTGCTAATTAGGTGGCACTGTCACACCGATTCACATTGCCACCGTCAAATATCGTCGGACATTTATTCCACCCACGAAGTTTATATTACATCGGTGTTGTCAATTAGTTGACCTATTGGGTTAATCTATTATTGATAGCGCGTCGCCTATCCTGTATTCCTTTCCCACAACGTTAATATTTTATGCCTCGGCGGCATTCACTCCTAAAGCTACATGATTTTCTTTCTCGGAATCTCTGAGACAAAGTAACATGATGTAACATTATCGCATTGGATGTCCATTATACCTTATTGTATCCTTATAATGACAGCAGTTCCGGATCACCGGGGGAGTGGGGGAAGGTGGTGTGGGAAGAGGGCGACCCACCGGCCTGGGGGGGGGGGGGGGGATTTAAATATTTTATAGCTGATTTACACTCGCGCCTCGCGCCTCGTGTACGTGTCTCGCCTCGCGCCTCTCGTGATCGTAGGAAAATGAGTTTCTGTTTACACTCTCGTGGTGTGTGCGAGCTAGCACCTATTATCCAAGAGCCAGCGACAAAAAAGTGAAAGAATTTGAAAAAGCTGATACTTTCAGATCAGACAATATTTTAGCCATAGAATGCCGGAGTACAATCAGCAGGCTAGGTTTCGGGACACCTGGCGCTGCCGTACTAGAAAAGGTGTAATTTTAATTACTATCCTAAAGTATTTTGGAAAAGCTGAAAATTCATCAGTAGACAGTAGATGCAATAAAGAACTCGAAACATTCGATCAGACTGCTTCATAATCGAACGCGTGGCGTCAGCATCTCCACACATGTCACGCATCGGTCTTTGACGCAATGGCCTACTGTGCCGTGTAATATAATGGTACAGACATGCTGACGCCATGCGTTCGATTATGAATCAATCTGACCATTTGTTTCGAGAGCTTTATTGCATCCACTGATCCACTGTATACTGATTAATTTTCAGCTTTTCCAAAACACTTTAGGGGTTCTAATTAAAATTACTTTTTTTCTAACACGCCAGCACCAGGTGTCCCGAAATCTGGTCTGTTGACTGTAACCCGCCATTCTACGGCCAAAATACTGTCTGATCTGAAAGTATCAGTTTTCCAAGTCTTGCGCTTTTTTGTCGATGGCTCCCCGACTATTCGTCGCGAGGTCCTTCGACTCGTGCTCAAAAAACCGCTCCCGACGCGAGCTCCGAGACGAGGCGCGAGGCGAGACGCGTCCCGCTCCTCGCCTCGCGCATCGCGCGAGTGTCGACACTCGTATACGCACTTCAAACGAGATTCGAACGCAGCCTTGTATATAACCTAAGCAGACGAGGCGTGAAACACGTTACGATCAGATACTCCTCGTCAGTTGTACGATCGCGTCGGTTGAGACAACACTGCTTACGCTGCCTTTATTACTGCTTAAAAAGAAAAAAAAAACGTAAAAATAATCGAATGTATTGGATAGACCCATTTACAAGTGAAGGAAGATTGTGTGGTATTTTTCAAACAACGTTTAAAAACATGGTAAAACATAGAAAATGGATAAAATTTTCTAACTGTTATCGAAATGTCATATACGTTGTAGTGGCAAATCCAGCGGTCAGCGGTTAAACCGATCGAAAATCTGCCACCTTATTTTAGGGTAGCCATAGAACGACAAGGTGCAATTTTGGTGGCACCCAGGGGTGATGTGAACCGGCGTTTTACAGCCGATGGCACACCAGGTACTCGTAGAGGCGTGTCTCTCCTCTGCGAGTTGCGATACAAGGTGACCTTAAGCTCTTGTATCGTACGGTCTCCTTTTGCAGATTCCGCAGCGATCTCTTTTCCTATTTGATCGATCTAGTCTCAACTAGTTTGTAAATCTAGCCGCTCGCATAATTGAGGCATCAAGGTATAAGCTGTTATTGTCGCTTACCGTTTGAAGAGCAGTACTGTCTTGCGAAGCGTAGATATCGTCGGGGTCGGGTTATAAATTCGGTCCTGTCGAAGTCTGGTCTCGCGAAGTTCTCTCTTGTGCACTCAATTATCGAAAGTTTTCCGAACACTGACTCTAGTATTCTTGTCTCTACCGCTTGAAGGTTGAATAAAAAAACTGTTTTGTTATGTCACTTTATAATTCCACTTTCAATGTGGCTCAAATAAATTATAAAGTCAATTATTTCTATTTGTTACATTGTATATGCGTGAAAGAATGAAAATTTTAAAACAAAATTATGTTACTTTGTTTTTTGTTGTTATTTTTCTTGCCTCTCGTTTCCATGGTTTCTCTCGTTTCCATGGTTTCTTTAATATGCTATGTTGGTGATTCCCTTATTCAAAACTGTAGAATACATATATTTACGGCTTTGTTGTGTGCAATGTTTACGGTACTATGAATATTTTAATATTATTGGTAGTTAATTCTAAATACAACTATTTTGCCGAGACATACGTCATTCCAAGAACTGATTCTGAAACCGGATGTAACTCGTCAAAATAAAGTAGAGATCATGTAGATCGGCAGATTTCGAACGCGCTTCGAAAATATAGTACCCTATGATGCCCGTTAGGACATAATGCTACAAATTTCTAAGTCGGATCAAGCATTTAGAATTTATGGTCGAATAAAGATACGGACAACATACATTAATATATACATTAATCCTAAAAACATTATAATTATTTTATTTGGGCAGTCGTGTAAAAAGATGGTTCTTCATTATTCAAAGTTGATATTATAATTATGTAAGTATCCAACTATATCTACTCCGTAACAAAACTAAATATGTACCATGCAATAAGTTACAAAAAATGATATAAAATCAATTGTGAGTAACGCTTAAGGTCTATATAATTTTACCCCCATGAATTATTAAATACCTTTAAAAAATGTTTATTCAAATATAACCTATCAGTATATCTTCAATCAGCAGCGAGCTGAAAATGCGATAAAGAATACATGCAGCGACGCTTCACTAAAAGTTATGAATACATATCCGCAGAGTCCGTAGGACTCCACGGCAGTTGTTATGTAACAACTAACAACAACAATTGGTTTTTAAGTTATAAAACGACTATATTTAAATATTTTACATAGAAATCCCAGGTAGAAGACGGGTTGAAACGGCTTCCAAGACGTTAACGTCAACAAACTATGCGTTCAATAATATCAGAAATAACAAAAGGTGCTTTCACGGCGGAAGTTTACGATGTAGAGAACGCGAAATGCTAATGAACCAATGAAAATATAACCATGTTTGCGCTAGTGACTCTATAGAAAGCAGCCCCGGATCATCCCGGATCTAGGTAATCAATGTGCCTGCCCCGGGCAGCAATTTAAGGGGACGCTAAATTCATGTGTTCGGAAAAAACATGTTTTGCTAAACCTATCAACCAGGGCGTGTTGTACATACTATCCATTAATCGTTTGATTTTTGAACGCATCTTAACTTGGTTTTTAAACGCGTATGCAGTGTGTGTGATACCTCTGCCAGGGAAATTCCCGTCGCGGCTAGGAAAATTCCTACCCATAAACGGAAGGGGACGGGGATCCATAAGAGGAGCCGAATTTTAATTTTAATTAAGGAATGAATTACTAGACATCTTTGATTTCGCTTATATTGGAAATATAAATAATAAATTAATTAAAAACAAAAAAAATGTTTTCTGACATTTTAAGAACTTGAATGTTAAATAAAAGTTTGAAAGCGTTTGAGCGCACTGCGCCATCTATCGATAGGTTAAATATCACTAATAAGCAATATTAGCTACATTTCACCTACCGCTAAGTAGCGGATCATGCTTAATGCTTTTTATACTATTTTTCAAAAAAAATAAAATGTAAAATTTTCATTGTGTTTTTTATTATTTATTTTTGAATTTCCATTTTTTTTTAAATTAAAAGTTGCTTAGTTGCATGTACTGATTCACCTCTTTGAAAATGCCGGATTTAAGGGGTTTCCTGGACTCCACCGGGTAACCGGTATAAGTTTATTTCACGGGGTAAATTGAGGGGTAACAACAGTTGAAAGGGTTCACAGTGGAATTATTAATGGGCACGAGACAAGAATGATACAATTTAAGACAATTTAGTCACGTCTTTAAATATCCAAAAAAGACTAGGCTCATCTCATAACCATTACTACCTCAACGACTACATGGTATTATATGTAGATTTGAGTCCCAAGAATTTGAGTGCAGTTATAGACATTGATTCATACATTATCTTTGAACAATAGCATTATCAGAAACATGGAATGCTCTTATGATACCTATCACTGATTATACGTTTTTAATTTAAATGTCAATATTTGACTGATAATTTTCAAGAATTTGAGACTCATCAATAACTAATAATACACACCCCTCTTTTAGAGTGCGTAACTATGTGTGTTATCTCATATCCGTTATGGCAATAAGAGTATTACAATGTAGATTACAATATTTTCATGTAGGAATAAAAATAAACCAAGGAAATCCATGATAACAGTTTTTTGGCTTATTACTCAATGGTAGTATATATTACTACTCCAAAAATTGCAGAATTGATTTAAGTTACATCTAAATAAATAAACTGTAATTCATACTGACGGATGCAGTACGATACCCTGATATTCAATTTATTTTCTTATATCTTTACACTTTACAGATTGTTGAAACTTACTCTATATATGAAAATATTTCAAAGTTAACAAAGTAGTACTCTGATACATAGGAAACAATAAAGAGATAAACAACAATAATAATAAAATTATAGCATTCGGTTTTACAGATTTTCAGTTTCCTACTTTACGCCAGGCTGCATCGCACGAAAATAAATTTCCTATACTAACAATGATCTAAAAATTGGTAGTCAAAAAAATTATAATCAATTTGTAATATAATAAACATAAATATTTTTCAATTTCAATTCAATTTAAATAATATTAATAATATAATAACTAAAAGGTACTGAAATGGAAACATTATAATAACTAAAAGGTACTGAAATAGTCACGGAAATAATAATACTAAATGGTATTCAATTGTCAGAAATTATAAATAGTCAAAAATAGTAAAAGCAAAGCAAGGAAATACCAGGAAAGCAAGCAATACCAGAAAACAAAAACCCCTATACTGGCAATGAGATTCTAATTGTATTTCAACGTGTGTTAGTCAATAGGTAGGGACAGTCAGAAAGGAACACGGAAACGGTAGCAAAAGAACCCTATTTACGCTTGTCTGAGGCGATGGTTGCAATTTTGTCTTAGCATTTTTTTCGATTATTTGGAAATTTACAATCCAATAAAATCGCCCGAAGTTATGAGGTATTCCAACCGAAATTTCACAATATGATTTCGGCCCAATCGGGCATCTTATGAATTGAGGAACGTTTTCTCAAAGCAATACGAAAGGTTTATTCAAAGGTTCAAAAGGTTATTTTTAAAAATGTGCTTTTAAAGGTATAAGCATTCAGAAAGTTTATCTTTAAAAGCCAGACAACAGCGAAAAGAAATGTATAGAAAGCGAAACAAAAATCTCTTATTTTAACAGGCGCCGAATATATTTCAAAGTGCAACTTCATCCATAGATAGATAATCTTCGATTCTGTGTTACGTGAGTTTTTTTTTACGAGATTAGCGAATATCATAATACACAGATATATTAGAAGATAATAATAAAGATAACCTACTAAGATTCTGAAGTCATTTGTCTTGTGTGTAAGAATCGAGGAACCAATTATTATAAAATTGTTAATGTTGAAATTACCGTGGAAGATATTGCAATAAAACTCGTATATCTAAAACTAAAAAATGAAAGAAGATTTGTATTTATAATTACCGGTGTGGGTTTATATTTATTTCAATTCGACTAAAGAACAACAAATTATTTGTTTAATATAAATGTAATCATTTAGAGAAAACAGTTCACAATTATAGTTAAAACTTTGTTCCTACGGGTTGGTTTTTAAGGGATTAACAATTTGAAACTTTGTTCCTACGGGATTAAAAATTTGAATAGGGGCGCCCTGTGGATTGCATACTAATTTCCCTAAGTGGAAATAGCGTAACTTAAAACACAGTCAATTAGCTAAAATACACTACTTTCTACTCTGGACTTCATTTAGCGTTTTCTTTATGATTCGTAATGTTTAACATGCCCTAAATTTGCCGTCGATTTTATCGCAGTGAAAATTTCATTTTAGATGTTCATTCACACCTAAGAACCTGGCACATGCCGTTTGAGGAACTACAATATTGTAATTGTTTATTAAGACGATGTCTCACGATTTCGAAAAATATATAAATTGATGATGAAAAATATATAAAATTACGCTAAATGCGCGTAAAGCAAGGTTGTTCCTGTTGAACCACCTAGGAGTTAATGGGCCCTTGCTGAGTTGGCCACGAAGACCCATTCTGTTCAGGGTTGGTCACACTCACGGATCAACACCTATCCGACGGCCTCCACGCATGAAGTGCGAGCCTGGGTAGGACTCTGGCCTTATGATTAGTTTCCCCTGGGAATCAACCTTCTGGCGCTCCTGGACGGTCTGCGCACCGTGCGGCAAAAGCCAATCGATTGCGCACTCTGACCAACAGTCGGGGGAGTCTAGAAGCAGTACTGTTTCCTATACAGCGGGGGTGGTTGCGGACCTTACGGTGACTGCTCTTGAAACGACCATCGGCTACCCGATCCTGGGTGAACAGCCGGGCAAAGGATGCCGTGGTTCGCGAGAGATTCGGTATACACCGTTTCACCGCTTCGTAAGGGAGAGGACCGCGCAAGCGACCTCGAACTCGTAACCGTAGTAAGGGCGTGAGTGTAAGTCCGCTGGGTAACACTCCTGGCTATCTCGCGGTTAAGGCGTTGGCCTCTTACGGGTTTGTGGCGGAGCTAGACGGTGGACCGTTTTTGTCCTAAGTCTTCTGCGCTCACTCCAGGGAGATAGAACGACTAATCGTTAAAACTTCCCGAGGTGACGGGCTCGCCCGCTATAGTCGACAACTCTAGTTGTTGAACCACCTACAAAGATAGCGTAAATATTGTTTGTTTTTGACCGTAATTCTAGTGTACCTGTACCCGTAACTATTGAACTTGCATCGTCTGCAAATATATATTTTTTTTTTTTTTTGGCAAATCGTTAAAGTACATTAAAAATGACATTGGGCACAAAATAGAACCCTTTGTAACGCCGAGGTTGTGAACTATCGTGGCTAAGTATGTCTCTTATTTAGCAATATAAAAAACTCAGCAACTATACTGTTTTAGCCGATTTGAAAGTTTAACTCACGTCACCATATTTTTAACTACCAAGATGCATGGTGATTTTTTAATACTTAGGTAACAAAACCATATTTCCAAACGATGAATTTCTTTGTAAGTGCTTTCGGCTAAGATTTTAAGATTAATTATTAAAATTTTAATGTTATGGTAAGAGGGTGGTAGGATGCTTCCTTGGGGATGCTCCGCCCTCAGTAAACAATGGAGGGGTAATTAGCAAAGGTGATAAATTATCGTCCTGTCATATTCATTCGCGATTAATTTTACTTTGAAAACATTCATAAATATTCATAAATATGCACTTAGCCGATGAAGTCGTGTCGAATATGTGATATCCTTAGGTCTAATGGCCTATCCTAAATATAATGGCAGAAAAGGTGGATATACATTTTATATAATTGCGGGAAATTGCAACAAAATGAACAAACTAACTATTTACATTCTAGAGGCGAGTCAGAAATGCTTAAGGAGTAGCTCAAGCCAAGTATCCGATGGTCGATATTTGAGCAATGTTTGGAAATTACAAACGCGTTAGGCCTCTTGTCCACACACGCTTTTTTTAACGTGAAAATCTACGGTTAATTCGGAGTGTCTATGCACGGAGGTCAGTGTTGTATTTTTATTTTATATATTTATTTATTTCAAACATAATGTGGAAATACATAAAAATGGTCATACCAAGTAATGGTGTAAACAACGACCCACATTCAAATGACCATGTTCAGCGCATACCCAACTAGGCAGAATATAGCTTGTATCTGGGCATATGACTTATTTTCTGACTTAACTGGAGAAGCATAACTGACTTATATACATACATGTACACAAACACACATACATATACATCCATACACTCACATATAAATATAGCGATCTAAATATATAATATTATTATTCCTTTGTATTATATTAGATTATATTACATTATGCCCCATTGCGTATCTTTGTGAACTAAAACTGAAATTAGTTCAAGCGAACGAGATAGAGCAATACGTTAGAGCGGAATATGAAACGAACGATCGTCGATAAAAACTACTTGTCGAACTTATACTCGTCCGAATAAATTTGAACACTTATCGTGCGGTGTTAGAACCAGATGCTTTATGTTTGGTGGGTAGTTTTAATGCGAAAAAGTGACAACCGTTCGTTTCACATTCCGCTCTAGCTTATTGCCCTGTCTCATTCACTTGCAAACGCAATCGAGCACATTATGTTTATTTACTTATATCATATTGGGCTCGATTATGTTTCTCTTAAAATAATATCGGAAATTAGTTCATGTGAACGCGACAGAGCAATACGTCAGAACGGAATGTGAAATGAATGGTTTTCACTCTTCCGCATTAAAACTACCCACCGAAGATAAAACAACTAAATCTAAGACCGCACGAAATGTGTTCAAAATTATTCGGTTCGACAGGAAGTTTTGGTGCGGGAAAATCGACGATAGTTCATTTCATATTCCGTTCTAAGATATTGCTCTGTCTTGCTCGGTTGAAATAAGTTTCTATATAAGTTCACGAAGAAACGCAATCGGGCCCATTACGTAGTATAATAGTAAACCTATGTAGGCATATTTCTTTTTAAGAGATGATTTGTAGCTGTTTGTTCTCTGTCCTTGATAGATATGTCGTCAAGAAGCCAATTTTTATTTTTTTATCGAATAAAATGGTACTTTCTATTTCTTTAATGTTGTCATCAAGACGATTGAATATTTTGTTTGCTGTATATCTAACTTGTCTTTTGGGCAAATGAAGAATTAACTCGGGGAACGGCATAATTCAGACCTGCAGATGCTCTTGTAGTTCTGAGTTGCTGGCTCGAGGTCGTTTATCTAGTAGGGTTCGATGGAAAAACATGAGTGACTGTTCCACGAACAGCTGGCGTATATCTAACACTTTATTTTCTTGGATTAGCATATTGGAATTGAAATCAAAATGGGCGGGCCGTCCGTTTATCTGTCGTGTCCGTCGACAAGACTCCATAGTGATTCATACAACACTGACAACCACGCGTAGATAAGGCGAATTAAACATAGATTATCATAGCAAAAAGCTTTTGTGGACAACAGTCTTGATTGCTCTAATTCGTCGTGTTTACGGAATATTTTTGAGTATTTTCTTGCCTTCCGGCGTGTTTTTATCGACTTTCCGCAATCGATTATTACATTTGATTGATTTTGGAATTAGATTGAAAATGTTGTCAATATTTTAACAACTTAACCGGATTTTGATCGAAACGTCAAAATGACAAAGCAAGATGGTGGCCGGTTTGCGGCATATTTTTTTGATGGCAGGCAATGACAATTAAAATGCGGAATTTAGCTAATACGTTGAAGAAATGACTGACAAAAATTTAATAAAATGAGAAAAAAGCAAAAGTTTTTTTACGTGAAACACAAAAGTTCAATAATTTATTTCATAACAATTTACGAGAGACATGTTCTTCGTGTATTGGCCAATATTTGTTACGTTTATTGCCAGACGAAACGGAAAGATCCGGACTGCTTGAGAGTTGTTTAGGCAGGTTGACCGCCTATAGAAGATAATCGATGCTTAACCTTTCGGAAGCCAGTCTTTCCACGCGAATTTTTCGACTCCATGGAAAATTTGTTTGTGGAAGGTTGGTGCAAGCATACTAATATATAACGGTAGCATATTCAAAGGCAGGCTTTTACCGCAGTGGGCGGAGAAATAGAGCTGATAATTAAATAAATACGGATATAACACGCATAATACGAAAAACGCCGATCGGCGTGCGTGGCCACCCAAGGGTTAAGCTAGAGGCAGTTTAGCAATGTATGATTAAAGAATATTCAAGCAATCGACTATAGATTCGAGTTAAAGTATATTACTTCCTGCGTTTGTGATTTAACATGTTTTTTCGCTATGGCCGATCACGACATATTTGTAAGTGAAACACTCTAATTATGGCTTAAAAATGAAGCCATATGGCTATTTGGAGTTATTGCCGTTGGTAAAAATGCGAAAAGCAAGCGTTTTACGATATTATCAATTTGTGTTATCTGTAAACGAGTCCGCAAGCAAAAACGCAGATACGAAGAATGCAGATACGAAATATACTTAATTCCATATGTCTTATAAGTGTACTAATGTATGTATAATCAAGAATTAAAAATTACACAAACAAGCAAGGAAAAGAGAAAGCGAAAAAGGGCAATTATTTAGCTTCCTCCCTAATAGACAGCAGGTGACCAACCGTAACGTCCACCGCCTGATAGCTATCTCTCGGGATTCCCCAAGAATGGTTTAGTGGGAATAGGTTATTAATTATATACATGGATGAGATTCCATTAGTAATAGCAACCGCCAGACATCTAGATCGCCTATTTCAGTTTCTTTCCGGTAGTCGAAATAAAATGATCCAGCACAACCACCCCATCCATACTGTATTGATATCAATGAAACGTGTTTAGATTTACATCAAATAACTAAATGAAATATTATCTCTAGTACGTTAGACTAATGTATATCTGTTGTTTTTTAAATAAAGAAGAAAAAACATAGACTCGTAAAGGTCATGGTCGTTCTCAGAGTGTCGCGATCAGGGATGTATGTCCTAAGGATTTATGCCACAACATATATTAGCCTCCTTATTTTGAGGGCATCTATTCTATATAATACTGTAGTGTTTTGGGAGTTAGATTAGATGTCATAGCAAACAAATGTTACATATAGGGTAGTCATATAAGTCAGTCATGAATAAACACAATTGAAAGCATGATATAATGAACCACTAAGTTCCAACGGTCTCGTACTTCGGTCAGCCTCTGACAGTTTATTAAAAATTCCGAGTCATAACAGTGATTTCTATTCCTATTCTTTCTGTGTTCATGGTGCAAGACTCTGGAACGATCTCCCAGCAAATATACGAAACTCGCCTTCTTTACCATCGTTTAAGACTCACCTTAAGGATTACTACCTTTCTAAGAAGTAACCAGTTCTTCCCTTTCTCTCCTGTTCCTCCCCCAATTTCCTCTCCTCGGGCACTATTAGTCTTAAATTCTTCCACTTGTCTGTATGTTATGTAATAATCTTTATTTTCACAATGCGCGCATGTACCACTATGTTTAGGTTAGCTGTAAGACATTGCCATGTGGCAATAAGCTCGCCTTTTTTGTATACTTTTTAAGTGCAAATAAAGAGTTTATTATTATTATTATTATTATATATTGGTGACGAGGTTAAAAATAGGAAAATAGGGTGTACAAAGAGTGTTGTGCACAGAAATAAACAACAAATAAAAAAAACAGAAAATGACTGTCAAAATTAGCGAATTGAGCTTGGAGGACGGGTGCTGAACGGTTCATTTTCAATCGAATCGAACGGTTCATTTTTACCTTCGAAGACAACGATATTCAAGAAGACAGGCTGAAAAGGTGGATTTTAATGTCCGTATGCGAACATAACTTATACGATTTGATATTATCACTGATTGAAACACACCAGGTTAGTCAAGTTACATCTGTCGATATTAAGAACGTGTTAGAAATGCATTTACATCCGCAGCCGAATGAAATCATACAATTTTACAAATTTCACATGAAAAAACAGGAAGAAGCCGAAAAGGTGAAAAGGTGAAAGGTACAAGGCAGATATGATAAAGTTGAGTGCTTAATGCAATTTCGTCTACCTAAAGAGACAGATTCAAGAGAAGATTCAGAGAAGATTACAAAACAGATTCAGAAGAACTCAAGAGACAGATTGGTTAGCGGAATTAAAAATAAGGAGACCAAAAGAAACTTTTCTGACATACTAGGTTGACTTTTAAACAAGCATATGATATCGTTGTGATAATGGAAATATCCCAGTCGGGAGTGTTGATGATAAATAACTGCAGCCAGGCGATCAACTCAACCGGGTTTTCGGCGTTAGAACCGATAGAAATTAATAAGCTTAATATTACTTTGCCATAAAAGAACAAAAAGAAGAAGAAGAACCTATTACTAAGCAGCCATATAATAATTCCAACAAACCAACCCACATTAGACTTATTCCTTTCTCGCAGGTTAGGATCTAACAACGCGCTAAAACGACGCTTAATTTTGAACTGACGTTTCATGGTTCCTAACTAGAGCTTATCGGGCGATTAAATTGATGTTAATCATGGTCCAGACCCCTTTCGTATGTCAGACCCCTCCTTTTTTACGAGTGTCATGGCGGAATGTCTTCTTCCAGTCTTATCCAAGAACGGTCTAAAATCGAGCAGTCTACGTCTGACAGCCGGGTCGTGACTTTTGATCGCAATTTCAAAGATGTTTATTAAGCATTGGATTCTAAATTGAAGAAGGGATGATGAGCGCAGATTATTATGATTATTATGATACAGAGAGGAGATGGATGCTATATAAGTTTAATCACCTTCAGTATATTGTAGATAAACCAACATTACGCTTAGTATATCATGCCCTCGCTGATGCAGTACTGAGCTATGCTCTCACTTCATTTGGTCGTACTTTTCGTACATATATAGATAAAATATTTAATTTGCAACGTAGAATGATAAAACTTTTAGTAAATAAAAATGTGTTAACACAATGTAAAAAGAACTATAACTTGTTGTTTAAGCGATGCGATATATTACCTATACATGAAAAAAATACATTCTTACTAGCAATGGAGCATTTCAGAAATTCAGAATTTAAAATACCAATACAGTACAATAGGAATGCTAGAGAAAAAGTCCGTAAAAGATACGAAGAACCAAGAGCGAACAACTACTATGGTGAAAGGACGTTAAAGTACCTCATTCCAAGAATCTTTAATACTATTGTATCTGAGGAAGACTATGTAAGCGTGAGCAAACAGATGTTTATAGTGAAATTAGTGGTAATAAGTAAATTTGTTATACGTTTCTATAATTTAAGCTTGTAGTAATACTGGCCTAATTTAAGCCTGTAGTAAGACCAGAGTATATTGTTTTTTATATTTTAATAATGTATTTTTGTATCACAAAATTAGAAGTGTAAGACTAAAAAAATAAGAGTTTGTCTCGCCAACAAACTGTATACCAGTTTGGCAAGATTGTAATATTTAAAAAAATGTATCTTTTTCTATGAATAAATTTATTAAAAAAAAAAAAAAAAAATTGTAAGTAATCGTCAATTCATGGCCTGAAAATCTTGTTAATATGGCCTGAAAATATCTTGTTAATATGGCCAATATGGCCTGAAAATCTTGTTAATATTTTTGTAGGTTATAGTAAATCGCCCATTATATCTTTTGGCGCCTTGTTGGCTAGCTTTGCTGGCGTATTTTCCTATTTTATTGTTGCTGTTTGTGAAACAGCAACAAGAAATATTTTCCTTCTTGCTGTTTGTGACGACTGCTTTGGAATTTAAAATGAGCGAAATCGCGGCGAAAAGGCGACAGGGCGACGGCGGACTGGAGAGTGAGCGAGCTGTCAAAATTAAAACCCCGCATTGGAACGGTCATAACCAGAACAGTTTTTTTTAAAGATTTTAGACCTATTCCTAATTTTAAAGAAATGAAATACCCACAAAAAAAATAAGGTGCTTAAGTTCTTAATTTTTAGCACCAACTAAATTTAAGCGCGCGAGAAACAGAATACGGGCCATACTGAAGCTTGTCGATTTCGTTTTACCAATTTCAATTTCTGCAAGAATGCGATCCATATTGAATCAGAACAGAAACAAAAGTGAACAGAAGAACCATACAAACAATAAATAAAAACAAATTTTAGTGTAAGTGTAAATGGAGTGTAAGTGTAAAGCACTATTCTTACTTCTAAATAATATATTACGTTCCGCTATCACAAATTTCCGAAAATAGAGCACTCTAATTAGGTTGATATCTCGTGATAAATGATATTTCCTTATAGTAGGAAAAATATTTTCGGGCCTTACAGCTATGTGAATCTGAACAGTTGCTATCGTCGTTGATGGATAGCCGCGCTCTTTCTGATGAATTATTATAACGAAAATAGATAATGCTGGACCTTTGTTATTTTGTTTACATAGTATATTTACCACACAGGGCCGCATTAAATTCGTGTATATTGGCATTAAATCTATTTGTTTTAAAATTGATAATTCATAACTTCTTTTGTATCGGTTCAATACCTGAATAATGCTCAGCAAAGCCGCGCTCGTTCTGATGAATTATTATAACGAAAATGGATAATGCTGGACCTTTTTTATTTTGTTTACATAGTATATTTATCACACAGGGCCGCATTAAATTCGTGTATATTGGCATTGAATCTATTTGTTTTAAAATTGATAACTCATAACTTCTTTTGTATCGGTTCAATTCTTGAATAATGCTCAGCAAAGCCGCGCTCTTTCTGATGAATTATTATAACGGAAATGGATAATGCTGGACCTTTATTTTGTTCCATAGTATATTTACCATACAGGGCCGGATTCAACCCGTGTATGTTGGCATTAAACGTATTAGTTTTAAATTTGATAATTGACAACTTATTGACTTTCGGTTTAGGTAACAACTGGAGCTGTCAACTACAACTGGCGAACCCGTCACCTCGGGAAGTTATAACTATATTTGAACGTTCTGTCTCCCGTGAGGTGAGCATAGAAGATTTGGAACGAAAACAGTCCACTGTCTAGTTATGCCACTCGCCAGTAAGAAGTTAAAGCCTTAACGCGAGAAACCGTGTTTTTAACCAGCCGGCCGACACTGGCGCCCTTACTTCCAGTTACAGCCAGATTTCTCCGGTCTTCTAACTGGTTACGTGTTCGACTTCGCTTGTGCAGTCCTCTCCCTTGTGTAGCAGTGATTCGGTGTCTACCGAATCTATCAGAACCACGGCGTCCTTTGCTCGGCTGTTCAACCGGTATTAGCCGATTGGTCGTTTCAAGAACGGCTGCCACAGGGTAAACAAGCACCCCCGCTCTATTGAAAACAAAGCAGTTTTCAGACTCCCCGGCGATCTGCCGGAGTGCACAGTCGATTGGCTAACGCCGCATGGTGCGCGAACCGTCCAGGAGCGCCCGAACTACGAATCCTATGGGAATTGGTCCGTAGGCACGGAGTTTTACCCGGGCTTGCACTTCTGCTTGAAGGCAGCCGGATGGGTGTTGACCCGTGAGCATAATGGCTCACAGATCACTGGGTCATAATAGCTCAACTTCACTGGGCCAATTAGCTCCCAATGTATTGGAACTGAGTATTGGTTCAATACTTAAATAATGCTCAGATAAGTATTATTACCTGAGTACCGTGCGATACTTACGTATTGAATGTGTTTGATAGACGAGAGGTGCTAGTCAACTCCGTTAAGTATGGCTCAAGTATTCCAATTTTTTTTTCGTATCGAGCGGCAATACTGTCAAACTAATCGGCCATTAACCCCTGGGTGGCCAGGCACGCCGATCGGCGTTTTTCGTAATATCAGTATTATATCAGTATTTATTCAATTATCGGCTCTATTTCTCCCTCCACTGCGGTGAAAGCCTGTCATTGAAGTGTGCCATTGAATATGCCACCGTTATATATTAATATGCTTGCACACACCTTCTACAAACATATTTTCGAGGGCTTCGAAAATTTTGTGGAATGACTGGCTTCCGAAAGGTTAAATGTGGAATACTTTTACTTCATAGACCTCCTAAAAATAAATAATTAAAGGACAATGGGGAAAAGTATATGGGCGCTGGGCACACCTCTCCAATAATAACAATAATGTATTTGCCATTGGTAAGATATATTTATACCCCCCCCCCCCCCCTCCGTGGTTAACTATCGCCCCTGGGGGCGATAGTTAATGTGTTAGTTAATGTGATCGTTAATGTGATAGATAAGTGCGATAGTTAATGTGATAGTTAATATGTTCGATTGAATTCGCGAATATAATTGTAAGATTATTGCAATATTTTAGTAGTATTTTCGTACTGTATTTGTAGTATTTTCTGTAGTATTTAAATGCCATTTTTTTCAATATGATTTTCTCAAATACGGCGGAGTTTAAAAATATTTTTGTCGCTTGTATACAAGATATTCCAAATAAAATTTACAATGCGGTTTCAACTATTTAAACCACGATCTTTTCAATTCTTGCCATGATCAAACAATTCCTTCATGCTAATCGGATGAAGCGTTTGGGCGCTAACGCGGAAAAATACACAAAGGGTCACAGACACACAGAAGTTCGTTCAAAATACTTTTCCTCTGTTGGGTAAGTAGGTGCGACATTCTTATTTTTACTTAAGGGGTCGTCTATTGGCTATTAGTTAGCATAATAAATAAAAAAAAACAACATTTACACCATAAAACGCCATATTATATAATATAATATAATATAATATTCATAGTACAAAAACGATGCTTACGAATAATATGTGGAATTCCAAAGACTGACAGCTGCAAACCACTATTTAAAAAGGAGTTTGTGCTAACGTTTATATAGATATACATCTTGGAAACCTGCAAATTTATAAGGGACCACGATCAGTATTTCAAAACAAACAATGTTGAACACGGCTATAACACACGAAATAAACATGAGCTACAAGCACGCCAGCCAAATTTAACCCTATTTAAAAAAGGAATGTTATACAATGCAATAAAAATCTATAACCACCTACCTGCAAATATCAAAGAAATAAAAGGAAAAGGGTTTACCGCAGCGTTGAAAAAATGGCTTATCGAAAAAACCTTTACACATTAAGCGAATATTTCTCATAATATTATATTGTAGGCATGCATTTTCATTTTGTTTTTACAATAATTCAATTAGGAAGATTACAAATTTTCAATTATATACATTTCGTATTTATAGGCGGATTTTTGATTATTCCTTGATTTTGTTTTTTTTTCATTATTTTTTATATTATTGGTGAATTATTTTTTATTAATTGTTTTCTACTGTTACATTTTAAATTATATACATTTCGTATTTATAGGCGGAATTTTGATTACTCCTTGATTTTGATTTTTTCTTTATTTTTTATATTATTGGTGAATTATTTTTTCTAATTGTCTTCTACTGTTAGTTCTACTTATCCGGTCTGTTTAGATTTTTTCATGTTAAACCAGTGAAATAATTACATTTTTAATATGATATTATAATTAGCAGATAAGTCAATTTAGCAGATAAGTAAATTTGTCAATCTGTCTTAATAACAGGTAATTGTGAGATACATAGTTTTACGCATTATCACCATAAATGTACCACCACAATTTCGGACAATAAAAATATTTCTATTTCTATTTCAATAAAATTGAAATTTACGGCAAGATCCTGCCAATGATGAAAAACGTTACTTTTTCTATAATTTAGGTACTACCCCTCAAAATTTGCGGCCCTGTTACGAAAAATAATGGTACCGGAAGTATATGAAAAATAAGAAAAATAGCGTTACCGGAAATGGAATAAATAAACGATTTAATAGAGGGGGAAAAGTAAATCATTTTAAGTGGTCCAGGTCACAGTGCGCTCCAATTTATAAGGGCAAAAGCCTTCATCACGGTATACAATATTCATGGGCAACTTTGATTGTCTTCGCGTGTGTCACCCAAATTATCCGATTTTCGTGTCATAATTACGTTCCTGTCGATTTGGTCTTACCGAATATTTATAACGTGCGTGATACAACTTAGTTAATATTGACGACAAGCCGTGCCCGCGGCTCCGCCTGCCTATAATACGATGTATACGAGAAAAAATATCGAGACTACTTCAACTAACTCAAATATTCTATACTCTTGAACAAGCTTAAGTTTATGGGTATACAAGGGGACCTCCTCCGATGGTTCTCCTCCTATATCAATAATCGCTCCCAAGCTATCGTCATCAAAAACTATATTTCTAGTTGGGTTGCTATCCCTAGCGGTGTACCGCAGGGCTCACTACTTGGTCCATTGCTGTTCTTAATTTTCATCAATGATATAGCTAGCTGTTTTCTAAATAGTCACTTACTATGTTTTGCTGATGACATGAAGATTTTCAAAATAATTAAATCGCTCGGTGATGTCTCCGACCTTCAGGCGGACCTTTCAAGATTGGACAGTTACTGTCTCTCTAATAAAATTGACCTCAATCCATCCAAGTGCACCGTTCACCTACACCCGTAAAAAACTATTTACTCTAGCCTCTTACTCATTAAAGTTTCATACCTTGCAGAGATGCATCGTGGTTAAAGATCTTGGTGTCATTCATGATTCTCATCTACTGTTCGATAATCACGTTCAATCTATTGTTTCTAAAGCTTCCAAAGCTTTAGGTTTTGTTATGAGGATTGCAACTTACTTTCACCGTGCTAAAACTTTCAAAATCCTTTACTGCACTTTTGTCAGAAGCATCTTGGAATATGCATCTCAGGTATGGAACCCTTGTTATGACAAATATATAAATAGAATCGAGCGCATTCAAATGAAATTCGTGAAATATTTCTGCTTCCGTCTGAAAATCCCATACAGCTCATCTAACTATTTCAATTTATGCAAGAAATTTCATATCCTCCCCTTGATTAAACGACGTGAAACCGCGGACTTAACCTTTTTGCTAAAAATTACCTCCAATAATATTAACTGTCCTGACTTACTAAATAAAATTAATCTCCGTGTTCCTTCCAAACTCAATAGATTTAACCCTGCTCTTCATGTTCCTCATGCTGGTACCAACTATAGGCAAAATGCATTTCTGTGGCGAACAAGTGACAATTTCAATGACATGATTAAACGCTTTGACTTTGATCTATTCTGTACGAGTGTTAACTCAGCTAGGCAGCGGCTGAACAGTGAATTTTTTAGCATTAATTGTTGAATAATTTTTGATGCATTTTTATACGATAGCTTTAATTGAAAGATCACATATGTTTTTACACTGTTATTTAAACGTGAAAACCTTTAATTGGCTCTCTGTTATGTTACTCCGGCTTTGTTAAATTATAATTAGCTGTTGGTTTTCCTGAAAATAAATAAATAAATAAATAAATATTCATTCGCATAATACGCGAAATAAAGAGGACTTGCGTCATTTTAGGGTGCGACTGAGTAAGGTTCGGAATAGCTTTCTCTGCCAATCTTACTTCTTCTACAACAAACTTCCATTACACATCACGGTCTTGGGGAGGTTCACTTTAAGAAAAAGGTACAGGGTATTTTGATTAAAAACCGGATTATAGCATTGAGTTGACTCTTATTATTCCTTATTCTTTCTATTATTGACTATTTTACAATTGCGTTTTTTTCTTCTAACTATTGGCTATTGAGTATTATTATTATTACTGTTTGTTTGTATTTGTGTTTTTTCTTTAAAATATCTTCCCGTATGATAATTTGTGAAATTATCCAATATTTGTTTGATTATTTAGTACTATTGTCCACATGAACATTCTACGAAATTATGTAAGAATTTTAATAGAAAATATTGGAAAATGTTGTTTATATAACCTAAAAAATCTGCACTTGGATGTGCAACGTTCATATCCTTGCAACACCGACGTTCATAGCTTATACCTTAATAGGTATATATTTAAATATTATACTTGTTATTTTTGTTAGTTTTCGACATAACCAAGTGTAGGAATTCCTATCAACTGGTTTGAAATAAAAAAAATAAAAGTGTGTTTGTTTCTTTGTTATTTGCACATATTGCCGAGTTTAAGTTTTTATTTGTTTTTACTATTTATTCTTAAAATGTGCGGGTTTATTACCTTATGTTAATCCCTATGATAAGGTTATATAGGTATATGTACGTGTAACATATGTCTACGTGTGTCCTTGCTATTGCATTTAATCGACAGAATTTAAAATGCAATTCCGTTAATTTTACCTTAAGGCGACATGAGACCTCAAAAAAATATGCAAAATGGGCGGACACGCAAAAAAATGGGCGGAATCAATTTTGTAGGGTTTGGCCAATAAAAATCCAGCGTCGAGGAAACGTCAAGCACAGATTCTATGTCTGCTCGCGCCGACGACCAGGCGCATACTAAATGCTATATCGCAGCGCTAGCACAGAATAACTATATTTACGCAGTGGTGGTATAAGGGTGTTGATGGTAAGCATATTTAGCGTAACTCTGAGAGCGCTCTCACGTTTTAAATATTTGTAATTAATTTAGGGCCTAAATAAAAATGTAGTTAAGTGCTGCCTAATTAAGTGCTAGATAATTAACCAGTCAATATAATGGAATTATAATAAAATACACACACCGCTTACATTGCAGGAGTAATCGCGCCTGAAAGTTTCCGAAGTCAGTTTTTAAGTCTTAATGTCCAAGGCAATGAGCAACTTTTTTGAATCCAAATTTTAAATTGGTTACTTATCGAGGGATTCAATTTTTTAAATTATTGTTATATTTTTCAAAAAACTCATAAAACTAAAATTCTTCAGATATGGTCGTTCCCAGGTATCATGTCACCTTAACAAAACCCGACGACCAAGTCGGAAATCGAACCCAGAATCTTACTATGTAAGATGAGGCCACCTAACCCATATGATTTCGAGGCCCCAGTCGAATTAGCTTAAATAAGAAAATCATTAAAATATAATAAATGAATAGATTTAAAAAAACACTAAAAACACGCTTTTATAAATGCACGTAAAAAAAGCCGGTCCAAACACGGCTATGATACGATATTTTATCATGGAATGCCAGTGCCTATCGTCCGGCTTCATCATCAGACCTTGAAACCTAATCGTGGTCAAAGTTCATTCCAAGACTTTTCTAACAAGTCCAAACACAGCTATGATACGATGTTCCATCATGAAGTTCCAGTTCATATCTTCCGACTCCATCGTCAGATCAGTTCGACAGTACCATATTATTGTATTGTCATCAGAACTACATACAGCTGCCAATTTTCATGGCGCTACGATCCTTGGAAGATGGTTAAATTGGTTACCTTAGATTCCAATACATAGTTGGTTACTTACAGATCGACCTAATAAAAGCGTGTTAAAAACCTGCCGCGTCGTGAGTGCCCCCAGCGCCGGATTTAGACTTGATAAGGCCCTGAGCTATTTGAGCTATTGCTGCAGTATATTAAATATACTGTAGCAATAGCTGAAATTTTAAGTATATTTGGCAATTGTTCACTAGAACATTTTTTTTGGCCCCCCCAAGAAAGCGGGGCCCTAAGTATAGCTTGTGTAGCTATTTAGATTTACTGTCGAACCACAGTTTATGCATCAACTGTGTAGTACAGATAACACAGGTGGTGAACGTTTCGTGCAGCTTGGGCCACAAGATCCATTTTGTTGTCGGATCGGCTCAACTGACGATTCAGCTCCTACTCAGAAGCCTCCTCGAGTGAAAGGCTACCCCGGGTAAGACTCCCTTGTCTCAGATCTCAGAGCTGGTGGACCGGTTTCTCCCGGCGGAATTACATTATGGCGCCACTGGACGGTTTCCGCACCGGTCGGCGAAGCCAATCGGTCTAAAAGATATAGACTAATGTAGATGATACGGTTGATAATATTAGGAAAATTTTCCGGCAAGATTAACACATCAACAAGCAATACAGAATCATTGATCAACGACACATCTCTAAGGAGACTATACTGAAGATTGAGATATTGTGTTCTGTAGTTATAGGGTTTAAATAAATCTACAATGATAAAGAAATACAATTCTTTTTCATATATCTTTAATATGTATCTATATATCAGACAGAAATCTTACCGGCTATGTACGAGTATATTGTATTACAAAAAACAAGTTTATAAAATATTACCTAGTAAAATAAGTTGTCAACAAATTTTGAATTCCATTCTCGAATTATTTTGCAGTTATTTACCATAACACGTTAGAGGTAGAGATGACTGGAATAGCTTAATATACACAAGCTTGAATAGCTTAATATACACAACATTTCTGGCTTTACACCAGGAGTGTTGCAGTGACAGATTACCAACCATACCTGTTTTCTAATACGATAATATTTAGCAATCATATAGGTAATAGTCGTAAATATAAAGAGTGAGATAGATATTTAGTAATAATATGTTTATTTACAAAATTACGGTAATTATGACATTGATATAAAATAATACACAATTTCAACAAAAAAAAACCGACTCCATTTTTTTTATAAGTGCAGCAGCCATGTCATGGTGATACTTAGAACGCGCTATCATAATTGAATTCGTATACAAAATTTCGTGTCTGTGCTGTTGGCCGTCAAGGAGTCCCCTCGTCGGAAGCCAATCCTGGGTGCAGCAGCCATGTCATGGTAAAACTTAGGACGGGCTATCATAACTGAATGAGTATAAAAAATTCGTGTCTGTGCTGTTGCCGTTGAGGAGTTCCCTCGTCGGGAGCCAACCCAGGGTGTAGTATCAGGTCATGCTTACCATAAAAATAAATACATTGTCATCGGAATTGAATAAACATGTAGGTACATTTTAAACTTCATATGATAATATTTGGGAAGTTCCCTCAATTCCTCATGGATCCCATCATCAGAACAGGATTGTGATAAAAATGGGACCAATCTGCAATAATAAAGACCAATCCTTTCTAATAAAAGAAGATTTTTTTAAATCGGTTCATAAACGGCAGAGTTCTGAGGTAACAAACATCCGTACAACCGAATTGATAACCTCCTTTTTTTGAAGTCAGTTAAAAATAGGACATCACAGAAAAACGATTGATTTTGTTTTTGTTGCTTCTACTAGGTAGAGCCTGCTGTTCTGAAGTTTTAAAAGTTCTAAGACGAACACAAATATTACCGAGCATAAAAAAAAACTTCTAAACAAAATTTGAAATAGTACATTTTGTTAAAAAATAATTTGTATGTAGATATTATTAATTATAAGGCAATTGAAAAACTATGTGTATCATACACCACTTGAAAAAAGAAAAGACAAAAATCATTTTAAGGTACAATGATTTGTCTCTAAATCAGTAGGTAATTCCTAAAGTGGTCTATATGAATCCCCAAAGATCGATTTTGACTTGCAGGATCGATTTCGTCTCCCATGTCTGCGAGAACAAAAAAATGGGGGATGACGTAAGCGGGGTTTAATTAGGATAGGTCATCGTCAACATTTGGTCATTCCTTAAACTTAATAAACAGTATAAACTTAATAAACAGCAAAGTATTTTAAACTTATATAAATCGCAATACACAATCGCGCGCATCAAGAATGTCATGGAAGGAAATTAACACTCAACTATAGCTATACTTGACATCTGAGGAGGCCAATGCACATGACTAACGGGGAAAGTGCACTGACTGCACTGGGACGATGTGTGATAGGGACGCAGAGCAGTTTCAAGGGGTGGTTTGTGCGAGCGAGTAGGATAAACGAGGGACATAAATATGCACACAAGATGGTGATACAAGATGGTTTTTACTAAAACTTGTATATTTGTAAGCAATCAAGCACACTTGATTATAATATTAGAGTCCTGTCCACCCTAGAACGGGCTAGTCCCAGTTGGGTGACAGAATCAAATAAGCAAAAGGTTAAGGTTTTGCCATTCGGTTCCTGTTATTTTTGTAAGCAAATCAATGTTTTATAGTAATTAATTCTTAAATAAATAAATAAATAAATAAATGTGCATTACGCTGTTGTGTGTGGCATTCTGAAACGCTTCCTACGTCAAGGTCGTAGTCGCTTAGAAATGAATACAGGTCTTTATTCTCCAAATGTACATTTTTGGAGAATATAGTGGTGTATGGGGAGAAATAGTTTTAGTAACTCTGTTCTAAATGGACGATTTTTTAAATGATATATGATTAATATCAAGCAAATGAGACGTCATATTTAGTCATAACTACATAGCAAGTTTAGGTACGGATTACTATAATTTGCCAAGTACGCGAGCGCGTGTCCTTAAAATTTGATTTGCTGATATCAGACAGGAAGTTAGTGTACATTGTGGTAGGAATTCATTATTTTTAAATCTAGGTCGCTTCCTATATGTCAAACTAAATAACCTCAATACAAAACATCACATTTGAGGAGTTTTTTAGTATTACTTTTTTATATCAAAATTTAAATAGTTTCCCTTACACGTTGGTATTAAAGTACATTTTGTCGCTCTATGTAAGACCGCGTACACGCCAACAAGCAAACTTCTCAGGGCATTACAAAAACTGAATAACTTCGTTCGCGAAATGTTTGTTTTAGTTGTGTGAATAATTCAAAATTTAATAAAAATAATTCTTTAGTGTAAATCAGAGACATCGTTTCGCGCGCAAGCAGAGACATCATTTCCTGCTAAGAAAAAATCGGCGTAAATACCACAAATATTGCCCAGGCATTTACATCGTTTGGACAATACCAGTATGCTCCAAGATTTAATGAATATTTTAGGAGAAAAACGGTATTTTAGGATTGACAGAGGTGGTCCATAAAAAAAGTCTCATTCAGTGGTTAATTAGTATAGAAAGAACGGAAACTGAAAGTATCCTCATGACATTTAAAAAATAGCAACACATTTACACACCCTCACATCTCTAACAATATAAATTGCCCATATATAAACAAGAGCGAATTGAGCTTTTATTTTTATAATATAATATTAGGTAATTAAATTAATTTTATAATTATTTTCTACTACTTACTTTTATTATTTAATGATTTTACTTTGACTTTTTTTTTCTATTTAATATAACAATTTCTTTATATTTTTATAACACTAAACTTTAAAATGTAAATGTTTAAATATTATATAAAATTAGCGTTTTCCTTTGGACAGGCGCTGCCTAGTTAGTAGTAACGCAAAATCATTTTGTCAAAATAATTCCTAAATATTTTTTTGTAAATAAATAAATGTAATAATTAAATAAACTGTCATTAAAACTGCCGAAGAGTTAGGTTGTTTGCAACGAATTACTACTAATAGTACCTACAGAAGATGTATTGAATAAATAGGACGATGGAGATGTATGCAATATAATGGAACTAATTTACAGGAGTAGGTACAGGAGACGTAAGGAGATGTGTGCAATAAAATGGAACAAATATTATAATATGAAATTTTCCGTAATTTGACACCAAACATATTTTTTAAATGTTTTCTTTTGTTTTTTCCAAGATGGCCGCTAAATTAATGCATTTTGCACAATCAGATTTTTCTTAACTCTCACTATGTCAAAAAGACACCAACAGCGAACTGAAAAAATCAATCCCCGTCTTTGTGAAAATTAATTCCACCCAAACACCTATATCTCCTCTACTATAAGCACCTAAAAGGTATCATCGGATAAAATCATCAAATCATGCCTACGAGATACCACTGCAATGAGAATTACAAGAAGAATTAGCAATATGAGCCATTCGGGAAATGAACCGAAGCAAGATAAAAAATACGAAAATTCGAACTTTTGGCACCTGCGAGTTCCTATATTAACGATTTGATCAAATCCATAGTTAATCTCTACAATAACGCTCAAAAAATAATCAGTACTCAATAAACTACAAAGGTTCAAAAATATGTATGTGACTCAAAAATATGTAATCTTCCACGGATTATTCGTCCGTCTTAATACATATTAACGTATTGCTAGATAAATAAAAATATTTCGAGATGTTTTTCAGATATTTGATTATCTTATTTGCCCACCTGATAAGAGTACATTTTGCTTTCATGTACTAGTTTATGCCATTTAGATAGCGAAGATAATAAAATGAATAATATTGCCAAATGACGAATCTCTGTGTACTCATTACTTATTAATTAATAGCACCAAATAAAGAAATTTCCTCACACCTAACGATTATTGCAGCAAAGGGGCATCGAACTAAGAGTAAAATAAATTGGAATAATGCGAAGTTCACGCAGTGATCTTCAGTTAATGAATTTAATTTAATTTTAATTTTACAGTAAAAGTACTGATAGTAAATTCTGGCATTGGCCTTCAATGCCAGAATGACTGGACAACAATTGGTGACTTTTGCATTCCGCCTCCAATGCACTGGAAGGTAATGCTCTATGACTGGACGCCAGAGATGCTGAAATTTTATTTGAATGCCTTTCAGCATACACTTCCAGACCCCAGTAACCTCGCTCGTTGGAGCTTTGCCGAGGATAGTTCTTGTCCCCTCTGTAGCAATACCCCTTGCACAGCTAGACACATTCTAGCTGGCTGCAAGGTGGCCTTAGATCAAGGACGGTACACTTACCGCCATGACAAAGTTCTCGCTGTTATTCGCGAGGTAATTAGTCTCTCAGTGGCTCGTGCCAACAAGGGTTTGACAGTATCCTCCAAACCCCCAATACAGTTTGTGCGGGATGGCTCTAAAGGCAAAAAACATTTAACTACAAAACCTTTCTCAATAATCGAGAAAGCTACAGATTGGACTCTGGAGGTTGATTCGGTCTCTAAGCAGTATAAATTCCCTGAAAGTCTCGGATGCACAGCCCTCCGTCCAGATATAACTCTTTACTCTCTATCTCGGAAGGTGGCTCTTATTGTAGAATTAACTGTTCCATGGGAATCAAATATCCCAAAAGACCACGAGTACAAATTAAATAAATACCATGATCTTGCAAATGCCGTAACCCGGAACGGCTTCACTGTTCACCTTCACGCGGTGGAAGTTGGCGCTCGTGGCCTGCCAGCTAAATCTCTATTTCACCTCTTTAAAGATCTTGGCCTTTCCAGAAAAATAATCAACTCTTTCTTAGAAAAATTATCTAAAACTGCGATTTGCGCATCTCAAATTCTATGGCTTCGAAGGGGGAGTGAATGGGTGGCAAGGTGAACGCTCACATGTGGCAAGACAGCTGTCCTAAACCTACCACAGCCGGTTCGTAAGTCCGGAATCCACTGCTCACCCCCCAGAAGTGTAAAAAATAGTATTATGATGGGCCCGACTCCGGTCGGTGAATTCCATGGCAGCTCCGTTTGTATTTATTTATTGATAATTCGAAAAACCTATTGTATTTAAAACTAACATATTATCCTATGAAAAGTTTACAACTACTAACTATGAAAAGTTTACAAGCTTGCAGGAACAACTTATAATAGAAATAACATTTACTTTAATAATGGGAAAGTGGGAAAAAGAGGGGTGTATTAATCAAAAAAAAAATATGAATAATTAGATAATAATATTTAATAAACATAATATGATATAATATAATATTGTATAATATAAGGGTATGGTATAATGTAATAAAGTCATATAATACAGTAATATACAATACAATTAATTTAAAAATAATATTGTATATTTATATACATTATTATGCATATATTAATAGTATCATATTTTTATTTATGTTATTTCAAGTTTTTTTAAATACTGCTTTTAAAATTGTATTTATATATTTTAATTAATTATTAATATGTTTATACCATATAGCATCTATTATTTATTAAAATCGTATTTACGTATATGTGTATTTGCCATATTGTATTACCTATGTTATTTATTTATTCTGATATATTATTCAATCTTAATTAAGCACATTCATTGAATATAAAAATAAAAAGTTTTTTTTTACTTTAATTAGGCTACTTGTTACGTAAGTTGTTTTACTTATTTCAATTATTTACTCTGACCCGCCTAGATACGGGACATTTAAGTCCTAGTTAGGTGGGCACTGAGCATTAGCTGCATTTCGGTGTTCAATTTTTCCGAGTTACTTATAACATTGATAACAATGGGGCTAAATGTACAAACAAATAAATGAATAAAGTATTAAATCTAAAAAAAAAAAAAAAAACTAATCTAGTAGATAGGCATTCCTACACTTGGATGCGTCACAAAATTAAATACCTAAAATTTAATTATTAAAAACATAACTATCATGATAGTTGTGATGGCTGTAATATTATTTTCAATATTACCTACTTACAAATAATCAAAATATACTAATGTCATTAAATAGTAAGAGAGAATAATATATTAACATAGAAATGCAAGTTCTATGTAGAATAATCAACGTAAAATAATTTTATTGTCAATCCAGCAATATGCCTTCGTATTTTTTAAACATAAATAGATGTATACTATATTATATGAGAATTAGAATGTCAGCTATCATAATACCGTTATGTTTAAAAAAAAAAAATTTTACTAATTATTAACATGGAAAATAAACTCGGAATTTTCAAACTCCCTTATACCATAAATTGGGTTTCTTACCAGATTATTTATAATTATCTTTTTAAATTGGTCCCCTCCAAGGCTTTTCATTTGCTCTGGAAACTTATTATAGAAAAACAAATTTTGGTGAATAAAATTGTATCGCACTTTGCTAAATCGCTGTCGGTTTATGTGGAGATTGGATTTATTCCTCGTATCGTGATGATGAAAATCACTATTCATCGGAACTTCTGCTAGGTGTCAACGAGCGTACATAATATTCTGGTAGACGTAGGAAGAAAATAGAGTCATGATTCCTGATTCTACGAACAGCAGCTTACAAGAACTTCTTGGAGAGACTTGTGAGAATGGCCACCCTTCACTAGACTCCAATTGCTTGTGTGCGAAGGGTGGTTCTCAGCATGAAGGTTGCTCCGTTAATGAGAGTCGTAGATGTCCGTGTAGAAGAGTTTATTCAGAAGATTGAAGAGAAGTGAGTCGAAGTCGCCAGTTCTTAACGCCTTGAGTTGTGTTCGCCGTTGTGTTGTAGTGTGGGCGCGAGGTGAAGCCGTGGCGGTGCGTGTGTAATCGAGGAGCGAAGTGTGTAGTCGAGATATCTGTCCACTGAGGGGACGACGTGTAGAGCGCGGTAACTGTCTGCCGAAGTAATGATGTAGAAGGGCAACTGCCTGCCAAAGGAATGATGGTGATCGAATGAAATGTACTGCGTTTTATAGGGTGATCGGTGATGCAATACCTACGAGTGGGGCGACGCATGTGTCGCTTGCCTGGGCAATATTTGCCAAATTTAGCTGGAAATTAACTGCAGCTGCTCGTGTAAGTTTGAGCGCGTCTGCAGTTTTCTATTCTGTGAAATTAACTTTTTTGTTGTGGGTATGTGGAGCCGTAGCCTCCTACAGACTCTATATAAACTGCGTACCGCTCTTTTCTGGAGGAAATAAAATCTTTTTGAGTTTGGTGCCATTCCCCAAAACAGAAGGACATACGTTATGAGGGGGTGGAAATATGCAAAATGAACACATTCAGGGGCTTCAAAACCGCATAAATTTCGTATCTTTCTAATGGCGAATATGGCACTGCACATTTTTTAATATAGCAGTTATTTAAATCTTAAAAAGTTGGAGAAAAACTAAACTTAATCGTTTCTTGTATTATATTCATAGAATCATTAAATATGTCTAAACCTTTACATGTAATATCAAAAACATGAAATATTCTATTGAGAGGTCTATTCGACACGACGTCTGTTTTTAAGAAAAAGAACAACTCTAAACAGACCGTGAAAACACCTCCAAAGTAGTCATCGATTCTTGTCCACAAGATGTTTAAATTTGTTTTGCAGAATACAACGGCAATGACCTAATATCGTACCTAAAATATTCTATTCAATTTTATTCGAAATTTTTACTAAGTCTATAACTATTTTAATCCAACATATATATCTTACATCTTACATATTTGTTATCTGAGAAGTGACAAACGGAAAGACAAGTAACATTTTTCAAATGACGAATTTCAATTGCTGCCATAATTACTATTACTTAATTGTTTACTTATCATGGCGCATAGTCAATGGAATGCACCTTATCATACCTGCTCGATCAATATCTAAACGTTACATAGATATGCCAAAAACTTAAATATAGATAGTTTACGGCTGAATGCAAGAAAAAGTACCTAAAGGACTATGAACAAAATAAAAAAAATCAAATCAATAAGAGAAAATGATTTTTTAAATTTTTATTTTCTTTTATTCAGGAAAATAACTGTGTATAAAAGTAAGTAGCCAAACAAGATAGATATAAAAATTACACCAAAGACAATTTTCCACTAAATGATAACATCAAGATTATCTAAATGATAAGAGAAAGAAAAAAAAACGAGAAAAGAAACAGGATAGGAAGGGAGGGACCAGGAAGGGAAGGAGGAACATAGTAAAAAATAAATACATTAAATTGATGGGTGTCCACGTTTTAACAACTTTACCAGTATGATAATTGAAGTTAAGACAGGTACGTTGGTATGAATAAGTACAAGTGCAAACAGTAGATAAATAGTAATATATTTAAAGTAATTATTAAATTTTAAATATTAAGTGTTAAATATCGCCCTCTTTAACAAATTTCTGAATCCAATGTTCGATTCAGCGAAGATATCAATTGATGCGTATCGATCATCGTAAACCGTACACACACGGTTTAAGCGGAATACATCGCATAGTCCAGTGGTAACGTGACCTAACTAGGCCGGTCACCTAACTAGGCACCTAACATTTAATTGTAATTTTAATAACGGTAAAATTAGAAATGGATAAGAAAATATCAGCGAAAAGAATCAAATCAGAATAACAAATATTTTAAAAAAAATAGTCAAATTATAGAAATAAAAATATATAAATGAAATAATCCTGGACCATACTTTTAACTAAGATTTTTTTCCCTTAATGTAATGTAAAATAAAATGCAATTCAGTATATAATATAACGTTCAAAATATTCAAATGTCCAGATTAAGTCATGATGTCCAATGTTTTTAAAATCCCTTGTCCCTCTATTACGAGCAAATTTGTAAAAGGGTTTTTAAAAATGGGCTTATTTTGCGCCGATTATAATGTCATCAGGAAGAGCATTGAAATACCTTGGGAAAATGAATGTATAGCGCTGATCAAACGTAGTATTCATTCTGGGTACTATCATGTTAATGTCTTTGGAATACCTCGTTGATATGGTATTAAAAAAAATAATTGATTAAACTTAACATATGATAGTGTGGTTTATAATAAATATAGTTGCCTGGTATCCAAAACATTATACTTATTGAAAATATCTTCCGAAAAATAACGATAGGGCTTTCGCATGAGAATTATTAATATCGACTTTTGTGCAATATCTAAGGGGTACCTACATATAAAATGGCTTTAGAACATCCGCCCCATTATAACATCCCGTAGCTCAAGATACTATAATACAAGGCACAATAAACTTTTCAGTTTTCTCGAGCCTAAAACATTTCTTACCTCTTTGGAGGTATATCCTAGTTTACGCACTATAGATGCTAATATTTATGTGCTCTTTATAACTACTTCATAAAAAAATACACTTTCACTGGAAATTCGCTAGATTTTTATTCCAAAAATGATTTAAACCATCGTTAGCCTCTCGCTCGTTCCTTTGCCCGCCATAAAAACCAATTGTATTTGGAATCGAAAATAATGAAAATGATAGGGTTATACTTTCACGATTAATTTTCACAAGTTATATTAAACTAATTCAAGTTATATTAAACTAATGTTATCCAGTAAACTTGTTTCAAGTTATATTAAACTAATGTTATCCCGTAAACTTGTAGTAAGATAAAACGTAAAATTATAGTACCTACTTTTCGAAACGCTAGCGCTGGACTTCGATCAGTTTGTATATACCAGTTCTAATCAGCTCATTAATATGAGGAATAAAACGAATTAGCCAAAAAAGATGAAATCGGATAATTCGTTTAAAAGTTATGCCCTACTCAGTAAATCAGACCACTCAGTCAAACAGCATAGAATCTATCTTTAAAACTGAAGAACACAAAGTTCGATTTTAAAAAATCTTTCTATAATCTGTTTTTCGTATTAATTTGGGTACCTAGCTAATAAAAAGTTAACGACGGTACGAAAAAAAATGTCATTTCTCAGTCATCCGATTTTATGACAGCTCACCGATTTCATTCTTGCCAGCTATTCCCATCGATGATTAAAGACAGATTTCTAAAAGAGTTTTACAAATCGGTTAGTGTGTTCTTGAGTTACGGCCTATTAGAACTTAATTGTAACAATTGTAAATACGACAAATGTAATTCTTCTAAAAAATAACTTTTTATTAGTATAAAAAACAACTTCTAAAAAAGAACCATAATAAAAGTGTTCTTACGCCTAAAGCGTAACTTTCCAGTCGTACATTTGTATGGCAGCTCCCTAAGTTGGTTTATGGATGATCCCCAAAATGTAATCAGTTCTTCCCATTATTGAATAACACAGATTGGTCAAAGAAACATAAAACAAATTGGTTGAATTGACTCAGACAGACATAAATAAAGACGGACAGCCAGTTTTGTTTGTTTCTCTGGTACTAAATGTTTGAACACTGTGATGTCCAAGATGCAGCCAGCAGTTAGAATATTTTTCGGGAATAAAATAAAACTAACTTTTTTCCTGAAATTTAAGGACAGAAACAAGTTGAGAGAGAAATAAAAGAGACTTTTAATTTCTCACGAATTCAGCAATATTGAATTAGTAATGTAGACTCTAGGACACCCATACTACCGATATGTTAGATAGATGAATAGATTCTTTTTTGAGAATTGGTCGTATATAGGTTGTTTAACTGCTTACAGAAATTAGATTACAGGAGTAGCAGAGTTCAAGAGACAAAGATTTGTCTCAAGGCTCAATTCCAACATCATCTTTGTGTTTTATCTGATTTATAGAATCATAATAACGGTATTATATTAATCTGATACATATCGAATAATAATCCTAAGCCTAAACTATAGCTTAGGTATTAATGCACTGTTCTATTTACGATAACGTTGTAACTGATAGTGTTTTATATCACCACATTTTATAGGCTTTGTATTGAATTTATATTATTAAAGTATTATAAATTGCAGCTCATATACAATAGTTGTATAACGGAAGCTAAAAAAACACGTTTCGTTTAAAATTACAATAAACTTAGAGGTTGGGATGGGGTTTGTGGATTTGTTACGCCCATAAATATTGCTGCCAGAAAATAGGCTCACCTATTTGTATACTTTGGTGTACAATAAAATTTTTCGTCAGCACAACAAAAATGCTGGTAAAATCTCGACTTTCGGTTGTGAGAAACTTTTGCAGGTTTTCACGAGTGTGTCAAAAAATATTTTATAAATTCATTCTGCAAAATAAAATACCAGCTTAAAGGGATTTTTAGCTGAGATCTGTTTTCCGCTGGCAATCCATGAGAGTTGAAAAGGCGTACGAAGTCAATTGACCGTCCGAGAATTGATATCAGTTACGAACACAGAAGTATTCACCTTCATAACCTTGTAACCTTGAGTCACCTCATTGACAGTTAGATGCTAATTGTTGCTATATATTTTCGGAACGAGGACAGATTATTCATCATCTTAATCATTTTCAGAAACGTCATACGTCATTGGTTACAATGACCTAGCAATTATCACGTATTTCCACTACAACGAAACAAAGTGCAATGTAGACTAAACCCGAAAAATGGAAAAACCATGGCAGATTTGATCGAGACTAACATATTGGTCTTAGAGCGGCTCGGTTTCGTTTAGGGTAGATCTGTCGTAACCAATTTATTCGTCAGCAATACCTAGTCAATGGTCTCTTATTCAGCAAAAATTGCAAAAGATGCAATCCCGCCAGGAGAAACCGGTCCACCAGCTCTGAGGCCTGAGACACGGCAGTCTTACCCGGGGTAGCCTTCCACTCGAGGAGGCTTCTGAATAGGAGCCGAATTGTGAGTTGAGCCGATCCGAGAACAAAATGGATGTGGCCCAAGCTGCACGAAACCGTTCACCACCAAGTGACAATGACCTAGCAATTATCACGTATTTTCACTACAACGAAACAAAGTGCCATGTAAACTAGACCCGAAAATGGAAAAAACCATGGCAGGTGGTAGCATATTGGTCTTAGAGCGGCTTGGTTTTGTTTAGGGTAGATCTGTCGTAACCAATTTATTCGTCTGCAATACCTAGTCAATGGTCTCTTATTCAGCAAAAAATGCAAATACAGTTAGATATGTCATAATAATAAACGTTTAAAAGACAAATAATCATAAATAAACATGTTTTTTTTAGAACAATCAAAGAAAATCAATAGACTAAATCGAATGCATCAAATAATCAATAAAAATAATACTAATATAGCCAAAGTTACATAAATTCTCAATAAAGACATACTTAAAACGACAATAATTATGACGAATAATCAAACATATAGAGTTGTCAACTAAAACGGGCGAACCCGTCACCTCAGGAAGTTTTAACGATTGTTCGTTCTATCTCCCGTGAAGTGAGCGCAGAAGACTTGGTCAAAACAGTCCACCGTCAAGCTCCGCCACATGCCCGCAAGAGGCCAACGCCTTATCCGCGAGATAACCAGGTATGTTACCCAGCGGGCTCTTACTCCCGCCCTTACTTGCAATTGCGACCAGATTACTCCGGTCTCTCGATTGGTTACGAGTTCGAGGTCGCTTGCGCGGTCCTCTCCCTTACGAAGCTGTGAAACGGTGGTAAACCGAATCTATCGCGGACCACGGCATCGTTTGCCCGGCTGTTCACTCAGGATCGGGTAGCCGATGGTCGTTTCAAGAGAAGTCGCCGTAAGGTCCGCAACCACCACCGCTCTAGAGGAAACAGTACTGCTTCCAGACTCCCTCGACCGTTAGTCAGAGTGCACATATTGAGATGTCAACCACAACGGGCGAACCCGTCACCGCAGGACGTTTTAACGATTCATCGTTCTATCGACCGTGCAGTGAGCGTAGAAGACTTTGGACATAACAAATCCGACGTCTAGCTACGCCACAACCCGTTAGAGACCAACGCCTTACCGCGAGTAGCCAGGTATGTTAACCTGGCGGGCGGCACTCGCGCCCTAACTACCAATTGTGACCAGATTTCTCCGGTCTCTCGATTGGTTCCGAGTTCGAGGTCGCTTGCGCGGTCCTCTCCCTTACGAAGCGGTGAAACGGAGTATACCGAATCTATCGCGGACCAAGGCGTCCTTTGCCCGACTCTGAACCGGGATCGGATAGCCAATGGTCATTTCAAGAGCAGTCGCCGTAAGGGAGACAACTACCCCCGCTCTATAGGAAACAATACAGTTCCCAGACTCCCCCGATTGTTAGTCGGAGAGCACAATCGATTGGCTTGCGCCGCTCGGTGCGCAGACCGTCCAGGAGCGCCAGAGGATTGATTCCCAGGGGAGACTGGTTGACCCAGTGTCCTACCCAGGCACGCACCCCATGCGTGGAGGCCATCGGATGGGTGTTGACCCGTGAGTATGACCGACCCGGAAACAGAATGGGTCTTCGTGGCCAACTCAGCAAGGGCCCATTAGCTCCCGAGTCAGAGTGTACAATCGATTGGCTACCGCCGCACGGTGCGCAGACCGTCCAGGAACGCAGACTCCTAGGGGAAACTAGCCCTAAGGCCAGAGTCCTGCCCAGGCTCACACTTCATGCGTGGAGACCGCCGGATGGGTGTTGTTATTTATCGAAAACCATTAATGAGGTAAAGATTAGCTATTTGCGGATCAGTCCAAAGCTCGCGAACCACAATAATATCATTTTTTGTCGGATGTATACACCTAGTACTTAATTGCAGATTGTTTAAATATAGCTATAATATTGCTTATTGAAAATTAGACACATACATTTGTAGGAAACGCGTGTATTAGTTTTAGTATTTTATATTTACAAGTGTGTGTATACCCGGAGTGTGTGATTAAGATCGACTGAACGTGAGTATAATAATATACACACTTATACCATGTTGTGAAAGCCAAATTGATCTCGACATTAGTCAAATTTATTCGCGCTCAAAGGAAATAATTCTAGACAGTAAATAGATCATTCTACAGCCTGAATAATCTAAAAGGGGCTTTTATTGTTATATTAATGCAACAAGGTTTTTGTTGGACTGGGTAATAAGCCTCGTTTTCTTTGTTGGCGTTCTAATACTACCATACTTCCCTGGATAAATAAAGATATTGCATATTTTGTTTTTTACAGATAATTGGCAGAATCAGTAAAAAGCCTGGGCCTGGAAAAAAATCAATATATCTCAAGAGTACTAATATGAAAGTATATAATTTACAATACGTAAGTGTAATAAATATCCAAAAGCCGCCTTATTTAGAATTATTTATGACTCACCTCAAAAAGTGTTACTTTTCTAAGAAGTAACCGCAGTTCTTCCCTTTCTCTCTCCTCCCTCACCCGATTTCCTCGCCACGGTCTTTATATATAATAGTTTGTATTTCACGCAGGATAATTTATTTGCTTAATAATCTTTATTTCTACAACGCGTCATGTATTACTCCACTGTATGATTAGGTTAGTTGTAAGATATTGCTTAGTAACAATAAGCTGGACTTGTTTTTTTTTAGTGCAAATGAAGTTTTTTAATTTTAATTTTAATTTTATTTTGATAAGATGTCTGCTATCGCTTATAAGTCCTATAATATTTTCTTTAAAATGGGGTATTTTAAAGCATATCGTTTTCTATGATTTCCACGTTTCCATAATTATAAGTTTTCAATAGAACAACATTAAGAAATTAAATAAAACACGTCGCAAAAGTCTTATAATTATGAAAATATATAACAAGTTAAAAATTTACATAAAAAAATACCTGAAAATAAATAAAAATGTCATCAATGGAAAGAAATAACCGATAAGTATTCCCATTTAATACCACTATTAGGAGAAAGATATAGTCTTAAGCTACGTACTCACTGCGCAACATACACGTATTTGTTTCAAGCAACAATATTACAGAGCTTTTCGGCGTCCACGCCGCGCGCGCCGTGTCGCGCAACATGTCGCTAGAGGAAGTAGTGATGTTAAGTGTTTCTCGGTGTAAAAAAGGTGTAGGATCGAAACCTTCTATTACATAGAATAAAATTGCCAAACGATCTTTAAAGTTAGGGTGGTTAATTAATTACTTTTATCCGAATGTCAAAAATTGATTTCGAAATAATTTTGGGTATAATTGAACGGTCATTAGTTAGAAGTTGTTGCTCTACACAACATAAATTATAATGATGAGGCCTTTTATAAACGGCTGTCTAACAAAAAGGGAGTGTAATGTGTTCAGGTTTCATCTATGCATGTTTTCCGTTTCTTTATTCCAGCATAACTTCTAAACGCTTGAAACGATTTGAAGTGTGCGGTATTATTAAAAAAGTTATGTCATCCCGAGTTTTAATAGGATAACAAGATATTAAGTAATCAATTGGCTAAATGTCCAAATGTTAATTAATAGATAAGCAGTTGTCTAAATGTCTAAATGTCCAAATGGATAAATATTAGTGTCAAATGTAAGGTCTGATTGAGTACATTCAATGGATAAATACTTAAACCAGAAATATTTCATAAAAAGGCGTAAGTAATAAAGTAATTATTAATACCATAGTTTTTTATATTTGCGACCGCAAAATTGAATTTTAATTGGGATTTCCAAGGCGGAAGTAATATCTTTTAAACCGTATTTTTTATATTATTGTATTTATAGTATTTATTTGAAGCATTTATAATTCGGCGATTTGGATCAGACATCATTTGACTACACTAATTTCGTGTTGCTAAACACTGTGCAACAACGTAAACGATTCTTGCTGAACTGATTTTTTCACCAGGAATCGGAACATCATCATACAATATTTTTTAAAAAACAATAAAAAACGTAAAATAGCAAGTTTTAGTTAAAAAAAACAAGTGTCTCTCTTTTTTATTTTTTTATGATGAACGACATATTATAATTTTTTGTATATTTTTTTAAATATAGTCTCATGCTTTGGAAATATCAGATTATGTGTTTACATATGTTTTAAATAAGGAAATAACATGATTTGAGAAGTATAATCAAAGAGCTGGTATAATTCTTAATCTGTTTTTTTTTTAAATAATATCAAAAAGCAGGAATATCAGCTTGGGAAAGTTACTCTTTATTTATAGAATACTTTGACCGATTAATCAGAAACCGGTAATGTCAGTGGTTTCCTCCCAATGTGATTTCCCTGTCTTATCGTAACAATCAAGGACATTAAAATGACGTCAGTTTAGCAGGTATACTAAATTCAAGGAAATGTCGAACAGGACGTAAATAACTTGGGCCAACTCATGACCATTCGAAATAATTGCTTTTACTGCATGGTATGAATCGGTGTAATAAAAAGTGTGTCCATGACCTCACTGAATCGAGTGTTCTTTGAATTATACATCGTACGGTTGGTAGACGCAATCGGCGAGCTGTTGGCCGCTGGGGTCAGTCAGTCGATCGACCGAAAGGCCTAACAAGGCTTGTGTATGTGCCACATTGGCATAGTAGTGGTGGGTGCAAGTAGGGACTTTTAAATATTTGATTAAATAACAGTAAAAACGAGAATAACGGCAGCAAATATAGCTTGAATCTAATATTCAATGATGAATGGGCATTATTGGTATGAAAGGTGTTTCCAGAGTGTAAAAATTAGGGACTTATAACAATAACATAAAGATCAACTCATTAATTCATGTCGTATTGAAATTATACACATCCGAATTTACATATCCAAAAAAGAATAATTATACAAATCCGAACGGAATTATAGACATCCGAAGAAGAAGAGGATCCAGGCGCAAAGTCAAATAAAATATTTTGCAATTTCCACACTAACATTTTCAGTCTCGTATTTCAGTTTGGCTGCTATAGAATATAATGTTACACTTGTTTGGTAGCTTTCGTTTGTTATAAGTGGCAAAGTGTTACAACAAACTTTGCAAATGGGTACACAAATACCCTATCTCCTTTCTTCATTTCTCAGGGTGGGTATTTTTTTCCGTAGAGCAAAACTCGGTTATTTTTAAACATTTTTTTAAATGCAAGTTATCACAATGATTAAAAATATCTAAAGTTCTTTAGTATTTGTCCTCAATTATCTATTTTTTAAATAACAATACAAAACAGGATAATAACGCGCGTGGGTGCTTAAAATAGATAAATATACGCAACTTTTGGATTATTACCATTGCCATTTCCAGCAGTTGAAGCGTATACCTAAAGTCATTCCCTCCATCAATTTCATTGTTGACAACGCTAGGCAATATTCTTTGGACAACATTTTCCTAAAAGGCTTTTCCTGAAAAGCTCTCAATCTATAGAAGTATTAAATAAAAACCTTTCATTAATCCCAGAGTAAAAGAGTTGAATAATACATTCAAACAAGAAACCTTTCGAAATTGCTTTATTGTTTTTACAAAAAATCTGCAAAATGAAAATGGGTAGTTTATTTTCGGAGTTCTCATATTTTGCTAAAAAGTTTGGCCGGTGTAAAAATACATTTTAAGGGATTTTCAACTCCATTAAAGAGGATTCATCAGCTTATTGACTTACACATGACATTGTAATATGTTATTTTAAAAATCGGGATAGAAAATCGTTGTATATTTCTTTGCTTATTTCTCATAAGATATAGTACATTAAATATTTAAATGTTAGTGACGTAAAACTTCAGACCTGTCTATCTATTGTTATAACATTCGTTCGTAAAAACATTGGTAATTATAACATTAATTCGATTATTCCTGTGAACACTGACAATCCATTCCTGACGTCGTAGGTCGTTAAGCATGCATTTTTATTTCAATCTTAAACGATATCATTCGCTCTACATATAATTCATACATTGTAAATCTGTTTCTCTCTTTCTTCACTATGTAAACATTAGGTTTTTATATGGTGTCATCATTCTGATGGCGAATTACTATAACCTATAAAGACTACTGAATACTAACATTATTCGAGATGTTAAAGAAAGTGAGATACATATTTGCTATGTTGGTATGACTTGTAAAGAATATAATCATGTTTGTTATTAAATTATTATTTCATTACGAGGTAGGATAGGCGCAATTAGAGTGCCAAATATAGTGCGGCGCTTTATTGATTGCTGTGCCACGATCGCCGCCATATTGAACATAAGAGTAGATTAATCAATAGGCCCGATTGCGTTTCTTTGAGAACAAAAACTGAAATTAGTTACGAGATAGAGCGATATGAACGAACGATCGTCGATTTTCCCGCTTCAAAACACCTGTCGAACTTATAGTCGTCCAAGTAAGTTTGAACACATTTCGTGCGGTCTTAGATTCAGATGCTTTAACTTTGGGAGGTAGTTTTAATGCGAAAAAGTGAAAACCGTTTATTTCACATTCCGCTCTAGCGTATTGCCCTGTCTCGTTCACATGAATTAATTTCCGATTGTAGCTCACGAAGATACGCAATCGAGCCCAAAAATGTCCCGCTTTCGCAAACACACCAAAAGATAATTTAAGTCCAAAAGATGACAAAATCACAAGCTGAAATTCTGAGAATGTTGCTGCTGAAGACCGTTGGGTGGAATTGTTCAAACGCTTCCGTGATAACAATCTCAATTGTACTAACTTTCGTATAATTATTGAGTACGTTTTATGTCTGCCTGGAAGTAACGCACCTGTCGAAAGAGTTTTTCCTTTAATGAATAAAATATGGACAAACGAAAAAACACATTTAAGTGTCGCAGTTTTGAAAGCCATTTTTATTACCAAGTCTAACATTATTAAATCATGTAGGTAATCAGCTCCATTCTTACTTAAAAACTAGACCCGATATTTTGAAACAAAATTGCTCCTCCGACAAATACAAAACAACTATGTAGATATCTAGTTCTTATTAATAAACAAGTTATCATGTTTTTCATTTCTGAATAAAAAGTAGTAAAAGTTCAAAAAGGATTTTTTTTCCTACAAAATTCTGCAGGCGTCCCGCTTTGACGAAAAAAATAAACGGCCACGTTATCTATACCCTATATAATCAATGCTATTGGCCCAGGTCCTAACAACATAAAAAAAACATATTACTACCTGAGTCTGTGCAAGGTCGATCGTTAAAAATCGACTAGGCTATATAGAAATAGTACGCAGCCCTGACTGACCTCTCTTCGTATGTTTACCTATTCGGGTAGGGCAACTTTAACGGCGGTTATTACTTATGCTGCAACCAAATGCTATGAAAAAGGCGATTCAATACCGTTGTCAAAATTAAATGTTTCTGATACGCTATGTCTACAGGTGTGTATTTCCTTTCATCGTTTATTGGCCTGTAAAACATTCTAACTAATCACTTTTATTACCGAAGGTGTGAATCGACGCACTCAAAAACCTGTGATCTCATCGATTCTAATTTTGCGTGAATTATGGGGACAAGAAAATCGAAAAACATATAGTCGTACAATATGAGTCACGTTCTATGATGAGACTGGCGTTTGTTTTATTTAACCCAGCGCATGCCTTCGTGGGCACTTTGTACCACAGTCCTTTTGTTTCGGGGAAATTCCACAGGCAGTGCGACTTTGAAGCATAGTCATACTAGAATAGACCGTGGGAGTACGAGGGTAGACTGTAAGTAAATGCGATAGCAGAATAGAAAGAGATAGCTGCATATGGCCCCCCTCTATCCTTGTCTAATCGCGCGTGCGCGTTTATCATTCTTACATAGCAGACATATTATGACGTCGAAAAGTTGCCTTAGACGTACTAGAATAGACCGCGGTGGACTGTTTGACGAAGGTGGACTGTAAGTGAATGCGATAGCGGAATAAATAGAGATGGATGAATATGGTCCCCCTCTATCCTTGTCTATCATTACCACGAAGCAAACATATTATGACGACGAATCGTTGCCATAGAAATTCTAGAATAGAACGCAGGAGTACGAAGGTGGACTATGAATGATTTCGATAGCGGAATAGAAAGAGATAGCTGCACTTGGCCCCCCTCTATCCTTGTCTAGTCGTTTATTATCGATGGCTTAATTTTCAAAAGTGTTAACTCCATCTGAGATAACTTTACAGGGAATTGTTAAAACGTAATAAAATCTTTATTAATACCATTATAGAAATTTCGAATGTGAGTTTGGTAGCTTTTCCTTTCTAAGAAGTTCGTTAATTTTATGGAGTTGTTTAATTTTCCAACTTTCAGATAGGTAAATTAGCTACATTAAAAAAAACACCTGTTTTAATGGTAAGTGGAGTTAGCACATTTGCAGATTAAACCGTCCGTCCAGATATAGTGGACTGTAAGTGAATGCGATTGCGGAAAAGAAAGAGATAGCTGCATATGGGCCCACTCTATCCTTATCTTCTATGAGCCATTATTACATTTTTCTGCAATGTTGTGGACGGTGGAAGCATCTCACTGCGCGGGTTATGTTCAACGCTTTACCGACCATGTTTAAATTGAGTTGCCCGTAATTGAAATCGACATTCATATATTATTATGATGAGTACGATCCTCCTAATGTATCTTATATATCGGTATGGATCCGTTTCGGCGTTAACCCCTCGTGAATGTACTTGATGACCGCTCAATTCCTCAATTTCGTCTATTTTTTAAAATCACACTGACATGCGCGATGACAAGTCTAGTAACAGAAAACGAATGTCAGAAGTTGATTGACAGTTGGTACACCGACATTAGAATTAAAAAACAATAATATGGCAATGTTGCCTGTGATAAAAATGTGAACGTCACTTTAAGGCCGTGAACTTTTTAATGCTCCAGTATTAAACATGTCCACACCCACAACGTGGTGTCTCAAACATATACGTAGGTTCTATTGATTTAATAAGAAGTGTAATACATGAATTATAATTAAGAAATACAAATCGTCGGTTTGGATCATAAACTCACTAAGTGCACTTTTTTCAAAAATCACTTTTTGTTGCTTCCTATGTAGTTTTTAATTCTCTATCTAGTCATAACATCGTGATAATTATTTTAGGCAGTGCCAGTTTTCTATTATACGATGAGAAAATAAGCATATGAATTTTATGACTAGATAGAGAATTAAAAACTACATATAAAGCAACAAAAAGTGAATTTGAAAAAAATGCACCTAGTGAGTTTATGATCCAAACCGACGAAATAGTAATATATGCCCCCTGTGTATAGTCTTAAGAAATCTGATACGACATTACTGCTATACAAATTATCCCCCCTTATCATACCGACTTAATTAGTTCGCACAACAACATTCGTAATTGGATATTATATATTCCACGTAGTAAGCCTCAAAATGAGGGTTTTTCGAGAGGCATGACCTAAATTGACTTAAATATATTATAATGTTGACTGATTTCCGTTCCGTTCTGGTAGTAACCTTGTCTAAAGCATTTTACGTTTTTTTATTAGAATAGTTCAAAGGATCATAAATGCAATATTATAAAAATGTTTTTGTTAAAATTATCGTTCTAAAAATGAATGTCCTTATGAACCTTATTATACGACTGCCCAACAAAAAACAGTGTTGTGTTCAGGGTTCATCTATGTGTGTTTACCGTTTCTTTATACCACCATAACTTCTAAACCTTCAAACTGATTTAGAAGTATGTGGTATTATAAGAATCGTTATGCCATCCCGAGTGTGATAAGGTGTCTTAACAACCCACATATCAATTAAATATTTGTCCAAATGACAAATTTCAATACATTAAAATGAATATATCGCGTTTAGTGTCAAATGAAAGGCCTGCTTGAGTACAATCCGAATATATGGATATAGATACATATATTCCATATATGTATATATATGGGTAAATACATAAACGAGAAATATTTCATAAAAAACCGTTATAAAGAAAATATATAAATAGTCGTTCAGTTTTTGTAACGGCAGTCGTGTTTTTTATTTCTTTTAACCCACAGCATGCCTGGTAGGGTCTGGCAGACCCATCTATATACATGTGAGGCCACCAGAACCAGAGTGGCCCAAATGCAAAAATCATCTTTGTGGATATGGGCCAAAATATTGGTGGATATGGGAATTCTTAAGTAATCATAGCAAAAAAAAAGAAGTATGGCACATAGTTTTTATTTTGATGATTTCTTGAAGATATCAATTTTCGGCGACCCTTGAGTTGTAAGGAATGATTTTTTAAATGGATTTTTGCATTAAACTCAAAATCACTAAAATGTCACTTGGGCCACTCTGTTTCTGGTGGCCTCATATATGCCGATAACTTTTTAAATTTAAATTTACGCGCGCTGCGCCTTTAAGTAGCTTCGGATTATAGACCCGTCATGTTATTTATGCCCAGTGAAGATAGATCGCAAGTCTAAATTCAGTGCTATCTTTTCTACCAGTCACATTTTCTTAGAACACGCAAACTTCGTATGTGAAAATTGTGTGTCAAGCAATGAATGATTTTGTAGTAGTGTTAACTGTTTCAATAAGTGCCTTAACCCTTTGCACTCGAGTGGCGCCGCTCCCGCTCCTGGGAAGTTTATTGCGTCCACTAGTATTTTCGTAGTATTTAAGTGGTATTTTTTGTACATTATTGGTATTATTTTCCGTGGTATAAAAATTGTATTTTTCAACATGATGTTTAGAAAAAATCAGTTGGGTCATACCCATTCTAAAAAGCTCTCCTGACGATCAAGCATGCTTGTCAAGCATCGCTTAGCGGGCTGGGAGGGAATCGCAAACCGCAGGAAATATGCAAATATTTAAAAAAAATATTTACCAAAAATGCCTATTTTTGCCATTTAATACAAGGTAGTCACGTCATTCATCAATCAACTACGTCTAATTAACGTGACTCCCTGGTATAAACTACAAAATTAGGCATTTTTGGTAAATATTTTTTTAATGCATATTTCCTGCGGTTTACGGTCCCCTACCAGCCCGCAACGCGAAGCTTGACAATCATGCTTGATCGCCTAGAGAGCTCCTAAGGTTTTAATAGTATTTTGGTTGTATGTTAGTAGTATTTTTTTTGTATTTTCACTATGTTTTAAGTATTTTTGTGTTATTAATATATTATATTTCCAATGTGATGCAGTATTTTCTTAGATGCGAAAAAGGCCCCGAGGGAAAAGGGTTAAAAAACTTAACCCTTGGAGTAAATGGGTATTTTCATGGATGCATCTGTCTCTTTTGCAGGATTTTCGGCGACATCGACCTTAAAGTACTATAACTACGAAACTACTACACCAATCATAAAAAGAACAACTGCACAATGATTGCATCGAAATTTCGAATATAGAATATTGAAATATCATTTTGTAAAACAATTAGATAATTATGAATAAATATGAGAACGTCAAAGAAGTGAAAAAAACGCGGAACCAGATCTGGTCGTATCATACTCAACGGATAATTGTTTCAGAACCAGATTTGGTCGTATCATACTCGAGGGGTTAAGTCTGTTTTTGTTCTTTTTCATAAATGTAATATTTTTGGAATATATGCATAGTATCTATTTTTTGTTACCATTATTCAGAGGTATTTTTGTTTGATGATTAAAAACTGATAGTCATTTGTTTTATTTTTTATTCGATATCCAATCAATATAACCACTTAAAAGAAATGGTAACCACTTAGAAAAAATAAAAACATTTAGAAGAAATATAAACATCTAGAAGAAACGATACTTCAAGTTTTAAATTCATTACAACTTGCAAAAAATAAAAAAGGAACAAAATATGGGTCTATCAGACCCACCAGGCATGTGGTGTGATTTTTATCTATCAGGCATGCTGAGGGTTAACATATTCACTTGTTTCGAGTTTCATGAAATTGTCCCTCCGACTGTTATCTGCTTATTTTGCAGCGGACACAAAGAACCATTTAAAAAATCTGATTAAATAGACAGTAAAAAACCATATAGATAATTCAACCGTGTGTATGTTACATTTATCAGCCTTTATACAGGGCTGTCCTAAAAAGGGAATAATGTTATTAAATTGATATATATGGAATCCGGATAAATGGAATCCGTTTTCTGTAGGTACAAGAAAATTTATTAGTCTTGAAAATATCTTGCTTTGGATTTGATTTATACTGCATTTACGGCTATTTTATCACGTTCCCAGATAAATATACAATTCAACTCATTTAAACTTCTGTGGACTACATTGCAGGCCGTTGCCTCTAACATTGGCCATTCACTGTGGTCCGTAAGTTTCAAGTCGGGCAAGTAGGATGGCCATTCTATAGAACAAATAAAATCAGTAAAATTGTAGCTGGACCACTTTTGAATACTTAAAGACCTGTAAGCTGGAGCAAAGTCTTGTTGAAATGTACATATCTGTTGGCCAAAATGTTCCTTCTAGCTCTAAGGAAACAACCTCAACTTCAAGAATGTCGCGTCGGCATATTTCTTGGTTTATTTTGAAACAAAAACAAGAGAGTTTTGACTGTAGCGCAAACGCTAATCCAAAACCATTAAAAAAACGTTTTGGCGATGAGGAACAAGTGAATCAGATTACAAGTACATATATTGTCATTTTGGTGATTATTCGGCAGTGGCGCGTCATGTTATATTTGTCCTCAAGAAGTTGCACTTTCTTAGTTTGTACAGTCTGGCCAAAAAGAGTAGACCCTAAGTATGGAAAAAAATATTTTTATTGCAAAACAGTAATGTGAAAATAGTAAGACTAAATCATCTAGGGACATGTCTCAGTACCGTCTCCCAAGAGGCTATTGTACTTAGACTAGTGTTTCTGCTCCTTTACTGATTCTATCACGTAACATCGACGTTTGAATGATTGTGAGCTTGAAAGGTAAAGAAAAATGTTAGTCATACCTTCATGAAATAATCATTAATTTTGACTTCTATAATGATTCAGACAGGAAGGTACCAAGAATTTGTGGTTAAAGTATAGGTACGAAATATCCGATAAATCATAACCTCAAAATATACTTCTAGGTATATTTTATATAATGGCCAATATACCTAGAACTACATATATTTTGAGACACTGAAAATGACTTTTCCAGCTCCGCTTCGAATAGTTTTATTTAAGTTTTAACGCAAAAGAATTTCATGAGCGTACAACTCATCTGACATAAGGGTTAGTGTTGCGACATCAAAATATTTTTCCCCTTTGTAGAATTAATGTCTAGTCTTAATGACCAGACTGTATACCGTCAAATTAAAGTCATACTTGACAATGCATTTCAACGTACAAAGACTTGTCGGCAGATTTCAGGCCATTTTTTAAAAATTTAGTCTATGGATTGCGATTGCAGATTCATTTGTTGTATCGGTACTCAGACGACCTAACAGTTCTTTTTCTACCTCTCTCTGGGAACGGTCCCCGATGTGGCCAAACTCGTTGTATCCTTTAATAGTTGATAAAACTATTTGACGACTGACGCCGATAATGTGAACTATCTCACACTGTAAATAGGATAGAAAACGAATTTACCGCGTGAAATTTGTAGCACCCGACGTTTCGGTGACGTTGCAGCCGTCGTTGTCCAGGGTAGACTGAAGAGCTGTCAATCCGTTGTTTTGCGGGTAGGCTGCGTACCGCTTCCGCCACTGCGTAGGTTATAACGGTGGTGGGGGGCCGGGCTCGGAGCGCGGGAATTTTGAAAATCAGTCCTGCACACAACACTCACTGTATCCTGTTTTACGTCTTTGCGTTCGGCGTTCGGCGGCGGGAACATTTTAAGAAGAGGGTTCCACGCAGAAGAGAGTTTGTAACCGTCGTCTCTGTTAAAGTTCGGGGTTCTTCTTATTTCAATGGCTTCCCGGATCATGCGAGGAAAGTAGAATTGTTCTTTGGATAGCACAATGGGATTTTGAAACTGCATCCAGTGGTTACTTCCGCTATCCAATATATGTTCGCAGATCGCTGATTTTTCTCGCTGAACGTTTTTAACAGCTTTGATGTGTTCTGACAGTCGCGTGGCTATGGGCCGTTTCGTTTGTCCAACGTAGGCTAGACCGCAACTGCATTCGACTTTATACACACCCAGGGTTTGCAGTGGTATTACATCCTTTACAGACCTCAAAAATCGAGCTATATTTTGGGTCGGTTTGAAGATCGTTTTTATATCGAATCTGTTTAGCATCTTACTTATTTGATCTGTCACGCCCTTGACGTATGGTAAGAATGCTCTTGATCTGCTCGGTTTCTGAGATTCGTCTGTATTAGATCGTGTGCGTGTCTCGTGATATTTACCGTATCCATTTTTCCTAAGGACATCATTGACAGCTCTTCAGTCTACCCTGGACAACGGCGGCTGCAACGTCACCGAAACGTCGGGTGCTACAAATTTCACGCGGTATATTCGTTTTCTATCTTATTTATAATGTCAAACAACCGCGATAGTCTTCGATTTTATATCTCACACTGCCTTTTTTCAGCTTCATATAATGCTATTATTGCTCCTGGTTGCGAAGACATAGCGAAAGCAACGAATTAAAAATAGTTTTGACCACATAATATTAATTTGGTAAGACGGTGAAAAATATTTCATTATTTATTTAATTGACAATTAATTTCAATAAAATATTCATTTTGCTTACAAAACTAAAAGGAACTGAATGGCAACACTTTAACCTTTTCCTTATTTGAATCTGTAACCACACTAAGACTAACCCGTTATAGGGTGGCCAGGACTTGAATATTACAAAGAAATAATTAAAAGTTTTAGTCAAATGATAATTAAACTAAATTGGCCTAAATTGTGGTCCTCAAAAAAAGAGTTATAAAAATATTAAAAAAAATGTAATAAATAAAATACAATTCCATTATAATATAATCGGCATTAAATTGAATATAACATTCGATTAAATAGAGAACGACAAACAAAGTAGTCTTAAAACTAAAAAAAAAGGAAAATAAAATTATATGAGAAAAGAATTAAAAGTCATTAATATTTAATATAATATGTACATAGTATAAAATTTATTATAAAATACGCGTTCCAATTTTTAGATGTATTATTAGATTACCTTGGTCATTTACCTCTATTAATAGATGTATCTGGCCGCAGTACATTTTTATTTTGAAAATGCCATATTCGCAAATGTGTCAAATAATTAAACTAGGGTCAAGTATCGTATGTTCCATTTTCAAACCTTGTTAATATTGTCACATTAATTAAAGTGATTTTTCCCGTTCGTTTATATTATATTGAAGTTTTAGATACCAATTCTTTACAAAAAAAAAACTTTCCACGAAACTAATTTCATAAATTGGCGATGTTTCATTGTCAAAACCAAAAATGGTCATTTAAAAAAAAACCACCAGTTTTTTAGTGTAGAAGCTTAAAATTAACGACATCCAATCGTCGCAAAACCATAAAATTTGGTGCGCTGAAGGTTATTTATTTTATATTTTTACTAAATGTGAAAATTGCTAAAATGCTTGGTATGAGAGTGGACCAAGGGAGTAACAAAATGTAGACACGATAAATACTCCAACCAGGACAGTAAATACTAGAAAAAGCACGAAAAAGGTGTCACAGCTGTATTTACTTATTCTACGATTAAATATGCTAATGAACTTAGAGTTAAAATTAATTCACCAAAACTATACTAACTGGATGAAGCTGTGCGCTTAATCCAATTTTGTTCACAGCTTCTGATTTACAGCAAATCCGGTTTTATTTCCAAAATCGTTTTTTTTCCTAAAAGATAAGAATAAAAGAGTTCATCGATACATTAACATGCCATTTGCGGATCCATCCATTAGTGATGGTGATCAGCTTAGTGCAACCATCATTTTAGATAAGCCTAAATCTAGCCCCAGCCGCGCGATTTAAAATAATTCATGTCATCAAATCAAGAACGTATGCAAAGAAGCAATGATGTCGATAAGAATGTGTCCAAACAAGTTGTGGCAACAACATTTTCGTCATATTTACAAAGAGTGGGAAAAAATGGAGTGCTCAGCGCAATAGGAACGCCAGATTGGATACTCCAACCGAAAATATTCCAACTTATTTTGAATTTGGTTACTTTAGATACTTTCCTTAGTGCATTTTTTCCCCCTAATATTTGGCACTTAGGGTATATAATAATAGATTAAAAACGATATCCTGTGGATTCATCAATAGACCTATATTTGTTTTTAAAAGTTTCAATTTAATTATGTTTTTATTACTTAGTGACACTTTATCATTTTAAAATATAAAGAAATCGATGGAGAGCTCTTGATTGAATAATACTGTCTCCATTTTCAAAACCTCTATTTTTTCACATTACCGAGTTTGTAAAAATCTGGTAAAAAATCATTTCTATATTTTTGTTTGTTTGTTTGTTTTCTACTCTTTATTGTGAAATTTCCCAATGGGCGGGTTTATTGTTATATGACAATCTCTTACAACCAACCCTACTATGAAATGTTTATATGTATATATGTGTGCCTGAAACATGTGTGTAAGTGTGTCTCTTGTTATGACATTTCATCGACAGAGTTGGAAATGCAATTCCGTTAATTTGATCGCAACGGAAAATGGTGACCCAGCCGGGAATCGAACCCGGGACCTTACAATGTAAGATCAGGCGACCTAACCACTACGCCACCGGGCTGTGTCGTAGTGAATACGTAGCTTAATGCTATATTTTTCTTCTAATAGTGGCATTAAATGGGAATAATCGGTTATTTCTTTCCATTGATGACCTTTTTATTTATTTTCAGGTATTTTTTTATGTAAATCTTTAACTTGATATATTATAAGACTTTTGCGACGTGTTTTATTTAATTTCTTGATGTAGTTCTATTGAAAATATTGATGTGCTTTAAAATACCTTATTTTTAAAGAAAATATTATGGGACTTAAAAGCTATACTTAACAATATCAATATTTTTGACAAATTTAAATGTTTATTTTAGTTTTCTAACAACCGAGAGCTGTTACATAATTGAAAATCCTCTTTCTATAAACGAAGCATTAGAGATAAGAGTAACGTCATTACGATTTCCTAGACACTTTAATTTTTTGAGCGATCCAATCTTGCGCTCATTCGACTCGCTACTCAGCTCCGCTTTGATTCATTGGTATAGTCGCTGTAGCAAGAAAAACAAGAGGCCAAGGCCGTTAAATTTTGTGTCTTGATTGTTTGCATGCTGCCGAAAAGTGACTTGTAATTTTAGCCACTGAATCTCTTAAGGGGCCAATTTCTAGGACACAATGAGTTTCTATCATTTATACTAAAAACTTCGTTTGCTATTCCAATTTCAATTTATTTCCATAAAATCATGACAGATTGTTGAGATTTAACCTCAAGTATAAATCCAGCGGAAAATAACAAAAATAATAAAATTTAAAACGCCCAATAATATCATCTTAAACGCCTAAAAATTTTACCTGCCTAATAATAAAAAATAATTTTAAAAAAATGCATTGGTTTGTTCAGTTTCACTTTTAACACCATGAGTGATTTAATATATTCGTATTCTCTTCACCTAGGTTCTACTAGTTTTTGATAAATTCAAGGTATATGTTTTCAGGTATAATTGAAAATAATATTTATATTTTTTTTTTCATATTTTAAATAAAATTTTATATGAAATATTAATAAGCTTAAAATACCTTATTATTTGTATTAGTCAACAATTAATAAAAGAGGCATAAATTTAAAAAAATCTTATTAAAAAGAATATTTAACAAAAAGTACTAAAATGATAATTGGAATAATAAAATTAACTAAACTTATTAATGGTATTTAATAAATGGGTAGAAAAGGAAGAATTTTTAAAATCGAGCCTGAAAATCGCGATTTTGTATAGTCAATACCTAGAATACCGACGCATTGTGTGTCGCTTCATCAAGACGAAATTCGGGATACCGTCTATCAACAAGATACTTCAAATTATTTGTTGTCAACCATTATAGGTTTTCTTTTAGTCGTGTTTATATTTTATATTTTAATTTATTTATGAATAAAACTGACTTACATTTGGAAAAACATCCTCCTGCATCAGCATCATCGGTCCGTTAACAGATTTGTCATCTGCACTGACTGTCACAGCTGTATCATTCACAGTCACTTTATCAACAGTGTCTATCTTGTTTTTGATAATTTTCGGTGGTTCAACGTTCAAGAATTGAGCTTTAGCTATTTTTAATTGATTTTTGGATTCATGTAATTTAGTTGTATCTGAGATTGAATCACCGAGAAGCTCTGCAGCGTTCTTAACTTGAGTTTTAATCGTGTTGTCTATATCATCGTAGTAATCTTCATCGTATAGTACATCTGCTACTCCTCCAGGTTTGGGTCCTTTTAAAGGTACTGTATTATCGAAGTATACAATATTTTCGTCGTCTTTACTCGAGGAAAACTCGTGTTTATATTTTTTACTAACTTGTCTTCGTTTTCTGTGAATGTTTCTGTAGTGGTTTTTATGGCTTCTACGTCTATGTATTTGAGATACACTATTCACATCACTTTTAACTGTTTGATCGTATAAACTGATTACACTGTTAATCTCCTTATCAACGTTGTCCTTATCGTTAGTTTCGTCGATAGTGTGTTGAGGATGAGCGTGAGATTTACTGAGTCCTTCGATGTCCCAGAGCTGCTCGCGCAGGATGCTCGTTTTGGGCGGGGAAAATCCGCCGGTGCACGCGTGAAGTTCGGCGATTGCGAATACGAGCGTGAGCGTGAAGGTCCGCGCGCGCCGGGCGCGGTGGCGGCACGCGTCCATCTCGGTCGGAGCGCGACGATCAACTGCCTGCGAGCCGATTTCAGCCGACGAACAGCCTGAGTGCCTGCCTGCCACCCGTTAGCGCCAGATTACGCGGATAAAATTGAAGCGAAAGAGGAAACGCGCCTCGAAGAGCGATCCGATATAAAACACTGTAGCTATCGTGCCTAATGATAATTCCAATCTATTATGACATACCGTACAATGAGTTATATCTAATCTAGATTACATATTTATTAGTTTTATTGTGTTTTGATATTGAATACTGAACGGGGTAGTAGGGCGGTGTCGACTACAAAGGGCGAACCAGTCACCCCAGGCTGGCATAATCATTAGTGATCGTTCTTTCAGCCGTAGGATGAACGTAGAAGACTTAGAGACAATACAATCTACAGTCTAGCTCGCCAACAAGCCCGTAGAGGCCAACGCCTTACTGCGAAACACCGGGAAAAGTAATGAGCGGGCAGCCACGCCGTTTAACTACCAGTTTTGGTAGGATATCTCCGTCTGGACTTGACCTTCAGGATACCTCCGTCCTCCTGACTGGTTACGGGTCCGAAGTCGCTTACGCGGCCTTTACCTGTTGTATTACAGCGGTAATTCAGAGACAGATATGGTTTTGGTTGGATTCAGTGTACAATATATAAGAGATGGACTCACATAACTTGTAACAGATGTGACTCTGGAAGCTATGTGTGCTTAAATTGTTTCTCAGACTAGGAGGTATAGGTATCATCAACAGCTATTTTCAACTCGTTAAATATGAACAATTGTTTCAGATGACTACGAGGAATAGGTATCATAAACAGCTATTTTCAACTCGTTAAATATTAATAATTCTTTTATTTTTAATTTTTGACAAATACAAATTACCTTAAGCTTGTCAGATTGAACTCAATTCCTGAATATTTTAGAAACTAAAAACTAATATGAGACTGGTTATATTTTGTAATGTATATACGTTAAGTTATAAGGGTCTGCCTGAGTTTTTCTCGACCTAAAAGTTAAAAACTATTTTTATTTTTGTTAATTAGCATATACTCGTATCTGAAAGATAATGCGATCTCCTTATTGTTTCTGTTTGGAAATAGGTTTATCCATGATAAAAGGTTTTGATGGACAAAAATGGTGTTTTCTTGGAATGATTTAGTAGAAATAGTACCAAGTTATTAATTGCCCCTTGCGTTAATACTTACCTCAACCTTGTTAAAACTCACCCCAGTTACTAGGCAAGTATAACAACTTTTCATTTAAAAATGCTTCTAATTCTGAAAGTATTTACCTTATTGACGTATTTTATAGCTAAAATAATAGCTGAATAATGGGTATGATATGGACAAAAAACAATGTACACACATTAATTGCGTTTGAAAATATAAACTAAAAAACAAAATTTGTTAGAACCCGCCCCAGAATTCTCAAACAAATATGTTTAGAACAATCCGTCAACCACTGGAACAACACGCCAGGGTTGAATCAATCAAACGCGCTAATTAAGGCCTACGACCCTAAGACGGCCCGTGAGGCCTTATCGCTAAATAGGAACAATCTACGCATACTGGTGAGGGCGCTCACGGGGCATTGTGGCCTGAACAAACACATCTTCAACCTCAAGCACCGAGACACAAAAATGTGCAGTTTCTTCCAAGGGGCAGAGGAAACTCCCCTGTACCTCATGTGCGAGTGTGGTCCGCTGATGTGTAAAAAATACACCCACTTGGGTGGTCATTACCTCCAACCTGAGTAGGTAAAACATTCTGGCGCCAAAAGCCTGTTGCGGTTCTTAAATGACACGAGGCTTAGCGCAGAACTATAGTAGGTGGCAAACACAATAGATAAGCAATGGTTGCATTGTTACAAGGATCAAAAAGACCTTAGAAAAGCCCCACACAACAAATAAATATAGAACCCGCCCCGATCTCCCCTATTCCTAAATCACATTACAAAATCAGTAAATAAATTGTCTATAAATTTAAATATTCAAAATAAGGTTAAAAGTTGTTAGCAAATAGGAAATAAAGAGTGCAAATTTATATAAACTGACTGTTTTAATTACTTTTTCTTATTACTAGCTTTTTTATTTTTTTTTAAATTATTACTTATGCTCATTTTGTACATTTACTCACTATAGTTGCAATTTTAATTTCATTGTATTTTATTATTTTTATTTTAATAATACTTTTACTGGTTATAGTTTCATTTCTTCTTTTTTTTCTCTCAACGTGATTATGAAATATTATAATAGATATCATTAAAATAACTCTTGATATAGAAAACATACTACTTATTTATTACAGCCATTAAATTTATTTTATATATTTTTTCCTTTTTCTCAGTTATAGTAAGTGTCCGCAAATACTAAACTTAGAAGTAACCTAGTCGAGTCTGCCTTGGTACGCGCTTCAGCCTAGTTAGGCAGACTTTATAAATTACCATTTTAATCATTACTTTCGGAAATAAATTAATTCTCCTTTTTATTCTAGGGATTCTTCTTCCTCGGTCACAAAATATCTCACTTAGTTTTGTGAGTTTTTTTAAATCATAAATCTCAAATGCTGGAGGGGAGGGGCGCCCATGTCAAGTTTTTGCTCCGGCTCTGAAAAATCATAGATCCATGACTAGGTAGCGGGTTCGTTCACAGCATCGACAATGTATATCTATCCCAGTCATTATCTTATTTTTTCGTCATCATTGTCACCCTTGACGTATTTTATAAGTATTGTAACAATAAAACGAAATTAAATGTTATCGATAAGAGAGATACAGAGAGAGAGAGAGAGAGAGAGAGAGAGCAACAGGAACCACTAGAGAATGCCCATTTAGCGTCCATGACTGGTTAATACAATTTGCCCGGCGGGCAAATCGCATTATTCGCACGACTGGAAAGTTTGGATCGTCGCGGAGCGCAGACGAAACGGCAAGACCTCTCTCTCCCACACACTCTCTGGGGTAGACCATTGCCAGTTCCAGAAGTGGCTAGGATCGTCCAAGTTTCCCTCCATTAGATTGCCATCGATAGACGTCCTAATGGACTTTCAATTACAGTCGGGCCCGGCGGTCGCCCGCGTCAATTAGCAACCTCTAAATTTATGACCGCATATCGACAATATTACATTATCACTAGTAGATAATTACCCATCTAAACTAAAATATCTATTAGAAACGCGAGGTACTTGATATTAGGCAGTTATACATAAAATCGATTGTCACTTATATTCACCGTTAAATTTCAGACAAATGAGGTAGCACTTGACATTTCAAAATCCTATTTGGCAGACAAATCAATCTTTCCACAATCCTATACTGCGAGCATGCCGGCCCCTCACATGTGAGGCGTCCAATAATGGATGCCTATGGCAAAATGTATACAAAATGTATGTAAATTTATATAAATTTATATAAATGTAAATATAAATGTAAATGTGCGCCACTCTATAGTAATCCGCTCTATAGTAATGCTATAGCTATATAGTAAACCCAGCTCTATGTAAATGTAGATGTAAATATAAATTTATATACATTTTGCCGTAGGCAAACCCGAGCTAATCGCCATTCATTTGTGGGGTTAACCCCTAAACTTGTGAAGTAAAAACTCGGCCGTACCTTTTGCATCCCGGAAGGGACGTTACACATTCTAGGGGCACGCTGCCTGCGATGCCATTTTTTCCAGTGCGTATGAGGTCTTTTTAGGGCAAGGTTGAACTTCTTTACAGTGCGTAAGAGACCTACTCGGCCTCACAAAATAGGGGTTTAATTGCGCCGTTGGGATAACTTCGCAAGGGATGCAATATTATATATACGTTTCTGTCATACCCAAAGAAATGTGCCCCGCGAAAGAGCGCGATTTCGACTGCCGCATCTGCGAAAAGTCACGCATGCGGCTTTTTAGACCGCGTAACGCAATAGATGTGTTAAACAACACAATAACCGATAATACCGATTTTATAAACCATGGACCGTGATCTAGTTTGGAGTCTATATTACGACACACAATTTGATAGTTTACCATATGCTTATGACAAAATTAAATATCGCCAAATCCTTTTTTTTTTCAATTTTATTATTGTGGATTTATTGCAAATTTGTATCAAAAATTTTAATTTTCATGATACTTTTTTTATAATTTTACTTTTTGATAAGGATTTTTATATAATTTTTATAGTTTTTTTTTCGAAATTATTTCTAATTTATTCTAAAATATTAAATTTTTGATTATTTTTAAGGATGTCTTTTATTTATATTTGCTGTATTGCATTTACAATCCTTCGGAATTGTTATTCCGCAGGCCGTTTCTTTAATAATATTAATTGATTTTAATTATTTTAATAATAATGGCTTTGATATTATAACTTTTTTTATGAATTGTCAATTCAGCAGCACATTGGCCGTAACTAATGTAGCACACGGAGTACACATTGTATTATACAGGGTGAGTTTTTAATTAGTGACATCCTTGAAGTGGATGAATCAGTACGGCAAATAAGCAACTTTTGATAACATTTTTTTAAAACAAATGATATAATAAAATTATTTTAAAATTACATTTCATTTCAAATGATTTGACTGCTGTAAATCATTTGGAATGAAATGTAATTTTAATATATTATATGATGCAATAATTTGTTGTGAAAAGTTGATTATTGGCTCGTACTGATTTACCTATTTCAAGGATGACACTAATTAAAAACTCATCCTGTATACTACGGCCCGGTGGCATAGTGGTTAGGTCGCCTGATCTTACATTGTAAGGTCCCGGGTTCGATTCCCGGCTGGGTCACCATTTTCCGTTGGGATCAAATTAACGGAATTCCATTTTTCAATTCTGTCGATCGAATGCAATAACATGACACACACTTACAGACATGTTACTCGCACACATACATGTAACACGACATAGTAGGGTCGGTTGTAAGAGATTGTCATATATATATGACAATAAACCTGCCTATTGTGACATTTTCACAATAAAGAGTATAAACATACAAACAAACGAACAAACATTATAAGAAATGATGTAAAAATATTAGTAATAATTAATGTATTTCTTAGGATGTTGTTTGTGAACCAATTATTCTAAATAAATAAATGACACTAGAAAAAATCAAACCCAGAAGCAAATTCGGACGAACACAAGATTTGCTCAAGGACATATTTCTTTCTGGCCCCTCGAATGTACGATGCATCTCTTGCAATGCTCACCGATGGACAGAAGCTGAGAACCAGTAGCACCGCTCTAAAGCTGAAGTCATCAAAATATTGCGTTGAAAAAGTAGTCGGTATATGATTTGCGTAAGTTTATTATTGCGTTTTTATATATGTACTTATGTATGTAGTAATATATAGAATAAAGGTAGGTATGTCTATATGTGTACCTATTTATTATAAATTAAAGTTATTATTATTACAAAATAACATTATGTCTCTTTTTCTCCAAATATTCAAAATTATATTGTTTAAACGTATAATTTATGTAATACATTATATGTATAAATGTATATATGTATATATATGTATATTTATGTTTAGATGTATATGTATATATGTGTATGTGTATATATGATTATTTAATATTATTATGTATATTATGTTAGTAAAAAAGACTAAGTATATGTAATATCTGTGTAAATATAGAGCTACCACATAAAACAACACTACATTAAGTTACACTTAGCAACTAGAAAAAAAAAGGAAAAAAGAATACATAAAAGTCTACCTTAGTACGGGTATCACTCCAGCAAGGTAGATTTTAATCTTATTAACCCAGTGTTTTAAATGTGTATGAAATATTAATAAATAAATAAATAAATAAAATACAGTATAATACAGGTATCACCCCTGAACCGACTGTCGTCCTGTAGAGTTGATAAAATCCAAAAAATCTACTATTTCTTTCATTCTCAAATAATGACGAAATATATGTTCGATTCTTCACATTAATTTATTGCTAATATTGTAAACCTTTATTATGGATTTTTTTCAATATAAAAAAAATAGAGATGTTTGTATCTTAGATACCAGATATATAATGTTTTAATGATTATAAATAAATAACTGTTGTTTGCATATATCCATTCCTAAATATCGTATGACCTAATGTTTAGGGGAATGCCAGGTATATATAATACCACCTACAATTTCACTTCTAATAAAGGACAGCCTTTAGAGATCTTATTTTAGCTCATGTTAAACTGGAAAGCATGCACCTTTTAACACGCTTTTATTTACCTTGCAATGTATGTTTGCAATTTTAGGGCAAATCTCGCAAGCTGAATTAGAACCACTTCCTCTTATCCTATATATGGAGTCGACATTTCACACGTTAGTTCAGTTCCGATGAAAATGCATTTTATGGTGAGCATGACCTGATTCTACAGTTTATTGGTTTCAAGGCGGCAGATGAGGGTGGAGAACCCAGGAATAACGACGGGGGTCGTCTTATCTGCCCGGGATGTCATACAACGACACTCCGCGCGTACCAGAAGGGTAGACGCGGGTAAAGAAAGGTAGCCCCCCCCCCCCCGTGTACCACCCCGAGAACCCATTTATTCAGTATTAAAAAAAACAAGCATACAAGCAAAAATTGCATACAAGCGAAATTTACAATTGAAAATTTTAACATTGAAGTGCATGCAAACACAGTATTTCTCTTCACGCTCGGAGGGTAGAGAGCCTCTGCGGGCATCACTCATTTGGCGGTAGGCCTGCCTGAACACCTTCCGGAGGTCTGAGAGGTCGGAAGTCCACCACGGGTCCGCGAAACTACCGTGGGGTTTCTTTCGACCCAAAACGGACTCACAGGCCGAGGAGATGGCTTCGTTCGAGTTGCTGTGTGGAGGAGGGAAACTGGCAAGGCCCGTAGACAGAGACTCCCGGAAACGGTCCCAATCTATATTAGAGGTACGGTACCGCCATTCAGAAATCGACGGTGGGTTTACGCGCCGACCGATGTCGAAAGTAATAAGCCGATGGTCCGAGGACGACGAGGACTCATGTACAGTCCAGTTCACCATCTCTCTGGCGAAGCCCGCGGAGCACAAAGTCAAGTCCACATTGCTGGATCCCCCGGGGCCGCAGAAGGTTTGGGGCTGTCCAGGAGAGTTAATAATATGCAACCCGAAGGTCGCTATCAACTCCTCGACAGCCTCGGCCCTTCCCCGCGCGACTCTATCCAGGCGGTCCAGGTTCCCGGCATCGTGCCAAGATGGGGAGCGGGCATTGAAATCCCCCGCTACCACAACCGGGCGGCCCCGGAGAGCGTCGAGGGCCGCTGCGAGTCCAGCAACGTAGGCGTCCACAGCCTCACCGAATTGGAAGTAGACGCTAATGAAGTAGCAGTCCACGCCGTTAATAACTATAGACGCACAGGCGAGGTGCTCACTTAAGATCCGATTCAGGAACAGAGGCGGCGGTAGAGACGAGCTCACCGCAATCCCTGCCATGGGTCGGCTCCCCTTCTCTAGCACCACGCACCGCCCGTCTATACCTCGGGTTTTCCTAAGGTGCGTGTACTGCTCCTGCATGAACGCCACTCCGATACCCATCACCTCAAGCGTCCGCCCAAATTCAGCCGTGACGGCACGACCTCTCGGTTCAGTTGCGCGCAGGTTAACATTAGTTGGGGACCATGCCCCGCCCTAATTCGTGGTGGCGATTTCCCTATCCACCGCGCGTTGGTAAGCCGGACAGCCTGCGGACCCGTTCGCGTGCGCCGCCTCTACGCGCCGAGCACGTAGTGCACTTGGGCGGGTCCCCCCTGGAAGGGCACGCTGGCTTCTCATGCCCCTTGATAGCACAGTGGCCACACACCACCTCCAGCTCGCACCTCTTCTGTGTGTCCGTTACTATGGCACTTAAAGCATTGAACCGCACCTACGTAGTCTCGAACCCTGCAGGAGTCCTAGTCTAGGAAGACCCTCCCCCCCACCCGAGACAAGCACCGATCGCACCTCGGGGTGCACGATCCACACGTTCTGTACCACCGAAGCGTGAAACCACCGACCTGATTCTACAACCAGGAACGCCTCCCGACTAGGCTCTTCTTCCACGGTCGACAGCACAGACACATAATTTTGTATACTCATTCAATTATGATAGCCCGTTCTAAATTTCACCATGACATAGCTGCTGCACCCAGGGTTGGCTTCCGACGAGAGAACTCCCTAACGGTCAACAGCACAGTTATAAAAGCCCGTTCTAAGTTTCACCGCGACAGGGCTGCTGCACTTAGGGTTGGCTTCCAACGAGAGGACTCCTCAACGGTCGATAGCACAGAAACGAAATTTTGTGCATTCAAATATGATAGCCCGTTTTAAGTTCCACTATGACATGGCTGCTGCACCCAGGATTGGTTCGAGATATGATCTTTTTAATAAAAGCTTGTTTTAAAAAAAGTATTTATACTATTAACTTATTCATCTTATATTAAGTACCACAATATTATGTAAACTCCAGATCAGTCCCAGTAAATAGTGATTATCACAACACGAGGAGTAAATACGATATAAATAAAAGTACGAAATGGTTTTATTGACCAAATTCTGTGCTACAGCCATATTCTAGCATAAATTAAAAAAAATCATTAGAGGAAAAATTAAAAATAGCATATTGTCAGTAATTTAATAACTCATCCAAGTTGGTGATCGATGATACACAAGTAACAGTAAAAGTTTCCAAAACTGACAAAACACTTACATAAAATATATAAAAAATAATATAACATTTGAAATGGCAAAAAATTGGCGAGTCCCAGCAGAAATTCATTTAGAAGAGCAGCGATTTTACTCGATGACATTTTGACATAAGAGATGTAAGACACGGGCTACTTTAGTAAAGCTTCGTTTCGTAAAATTGAGAAAAACGTGAAGTAGCTTTCCACTGCAGAGTACTTCCTATTTTATATAGAGTTTTGTCTGTTTATCGATTTAAAATAATAAAAATCTTTGGCTCTTCGACGTCCGTTTTGTTGATCTACCTGCTGTTTTAAATGACTGCCCAACAAAAATGAATGTAATGTGTTAAGATTTATCAATGTATATTTTCCGTTTTTATTCTACCATAACTTCTAAACGCTTAAACCGATTCAGAAGTGTGTAGTATTGTTAGAATCGGTGTATCATTCCAAGTATCATGGGGTACCTCCACTGTCTACTGTCAAAATATTAGGTAAGTAGTTGTCTAAATGTCCAAATGTCAATAAATTAACATAAATATATAGGGTTTAGTGTCAAATGAAAGGTCTGATTGAGTTCATTTCGAAAATATACATGTATTGTTACGGATAAATACATAAGCCACATTTTTTCCTACAAAAGCCGTAATAATTATAATTATAATTATAAATAAATCTCTTCACTGTAACAGCAGTCGTGTTTTGTATTTCTTTTATTATATTTAATTGTTGGCTTTCGTGGATCGCTTTCGAACGAGTATTGTCACTTTATACCAAAGGCAAGAAATCGAGATTTTTAACACAGTCTATAGTTATTAAGGAAAAATGGGAGGATTTCAATCCGAAAATTGTGATTTCTCAAAATAATACTTTTCTGCCCAATTATTATTTTTTGCTGGAACCTTCACATGATACTTAATACCTCGAGTGCTGACGTTTGAATTGTAGTTTCTCTTAGAGAACGCGAAGAAGAAGATTACATCACAACAAAAATATAGCGTTTCAGGAAAACGACGATTACTCCGAAACTATTATACGGATCGTATAAAGAAGACCTGTTTTATGTTTCTGTTGAAATTTGCTATTAGATACGTGTAACGTCGTTTTGTAAAGCAATAAGCATTATTCAGAATTATCTGTCAAAGTTGTAGTACAGAAAAAAACTGCCTTGTCCAACATTTCTATGTTTTTTCTGAAAATAAATCACCCTATACAAGGAATTGTGAATACTTTTATAATAATTATAATATGCTTCATTCAACATATGACTTCGTTTTACTTATACCCATACAAACATAAAAAAATATTCGGTGTTGGAAATCAACATGAATATTGAAGTTTTTGGTTTGGTTTGGTTCAATCACAGACTAAAACATGGCGACTGTATGAAAAATAATGAACCAACTAGTTGACGACAGAGAATCACAGGCCGTATGATTTATGTGAGGTATCAAGGGTTAATTGAAAAACATCGGCGCCGATCTCGGCTGGGACAGATGTCCCCTTTGCCGCTCTACGGTAATTTCAATTGTGGGACAATTGTCCCGTTTGCCGCTCAAGGGGTTAAAACAAACAGTCTCTTTATATAACAACATGAGATTAACCTAATTAACCAATCAATATTTCAGACGATGTTTATTCCAGCGTATAGTTTCAGTTTGTTCTGTATAATTAGGACGATTGAATATGGATGGCGTCTAATTAAATTCATGAAAGCGTATACAGATTCGAGAGATCAGTCTGTGGTCACTTTGTGAAGCTGTTTGAATACGTAAATCGTCACTAAATTACAAGCGATTGGAGAAGCTCTTGATTTAACAGATACATTGCGAGCTTTGGTAAATACATAGGTTAGCCCCAAGGCGAATATAGTATGACGATATTTCGACGTCAGCTGTATGGGAGAAAAGGTTAATTTTTACAATCTCTTCGTGGCGTGACGTATTTCTGATTACAAATCGCTCGGGAGTGATTCACGAATCCCCTGTCGGCCTTGGGTCACCCAACGACTTTTTAATCTGCTATATAAATTTTAGAATCCCCAGCTGGATTTCGACTGATTTTATTCTCGATTCGTCCAACAATTTGCAAATGCAAACAAGTAAAAAAAACGTAGATTTTCCTGTAGTTTTATCAGGATGACAACAAAAAGAGAGTTTTGACAGCCGGACAGACGGCGGATGGTGCGAAAGATCGCATGGGATCGATGTCCTTGTAGGCCAGATCCGATTACACGAAGCAACTAAACTTTAAATGAAAATATGCCGCCAAGCAGCCTATCAGGGGATGATAGGGGGGAGGGGGGGGGGAGATTTCCTACTACACCAGGTGGAACTCCAGATAACAAAATGGCGAATATACCGAAATCTGCATACCTTTTCGCAACAAAAAGTAAAAACAACTGGCATAGCTAAATAAGCACATTGCTATTGTAGGGCCAATATGAACGTGCACCTGGAGTCATAAAGCATTAGGCCGGACGACGCGCGTAAGGATTCCAACAAGTCGACGTTGCTTATCGATAATTTACTCAAATCAAATAAAATAATTTATTCTCTTAAAAACTTATATGTAGTTGCGTAGACATTGTATCATTGCTTACATTTATACTTCTTATTACATTATTTAATTCCCTATAATGTTGCCGAACAAAATGAAAAATATTTATTATTTAGAATGTCGTACAAAAATACATCGGCATTTTTTCATAGAAATCGTTTTTTTAACCATTTTTTAAAAAATGTGGAGTAGTATCTTGATTTGTTATTTTAAATGGCATTAAAAGTAAAAAGTCCCCTCGTCGGTATTTATAGGTATGATGATATAGAGTCACGGACAGAGTACGAGTAGAACCGCACACGTCCCTAGACTTCACATCTGACCGCAGTCTGTCATCCGACCGGTCTGCACTGCCTGCCATTCCCTTCTCTAAAACTCCCTTCACTTTCTAAATAGGATTGGGAGTTTCATAACTGTAGTTTGAGCCATATAACATAACCTATTAAATATCTTGGTTTCTCCGGGAAAATCATCAACTCCTTACTCGAAAAAATACTTAAAACTGCAATTTCCGCATCTCAAATTATATGCCTTTGAACGGGGAGTGAATAAATTAAATAGTAAGGTAAACGCTGGCATATGGCAAGTCAACATTTTAACCGACATCAAAAATCATCAATTCGGTTATCAATTCGGTTTTATCTTTTTTAAAATGTTTATTACTCTGCCATTTATGAACCGATTTCAAAAATTCTTTTTTTTTTAAAAAGGATATACTTGCAGTTTGGTCCCATTTTTATCAACATTCTGTTCTGATAATGGGATCCATGAGAAATTGAGGAAACGCCTCAAATATTATCATATAGGGTTGAAAATGTACATGTTGATTCAATTCCGATGACAATATATATTTTTTAATGGTAAGCACCTTGGGTTGGCTCCCGACGAGGGGACTTTTCAACGGTCAATAGCACAGACACGACATTTTGTATACTCATTCAGTTATGTTAGCCCGTTCAGGGATTTATTATGACGTGGCAGTTGCACCCAGGGTTGGCTCCTGACGAGGGAACTCCTTAACGGTCAACAGCACAGACGCGAAATTTTGTATATGCATTTAATTACGTCAGCCCGTTCTAAGTTTCACCAATATAAGACTGCGGCACCCAGGGTTGGCTTCCAACGAGGGAACTTCTCAACGGTCAACAGCACAGACACAACATTTTGTATACGCATTCAATTATGATAGCCCGTTCTAAGTATCACCATGACATGGCTGCTGCACTTATGAAAACAATGGGGTAGTTTTTTTTTGTTAAAAGTTTGTGTATTATTTAAACCTACCTTGACAGCCGGTCCGTAGTTCAAAATCCACCGCTCACCCTCCGAGATGTGTAATAATAGGTTGGGGTGCCTGTACTAAGTCGGCTCTTGATACCCTTCTTAAGGCTCAGAAGCTTTTACTGAGAGTCAGTAACAAAAAACCTTCCCGATGTAGTTCAGAGCAGCTGTTCAACGAATTTCATGTGCTTGACATAAGGCAAATATTCGTTAAACAGCTGCTCGTTAATTTTCATAAATTTAGAAAAGGCCATGTAAAAACCAGCAAATAAAAACTACGAGGGCTGGGGAAGGTTTAAATTTTGAGATACCTCGGGTAAAAACGGCATTCACACAAAGGCAGGCTTGGTACATTGTACCCCAAATGTACAATAAATTAGAAAAACGCATGAAAATGTTAGATCACATCAAGAGTTTTAAAACTGCTATTACTAAATGGCTATTAGAGTTTGGGCGCTATGGAACGGAGAGGGAACTATCAATTTTCTGTGGTTTAATTTGTGTAATATATTTTATCGATGAATGAGTTTATCTATTATTTTATTATTAATCCTTTATTATTATTATGTTTTATTATATTGTGTATACCTATATATGTACTTCAACTCTATTTAATATCTAATCTCTAGTAATAAATTTTTAATGTCAGCTCGCAACCTCAAATATGTCTTAAATCGCACATCTAGGCACAGGCGTAAGCCTAGTTAGATGTGTGACGTGCCTCGGGTTGCATGGGATGGGATATTCAACTTGTCGCATTATTTAACTAGAAAGTAATTCCTTTTCTATGTAACCTTTGGTAACAAGTAAAATGAATGAAATAAATAAATAAAATAAAATAGTATTTTGATAATCCCAATTCCTGTTGGCAAATTTCGTTGCAGCTTCATGGATTTATTTATGAAATATTATTAAGATATGGTACCCGAAATGCTACGCTTTATCAGCATCTCATCAGCATACGAATAATAATCAGCCCGCGGACAATGACCTACTAATTCACGATAAAAATTAATTTGCGAATTAAATTCTGCGACTGGTAATAAAATAAAGCTACGAAATTAGAAATCAGCGCTAATGGCGTATTTAATCATTATTTGTTATTTTTTGCTATTTAAATTATTGCTATTGTGCACAACACACGAATCAATCAACACAACCCCTGTTATCGTGCGGAGCCACACGTTGTCATAAATTGTGATTGATGCAGGCGCGACGGCGGCGCCGGCGTTCACAGGCGTGGCTAACTGATGAATCACCTAAGGAATCACGGAAATATTCGAATCGGACTCGATTAATTTATCAAAATAATATATTCGATACGAAACAGGGGTGATAATGAATGTGGGTCAAGTGGGGTAAAGGGATGATTGATTATGACCCATATGATTCCGATGTTTTCCATCTCTCTTCATCCCTTGGGTTACCAGAGGGCGTTTCGCCAGCACACATCACGCACTAATACAAGGAAACGAAGGTTTTCATTTGTTAACCGACTTCAAAGTAATTAGTTTAAAAAAAACACTAAAAACACGCTTTTGGGCTATTATACGATATTCACATACACACGGCTATGATACGATATTCCATCATGGAATGCCAGTGCCTATCTTCCGACTTCATCATCAGACCTTGAAACCTAATCGTGGTCAAAGTTCATTCCAAGACTTTTCTAACAAGTCCAAACACAGCTATGATACGATGTTCCATCATGAAATTCCAGTTCATGAAATTCCAGTACATACAGCTGCCAATTTTCATGACGCTACGATCCTTGGAAGATGGTTAAATTAGTTAACCTTAGATTCTATTACAGTTACATACAGGTCGACCTAATAAAAGCGTGTTAAAAAAGGAGGAGGCTATTAATTCGGTTGTACCTTTTTTTTTAATGTTTGTTACCTCAAAACTCCATCATTTATGAAACGATTTAGAAAGTTCTTTTTTTTATTTCAAAGGATATACATCCAGATTGGTCCCATTTTTATCAAAACCCTGTTCTGATGATGGGATTCATTAGGAAATGAGAGCAATGCATTTTTTATGGTAAGCATGACCCGATTATGCACCCAGTCCCGACGAGGGGACTCCACAACGGTCAAAAGCACAGACACGAAATTTTGTATACGCATTCAGTTATGATAGCGTGTTCTAAGTTTCACCATGATATGGCTGTTGCACCCAGGGTTGGCTCCCGGCGAGGGGACTCCTCAACGGTCAACAGCAAAGACACGAAATTTTATATACGCATTCAATTACAACAGCCCGTTTTGAGTTCCACTAAGACAGGACTGCGGCACCCAGGGTTGGCTTCCAACAAGGGAACTCCTCTACGGTCAACAGCACAAACACGATTTTTTTTATACGCATTCAATTATGATAGCCCATTCTAAGTGTCACCATGACATGGCTGCTGCTAGTATATAAAAAAAGAAGTCGGATATTTTTTGTTGGTTAAATTTTGTTTATTATTTATGGAAGGAAAAAATATTTTGACAAATAGATACTGTTTCTATTTTTTATTTTCCCGGCCTAAGGGAAAGTTTTGTGAACCCGCTAAAAGAAACCGATATGAAGACGGAAATATCCATATTGACCCCCCCCCCCTCCCCCACCTGAGACGGTTAGGACCATTTGCAGACTGAAGATGGTCTGTGACTGTGTGTGTAAGTGTGTCTCTCTCTCTCTGTGTGTGTTTTGTGTATTCCTCCACGACAGAGCCCAAACGCATCATCCGATTGAGCTGAAATTTGGCATGCAGACATGATTCGGTCATGGCAAGAGTTGAAAAGATGTAGTTGAAATTCCTCTATCAGAGGGCGTGCTAGTCATACTTCAATCTCGTGATATTGTAGTTAGAGACTGGAAATTCAATACGCAGATGCGTCGTGGGGCCGAAACCACGTTGTGAAATTTCGGTTGGAATATATGTCATACAAGCGGCTGTATATATTATGTCATATCGCACCTCCGATCAAATACTGTAATAACTTGAAAAATTCCAGTTATGATGTTTCTTTATTAAAAATATCGCTATTTCTCATTTTACACAAAAAAAAGAGTTATAACTATTAGTTTACTAATTCGTCAATGGCACTAGTGAAATTACAGTTATGACTCTTTTTTGGAGTGTAAAATGAGAAATGGCGATAATTTGTGTTAAATAAATTAATAGTTAAAAAATAACACCCAAAACACGCTTTATAAAACCACATCATCAGACCTTGAAACCTATTCGTGGTCAAAGTTCATTCCAAGACTTTTCTAACAAGTCCAAGCACAGCTATGATACGATTTTCCATCATGAAGTTCCAGTTCATATCTTCCGACTCCATCATCAGATCAGTTCGACAGTACCATATTATTGTATTGTCATCAGAACTACATACAGCTGCAAATTTTCATGACGCTACGATCCTTGGAAGATGGTTAAATTAGTTACCGTAGATTCCATCACATAGTTACATACAGGTCGACCTAATAAAAGCGTTTTAAAAACACCATAATTGAAAATTTTCGAGTTTTTGCTGGATTTGTTCGGAAGTGCGGTATTGGAAAATAGCCATTTTAATACCATGGAAATACTACATAGAATTAAAATATACTACTTTGGCTATCATTCACTTGACACAATCACTAGCGGGTGGCGAGGTGGGGGGCGCGTCTGTTTGCCGGGAAAGTCTTACGGTGATACAACCGTTTTATTAAAATGTAAGCATACATATACTTTAAAAACTATAAACATAGTCATAATCAGTTTAAATGCGAATCGTTTTTATTATCGTGTAATGTGTTTATCTTCGAATCTATACTGAGTCGGCATGGACGAAAAGTTTGCACCACTTCACAAACCTTTTAGATCACTATTACATATGTATAACGCCTAACATAGGTCAAATATTCGCTATGTGGTCATCGTAAATATAATATGCATATATTATTTATTATTATTTATTTATTTAGGTAAGTAATAGCATGAACTTATGGAATTATTGCAGTATAGGTACCTTTCTCAGAAATCGAAAAAACAAAGAAATACTACTAGGTTAGATCATTGTAATGCTAAATGTGAAAGAAAAAACCTTCGGACGCGTAAATTTTCAAAACCTAATTTACTTACAAAAAAAAAAAAAAAATTTTTTTTACCTCAGTTTTTAAGGTTGTTTTAAAAAGACCTAACCTAACCTAACCTAACCTACCGCCAAATAGGTGTTTATGTATTATTTTTTTTAAAAACTACCGAAATGTATGGGTTTGGCGCATTTTTGAATGCCTATATCTCGCTTATTTATTGAGACCGAATAAATATTATTGCAGATTCGGAATCAGCGTGGTGAATATAGTCTGGTGACGTTAAAAAATCAACAATCTAGAAGAGGTACCTATACTGCAATAATACCGAAAAATATTTTACAAACTATATTATGAAACAAAAAATACATCCGTAAATATTTATTAGTTGAGAGAAAACGGATCAATACCGCGCGGAAATAAACGGCAGTCCTCCCGATGCAATTGTAGATGGCCAATGTAACTTTGCCGGGAGAACTCATCGTCGAAGTCCACGCGGCAAGGACTCATCCCCGCCAACCAAAAAATGTCAAATGACCGCAAAAGTTGTAGAGTTAACCGCAAACATATAAATCATACTTATACAACATTAATTCAAAATAAGTAAATGGGAATACATATATAAGTTATATTATATTTATACATACATATTACAAATCAATAATTACTGGCAGTTGTCGCTGCTGCTTCAAGGGCGGTTCGTACTGCCAAATATATGGTAGCCATAAGTTGTAACGGAGATATCATGGAATCAAATAGTTATGAAAAAGTTAAATAGGTATTGCAAAGGGGCGGTGAAGGAGCTTATATGGTGGCGTGGGAGGGCGAATATTCTCTTTATGTTAGCCCCACGTCCTCTTCCAATAGCTACCATAACATCAAATGATACAACCTTCAATATCGGGATTCGGCCACGTTATCCTTATATTACATAAGTACGCACCTCATGCATACGAAGGTTTAATGGGTCATATTTCAAGACAAACAAGTTTGACATAGAGTAAAATGTGTATTTGGAAACTTCGCACGTTTCATATTAGGTTAACCTCTATTTCTTCCCTTCTCTGAATGAGAGGTTTCAAACCGCGGATTCGCGGGCCGCGGAAAAGTAAATGTTTCATGACTACAAAGGACTGGTCTGCGACCGTGAAGTCGCAAACTATGATGTCACTCTGAGAAATTCTGTAATACATGGAAATGATGATGATGTCCTCCTTATCGCGATCCGACGACGGCGACTCTTGGTTGACAGGACTTCTTCGAAGATGTGCGCGGAAGTGACTCGTAAATCCCAGTTAGTTTCTAAAGGTCCGATTACAACGACTACAGTAGAGTTCACCGCAGTTTTTGTAAGTGTATGTGTAAGTGTGCTTCGGACGAGTTTTGAACTGTTGGCGGTTCGAGTCGAGGTTTTCAAGCCGAGGAGGTTTTCAACATGAAAATACGCATGTTTCAAAAGGGATTACGTAAAAAACATGGACTGTGGCTCATACGTATTTATTTATATTTATTTATTTATTTATTTAAGAATTAATTACTATAAAACATTGATTAGCTTACAAAAATAACAGGAACCGAATGGCAAAACCTTCATTTTTTGTCACCCAACTGTCACCCACTGGGACTAGCCCGTTCTAGGGTGGACAGGACTCTAATATTACAATCAAGTTTGCTTGATTGCTTGATTGCTTACAAATGTACAAGCTTTAGAAAAAAGTTAATAACACTAAATTGCCCTAAAATGTGGTCTTCAAAATAAAATAAAATAAAAAAATATTATAATAAAATAATTTTAAAAGAGAATAAAAAAAAATAATTTAAAAAAATGACGCTGTCAATAAGTTTGACGCGTAACGGTGTGGGCGTGTCCCGGGCATGTTGTGGAACCATTCCAGTAATAATACTGCCATACGCTGTGTTGCAACAATTATGCGTACAGAATGGTAATGTATACTGCCGTAATGAAGTAACATAAATATTTTTAAGTACTTAGGTACATAATTATGTTTGGATGAATAACCATTATTTGCAGAAGAATCCGTACTTACGTAGCTCGCAACAAACTAGGATGGCGTTCCAATATTTTAATATTGTCGTCTCTGTTCGAAACGATGGCCCAAAACGTAAATATATTTCATTTCATCGCGACCTCGAGTTCTTGCTTCTAGCATGACAGCCTGGCATTTCATACGTAAGGTCGTAAGTCGGAATATGAATCAGGTGGAAGCTAAACTATACTCTTACTTACGTAATAACCGTAAGAAACATGTTAATACATATAATTAAGTAATAGAGTTTCAGCGAAATTCCCTGTATTTCCACAAAATTACGATTAGAACATCATTACTATATATAAAACCATAATCAAAAATGGTAATTTCATACGAAATCCAATATTTTTCTCAGTGCGGATCCAGACGCCCAAATACATCAGGGAACAAAGTAAACCTCAAGGAAATCGTCCTTTCAAATCGAAGATTTACTGATAAATAAATCGCAGAAGAAGTTAATATCTCGTTCGGGACAGCCGATAAGTCAACTAGTAGTGAAACAGTCGTTAAAATATAAAGCAAAAAGAGAAAGATCTTGGTCTAATTATCGATGAACATTTCTCCTGGCAACCACACGTGGACGAGGTAAGTCGTAAAATATTTGCTAATTTCCACCCTCTGCAAACGCTTAGAAGATTTCTTCCTATGGACACAAAGAAATCTCTTGCACAGTCTCTCCTCTTACATTTCCTTGACTATGCAGATGTGGCTTATCGCGATTTATCAGAGAAACTGCTCAATAAACTTGAACGTTTGCAAAATATATGCATGATACGATTCATCTTCGGTCTACGTAAGTATGATCACGTGTCCGAATATAGGGCACAGTTAAAGTGGTTGCCAGTACGCCAAAGACATATACTTGCTCTCCTATATCGTGTAATCTCCCAATTAACACCGAGCTTTTTGAACCATCTCCACGAGCTTTTTGAACCACTAAGTTCCCACGGTCTCGTACTACGGTCAGCCTCTGACAGTTTACTAAAAATTCCGAGTCATAATAGTGATTTTTATTCCGATTCTTTCTGTATCTATGGTGCAAGACTCTGGAACGATCTCCCAGCAAACATACGAAACTCGCCTTCTTTACCATCGTTTAAGACTCACCTTAAGGATTACTACCTTTCTAAGAAGTAACCAGTTCTTCCCTTTCTCTCCTCTTCCTTTTCCAATTTCCTCTCCTTGTGCATTATTAGTTTTAAATTCTTCCACTTGTCTGTATGTTATGCAGACGGTCTGTATGTTATGTAATAATCTTTATTTTCACAATGCGCGCATGTACCACTTTAAGTTGGTTGTAAGATATTGCCATGTAGCAATAAGCTCACCTTTTTGTATTGTATTAAGTGCTTTTTGTATTAAGTGCAATTAAAGAGTTAATTATTATTATTATTATTAAACTTGCTTCAACAAATCATTACAGGTGACAAAACAGATGTTTTTGGATACGAGTTAAAAAGAAAGAGTCCAAGACCAAAAGAATAAGAAGACCAAGACAAGACCAAGCCAAGACCGAAAGAATCCAGTTGAAGACCGAAGTACCGTCGAATATGAAAATTCTACTTCCCGCTTTCTTTGATTACAAGGGCAAAGCCCAGTAACGTAATTTGCACGAATAAACACAGGAACAAGTATATATATATATTATAAAGAATATAAAACACGACCGCGTTTATAGCAAGTAAACTATAGTGTATATAATTATTTTTATTTCGTTTTTTATGACATATTTGTGGTTTATGTTTCTATCCATATAGATACATGCATATTTCCGAAGTATACTTATTTCGACAGTTCATTTGACACTAAACACGATATATTTATTGTAATTTATTTACAATTCGACATTTTGATATTTAGACAACTACTTACTTGATATTATAAATAGGATAGAAACGAATTTACCTCGTGAAATTTGTAGCACCCGACGTTTCCCTGATGTTGCAGTCCCCGTTGTCCAGGGTAGACTGGACAACGTCAGTCTACCCTGGACAACGGCGGCTGCAACGTCAGCGAAACGTCGGGTGCTACAAATTTCATACGGTAAATTCGTTTCTATCCTATTTATAATGTCAAACAACCGCGATAGTCTTCGATTTTATACTTACTTGATACTTTAAATGCGTTTAGAAGTTATAGAGGAATAAAAAAACAGAAAATATACAAGGATGAACACATTACACACCTTTTTTGTTGGGCATTCGTGTAAAGACGGTAATGTCAGTAATATTCATAAAGTCATAAAAAAATCCTAAATCACATTTTCGATTACTGAATTATTAAATTTTCAGCTGAATGGTTTAGGTAATATACTAACGCCCAAAAGTTGTTACATAAAATACATAAGTATCCCTACAACACAACTTTTTGTTTATCCTATTTTACTCTTATTACTGAAAACTTGTATATGACAAATCAACCTAATGAAGGAAAACAAATTAACATATTTTTTAATAAACGTATGCATCAAAATAAACTGTATTAGATTTCCGAGTAGTTCAAAGTTCAAAGTTTATTTTAATTAAAAAACCCCGCAAGCACAAACCACTTTTAATTAATACTTTTTTTTCAACTTAACATCTTAATGATTTTTTTTTTTTTTTTTTTTTTTTTTTTTTCCAATTTATTTTCAAAAAATCTTAACAGATTGTAGAAACTTAATATTTAGGTACATTTAAATTACAGTATATTAGTTCGTTTTTACAATATTTAAATTTATCACCACGTACATACAGTTACTTCTTTATTGCTTTTATGGCATCCAAATCATTTTTAAGATTTATTTACTAAAACCACAAATTAAAATAATTGATAAAAATAATAAAGAAATTAAAATCAGAAAAAGTCAGAATAATTAAAAAATACTACTTAAAATTGTCAAAAAATGACCAAAAAATTTGAAAAATTATTTAAAATTAACAAACTCATCGATCGAGTAAAAAGCTTTGTCTAATAAGAATTCTTTAAGTAACTTTTTGAATAAGCTTTCCACTTGAATAGTTTTTAAACTTTCTGGTAGCCTGTTAAAGTAATATGGCCCTGAGTATTTTGTGTCTTGCCTTGCTGTGTTTAGTTTAATACATGGTATAAAAATGTTTAATTTATTTCTCGTATTTTTAGTATGTGTATCTGAAAACTTTTTATAATGTGTTTCTTTATTTTTAAAAAACTCAGTTAGTAACTTAAAGAGATAAAGTGAGGTTAAGGTGAGGATTCTTAGCCTTTTAAAAATGGGTCGACACGACTCTTCCCTTTTCACCTTTGCAATTATTCGCACTGCTCTCTTTTGGAGTATAAATATGGGTTCCCTATGACAAGCATAACAATTTCCCCAGATCGTAATGGCATAACTTAGGATAGCTTCAATATAGCTGAAATAAACATTTATTGTTTGCAATTCATCCAACGACCTTCTTACAATACTTAAAGCATAACATGCCCGACTTAACCTACTTTCGAGGTTTTCACAGTGAAAGTTCCATTTTAAAAGTTCGTCGACATGAACACCTAAAAATCTAGTACAATGAGTTTGAGGAATGGCAGTGTTATTTATTGAAAGTATTATTGGCGAACCTTTATTTCGATTTCGATGATTTGTAAAATGTATGAAGTTACTTTTAGACGATATTGGATATTGGATGAAGATATGTAGTAATTATAATATCGCATTAAAAAAACTTTCAGCATTCAGCTCCGAGCCCGGCCCCCCACCACCGTTATAACCTACGCAGTGGCGGCAGCGGTATGCGGCCTACCCGCAAAACAACGGATTGACAGCTCTTTCAATCTACCCTGGACAACGGCGGCTGCAACGTCACCGAAACGCCGGGTGCTACAAATTTCACGCTGTAAATTCGTTTCTATCCTATTTATTATTGATAGATTATTTAAAATATTTGTTTAGTTTTTTTTTTGAGTCTGTTTGGTTTCATTTTTATAATTGATCCGATAGTGCCTTGCCTTAACATATAAAAAGTATATCCACACGTAATAAAGTTGTAATAACTTCTAAAAAATGTAAAATGACGTATACCATAGCATATACATTTTGGAATTAATGAAATATGACTATGACTATGACTATGACTAATTAACCATTCAACAAATGTCTAAAAATCTTTTGGCTTCTAAGCATACTCTTTTAATAACATGCATTAGGCTTGTCAAAAAAATGTAGACATTGTCTTCACAGTCGACTGGGCGACCGCGGTCGATTTCTTGGCTACCCCTGGCTCATGAGTGTAGATACTCGTGAAGGGGGCGGTATTCTGAATACGAAGCACGCGCGATGTTCGTCTCGATTTTAACGGAATGCCGGTTGTTGCGTGCGAATTCCTTCTTTGGCAATCTTAATATTTTCATTTTTAACCCTCCTTTTGCACAGACGAAGCATCGCATAATTCCGAGCACGACTGAAACATTGTAACTCCTTATTTTTTTTTAATGAACGGGCTTCAAAATACCTGCAGCTTTGTTTGCGAGATAACATTGTCAGATATTTTTGAGAGTATTTAGATTGAATTTTTGTGTAGAATTTTGAGTAACTTAGAATTATTTTCCGTAAATCCGCCATACTAAACGTGACCCAATGCAGGCAACTTCAAATCGCCAATTTATAATGAAAATTGTAATCAGTAAAATCCTTAACTACCATTTGTTGGTTTCTTTGGTCCTTAGTGGTTCCGCGCAGCTTGGGCTTAATGACCTGTCTGTTTTATTGTCGATTCAACTCACGCAGTGCCGAATAATGGGCACTTAGGCCGTCGAAATCTTGGGGAGCTCTTTGCACTTTTCGGAGCACCTTTAGGCTGTCAAACATTTTGACGACAATGGGGGCCCTAAGCTATTGTTTATGTAGCTTATACGTAAATCATGCACTGAACTTACGGTTCAGCTTCTATCCGGTAGCCTCCCCAAAGAGGGACTCAAGCTGGAAGGGCCACTGTTAACTCTTGCTCCGGCTGTAACCTGCAGTCGTTGACAGTAGGGATTGGAGGTTCCGATCCGGGGAATACCCAAAGGCAGAACTGTGCGATTCGCGCACCGAGCGGCGCCGCGGCGATAGCCAATCGCCTACGCAATACCAGGGGAGTCTGAAAACTTAAGTTTCCTAATAAGCGGGGGTAGTTGTTACTCTGGCGTCATCTATGCTTAGAAGCGATTTGTTGGCCACCCGATCCAGTGTGAGGTTGATGGAGAAAGGGCGTCTTGGTCCGCAATAAATTCGAATCATGAAGTATTGCTAACGTGCTGAGGCCGCGCAAGCGATCTTGAATCTGTGGCCAGACTAGAGGATGTAGAAATTCGTCCAAGTCTGGTAGTAAAGGTGCGAGGAGGCTCCCTGTGTGGCGCTTTCCGGTGCCCCGCAGTAAGGCGTGGACTCTTCCCCTTCCACTCTTAATTGTGTTTGTCCTCAAAGTGTTTGCGTTCTCTCCATTGGAGACAATTAGAGCTGACAACTGCAACGGTAGCAAACAAAACGGTATAATTTATCAATACAGATGCGATCAAAACGATCTAAATATTCCACTTTCAATCAAAACGATCTAAACGAACATTTGTTTTTTAATTATGTCCCATTCTTGCAATGAAAAATTCCTTGCGCATGCTAGATCTTATACAAATGAGCCAAAGTATCAAGTAGAAAAACAAAATATACAAATAAACAAATGGAAGTATGCTATTTAGTTTATGCGTCTCCTGTAAAATTGAGTTTAACGCTTTTAGATCGTTTTGTTCGCTGTCTCCTCATATATTTACTGATACAATAGTTTCCCGCATTGCTCTCTCTCTCTCTCTCGGAAAAATACCACGGCTTCTCAACTTAAAAGCAGTATCGCTGACAGAAGTTTATTTCGCGAAAGAAAATGCATTTTTCCCGCAACGATATCTACCTTCCGGCGTGACATCGAGGCGAAGTGTCAACACAAACATCCGGTTGGCGGGAGAGGAAGTGGCCGCCATGACAGCACGCTTCTTCCGCCTTATGTTTCTTCAGCCTTTCAGCCATTCAGATAAACGAGAATACGTTTTCAGACGTCTTTCCCCAAATAAGGCGACGGGTACTTTGCAATAGAATATATGAATGATCAATATATTGTATTGTTCAACAAAATGTTTAAAACCAAACTGAAGTTATGAAATGGAAAACTATCGCGGTTGTTTACATTAAAAAAAAGATTAAAAAACGAGTTTACCGCGTGGATTTCTTATCACCCGTTGTCAGACTGTCTACCCTGCCTAGTCTATTAGTCTACCCTAAACAACGGTGGTTGCAACATCGACGAAACATCGGGTGCTACAAAATTTACGCGGTAAATTCGTTTATAAATCTTTTAAAAAAACTGAAATTATACCTATTCCAATCAGAACGTTATGATATAAATAGGTTTCAGTGTTTTTTTCTGTTCTTTCAAAAATAAACAGTTTTACGAGGTGAAGACGAATGAGAAAATAAAACAAGTTAATACAGTAAGAAGAATAGAAAACACGACTGCCGTTACAGAAAGTAAACTGGTTTATTTTGTCGTGGCACATTCTGTGCTCACAAAGTACTCAATCAGACGATATATTTATGTTAATTTATTGACATTTAGACAACTACTTACTTAATATTTTGTCAGTTAAGGTAGCCATTGTCACTCGGGATGACTTAGCGGTTTTACACTATAACAGTTATGTTAGAATAAATAAACGGAAAACATACATAGATGTAACATGAACATTTTTTTTTAAACTTTTCCTAATTATATACCCTGCTGCATCAAACTGGATGCAGCAGGGTATATAATTAGGAAAAGGAGGATCCTGGTAGCAAGGTTTTAATGATCATTCGATCTGCGCACAGAGTTCGCTTTCCCGGAGATCCTACCTTTTTATATTGCAATCTTCGTATGTAAGTTGTCCGTTAAAAAAAATGCAAACCATTTTTCACCACTTGCTGGTATGCGATTGAGTTGAAATTTGGCATACCTACTTATGTGAGTTCGGCGACAATGCATTATAGTACCGTCGAGCTGATTTAATGATGGAACCGGGATGTAGGAACTGGAACTCCCTGATGGCAAATAGTAGGTCAATCGAATTTGAGCTAGTATGTTTTGTTATCATGAGTACTTTCGATTACACATGATGACAAGGGTCTGGCGATAAAGCAGAAGATTGACACTGGAACTCCCTAAGGGAAAGTGCTAAGGTAGTCGAGTTTGGGCTCGTTTGTTTTGAGTAGGTACTTTCCACTACACTTGATGCCAAGGGTCTGAAGATGGAGCCAGGAGATTACCACTGGAACTACCCGATGGAAAGTGCTAAGATAGTCGAGTTTGGGCTCGTTTGTTTTGTTGTCTCGAGTACTTTACACTATACTTGAAGACGAGGGTCTGAAGATGGAGACGGGAGATTGCCACTGGAACTACCTGATGGAAAGTGCTAAGGCATTCGAGTTTGGAATCGTTTATTTTGTTGTCATGAGTACTATCCATTACACATGATAACGAGGATCTGAAGCTGGACCCGCGAGATTGCCACTGGAACTACCTGATGGAAAATGCTAAGGTAGTCGAGTATGGGCTCGTTTGTTTAGTTGTCAAGAGTACTTTCCATTACACATTATCACGAGGGTCTAAAGCTGGAGCCGGTAGATTACCACTGGAACCCTGGTGGAAAACTAAGCTTGTTTTAAAAAATCCTATTTTACTTTTAATTTATTCCAATCCAATTCGTCCATCTGCAACACACAAAAAGATTATTGGTGAACCACGCATATCTGGTGTGTCGCTAGTATTCACAACGTAGCTGAAAAAAATGTTTTATAAAAGGGGATTGATATATTATTATAGGCTTTTGCCTAAACTAATGTAAACGTTCTATTAAATTGATGTTTTTGAAATTTTTAGGTTATTTGTTTTAAATTTCCAAAGACAAACCAAACGGACGATGGGACTACCTACTCAGTCACTAAACATGTGAGTTGCTAACTATATATAGCAGGTATTGCGAATGTATTTTCTAGAGTAAAAGGTCCCTTATAAGCTCACGCAGTGTGATGTTCTTTCCAACCTTGTTAAAATAATAAAACTCTTTTGACGACGTAAAAGTAAATAATCTTTTAAACGAGGATTCATACCAAAAGTTTAAGCGCTCAATCTGCAAGTGGTGTATAAAACTCTGCGTATAAGTACCCATAAACGAAACTCAGTAAATTCCAATTTATAGTTTCGCGTACGGTTCGTTTCGAGTTTAGCTTCAATTTACGTTACGCTGTTGAACCCAGATCGATTGTACTGTCGAGTACGTTGTCGAGTCCAAATAAAATATCGCCTATACGGAGGCAGTGACATCCGCTTCGCAATTTCCCATGTATTACGATCGGAAATTAAAAACTGGGAGATTTTGCGATTTCATCTCGCGTGGAAATTGTTGACAAACGGCCGGTAGTTAGCTGTCGTTAACCCAGGTTAAACTTTTAAAATTAACTTTAATTTTATTTTTGCAAAAAACTTTTCAATCGAGAATGAAGATTTGAATGTCGTCTTTCATGAAAATGAGCAAATCAAGCCTTTTTATTTTATTTTAATGGCTAGCTGATAACGAGCGTAGTATTATATTTTTAACCGACTTTAAAAAAAGGAGGAGGTTATCAATTCGATTCGATTCGATTTTTTTTAATGTTTGATACCTCAGAACTCTGCCATTCATGAACTGATTTCGAAAAAAAAAATTTTATTCGAAAGAATATACTTACAGATTGGTCTCATTTTTATCAAAATCCTGTTCTGATGATGGGATCCATGAAGAATTGAGGGGACTCCTCAAATATTATCACATGCAATTGAAAATTTACATGTTGGTTCAATTCCGATGGCAATTCATGTATTTTTATGGTAAGCATAACCCTGAGTTGGCTCCCGACGAGGGAACTCCTCAAAGGTCAACAGCACAGACCCCAAATTTTGTATACTCATTCAGTTATGATAGCCCGTTCTAAGTTTTATCTTAACATGGCTGCTGCGCCCAGGGTTGGCTCTCGACGAGGGAACTCCTCAACGGTCAACAGCACAGCCACGAAATTTTGTATATGTATTCAATTACGACGCCCCATTTTAAGTTTCACCATGGACTGTGGCAGCCAGGGTTGGCTTCCAACGAGGGAACTCCTCAACGGTCAACAGCATATACATAGAATTTTGTATACTCATTCAATTATGATAGCCTGTTCTAAGCATCACCATGACATGGCTGCTGCACTTTGAAGGTTTTGGGGTTGGTTTTTCTTATGTTAAAATTTGGTCTATTATTTTATGAAATACATATCTGTTCGTATTAAAGGCTATTTCAATTGTTTGGCTTCTATTTTATTATTTATTTTTTACTGACTATATCCTAAATGGTTAGGTAAGAGCACCAGTAGATGACCATTTAAGGGCCAGAATTTTGAATTTTTAATGCTTACCCTTTATTTTTATCTGAATTCATTGAGTGAATATTTAGATATGTTTTCTGATGTGTGTTTATTAAACACACATACTTTTTTTGCTTGTATATACAAAAAAATAATAAAAAATAAATACTTTTTCAAAAAAAAATGTTAGTAGTTGACCATCTAAAAAATACAAAAATCTAGTAGAAGACCATATTTTGTATCAGTACTTGACCATCCAGATAGTTAAGTTTAAATGGGGTTTAAGTTGTTAAATAAGAGGCAAATTTATTAATACTTAGTGTTTTATTTCAAACAGAGCATATGAAGAAAGAACAGAGCATATTAGAAGTTACATAAAGAAATGTATCTCTGGAACATCGAAGACATCCCTCGTTGAGCTGATCTTTTTTGGCTCAGCTTTTAAAGCAATTACTACTGCTTCCCACGGGTAGTCAAGCTCGTCTTTACGTTCCGGCCATTTCCACAATCGACCATTCACTTCCATCGATGAAATTGTAGCTGTTTCCTTAATCGCTTTTAGTACTTTTCCGGGGTAAAATTTATTTTCGTACTGAAATATGACAAATTCACCACCAACTCTTTGAGGGGGCTTCAGAACCGCAACGTTAGATTCTTGGTAATGGTCAGGCTCAGTTCTGACTCCTTTACAATTTCTCCTAGAGAATCCTTAGCATCTGAGTCAGAACTTGAACAGAAGTGGAGATTTTTGTTCACCCACTTTATTTTTGCAATCTTTATTTTTTCTAGAGCCTTGACACGCTTTAATGACTCTTTTTCTTCTTTCTTTCGTTGTTTTTCAGCAGCTTTTTCTACTTTTATCCGTTCAAGATCTTCTTTTTGCTTCAACTTCCTTTGTAAATATTCCTGGTAACTTTTACCCGAAACAATAGAAGGCATTCTTTCTTTTGAACGTGGTTTAGGTGTGTCCCTTTTGATACTAGTTTTGTAAAAGAAATGCTTCTTAATGGACTTGATACATTAGCAGGTGCAGGATCGGAAGAAGTTCCAGCAATACCGTTGACACCGGAATTTAATTCGTCAGCAACAGCGTTGATTGATGGTTCTGGTATCGTTTCTAGCAGACCGTCAGGAACTAAGCTGATTGCTCCAGTATAGTTTCAAGCAGACCGCCACCGACACTAATGGCTGACGGTCTCGACAGCAACTCAAGCAGATTCTCTGCAGTGATGACTGACGGAAGTCATCTAAGTACAAAATAAAAAAAATACCTTTTAGTGGCAGGTTATAACTGACACTAGAGGTGGTCAACTACTAAAAAGAAGTCCGCTACAATTTATTGAATAGTTGACCGCCCCGGTCAATTATTAGAAAATCAAGATAAATTTGAGTCAGTAGTGGACCACCCTGCCTGTCAGCTCCACGTGAATATTTTCATATTTTAAAATACCACTTTACCCAAACAAATCCTTAACAAATAACAAAATAAAAACACTTACCATCAACAATGTTATTAGTCGCTATTAATCGCTCTCAAATCTATCACAATCCTTATGGAAATCAGCAAGAAAAACCCAGATAAACAGCTTACGGCGCGTCACTCTACAAACAACTGACCGCCATTTTGAATATTAACTAGTAGCAGACGCGCAGTTTGCACTGATAGATGGACAGATGGCAGCACTTGTTAGTTAACATGGAATCAATTTAAAAATGTGTCCCAAATTCTTATTTTATCAACTTTAGTGTGAAATGGTCAACTACAGGTTACATGGTCAATTACCGGTGCTCTTACCTTACGGTTTAGTAGGTACTCGTTCGAATTATTAACTATTTTAATTAATAGGTAAGCTTCTCTTTTGTTTTTTAATATGTTTTTACAATAAGTACCTTTTAGTATGTTTCAGATAATTGAATACTATAATTATTACTGTAGTTTTCTTAGATACTATAATATTTTTTGGCAATATAATAGTTTCATTTTATAACACCTATGCATGTTGAGTACAAAGTAGTAAAAAGCCTAACAAAAAAATATTCAACACGATTTTAGCCGACAATTAAACACGACGAAAATATAATATAAAGTAGAAAGTTATCTATAAGTGTGCATAGGTAGTTTATATAACTTAAGTTCCTTTATACATAACCTATGTTCGCTCCAACGGCTGGCACAAGAAGTTCGTTTAGTCGCAGCTGTGTACCGCCCAGCTGTTTATTATGTCCAGGTTGCCTGCGCCCATATATACAAAATGACATATATTTAGTCTTTTTGATATTCAACGTATTCTATTAATATTATTAATTTCATTTAAAACCACAACCACTATAAGCCCTTTGCTTTTGACGGCCAATAACGAGTTGCGTTGCCGCGCCGATGGCAACTTGTTCAATTAAAAGTTTCAACGTTTGCGTTGTGCAAAATTGCAAATTGTAACGACGACGGCAACTAATTTGCGAGCCGTTCCGATTGCCGGCTTGGTGAAAACGCACGACACAAACAGAGCAGCGGCAGCCATTCATATTTCAATTGAAACGGAAAATCTGACGCTGAACATTTTGCACGAGTTGAGTATGTTTATGCAGTTATGCATGCGGTCGAACGCTCTACCGTAATCATTAACCTGCCCTGGTACAATTCTAATAATACGGCAATATTCCTCTAAAAGTCGATATATTACTTTGAGAGCTGTAGGTCCGAGCTCTTCGAGGAGGAAGTAACATATTGAAATGTTACACTTAGTTGGGTAAAATCACCGCCAAAGTTTCCCTGTTCCGGTGTTATTTTTCCTAGCGGAAACAGCCAACTTGAGTTATCAACTACAACGGCGAAACCGTCACCTCAGGAAGTTTTACCGATATGTGATCGATCTGTCTCCCGTGAGGTGAGCGTAGAAGACTTTGGAACTGTACAAACCTACCGTCCAGTAAAGACAGGGATCCGCCAGAGTCCAAAGCCTTGCGGCGAGGCACTAGGAAGGCAAAACAGTGGGGCCACCTCGCCCCCTGGCTACCAGTTTTGAAAGGATATCTCCGTCTGGAATTAACCATCAGGATACCTCCAACCTCTCGACTGGTTACGATTTGTAGTCACTTGCGCGACCTCTACCTGCCGCGGTGATTCAGTTAGAATCTATCGCTGACCAATTCTATCTTTTGCTGGGCTCTGGATTCTGTGCTGTGTCGTCAGGTCTATCAGGTAGCCACTTGATCATTTCATGGGTAATTGGCGACAGGTCAACATCCACCTTCGTTGCTTAGGAGATAGTATATTTCCATAATCCCCAGACCTCTTCAGCAATTAGTTAGAGCACTCAACCGATTGACGTCGCCGAACGGTGCGCAAACCATCCGAACGGAGCGCCGGGAGGCAATCCCTCAGGAGATACCGATCAACCAGCCGTGAGGCCTGAGACGTGAGAGTCTTACCCGGGGTAGCCTTCCACACGAGGAGGCTTTTGAATAGTAGTTGAATCGATCCGACAACACGATGGATCTTAGGGCCCAAGCTGCACTCCAGCCTCTACACAGATTCGAGGTTGCTTGTGTGCCTTTACCTGACGTTAGCCGTAATTCAAGTTCGAATTTATTGCGGAACGAGGCTCATTGCCCATCAAGCTCGCACGGGATTGGATGGCCAACGGGCCGTTTTCAGCCTATCATGAGGCTATCCAGGTTTTCTCAGGCTATCCTAGTGTCATCTCTATGACGTCAGGTCAACAACTACCCCGATTCTTAGTAAATGTACGTTTCCAGAATCCCCTAGTTATTTGCCATATCGTGCAAATGATCGCACAAACCGCCCAGATTCGATCGGAGCCTCCGATCCTTACTGTATACGACTGCAGATAACAGTCGTAGGCAGACGTAGGCGCAACGGCCATTCCAGGTTAGTCCCTCATCGAAGAGGCTACTGAATGGGAGCCGAACCGTGAGTTAAGTTGACCTAAGAAAACACAGACAGGCCATCAGGCCCAAGCTACAATGGAACATTAGGAACTGTATTCTACGTATATAAAGGGCAAGTTTTGGAAAAGCGCAAAAAAAGAAGAACTTTTCTAAAACAAAAAAGCGCAAGTTTTGGAAAAGCTAATACTTTCAGATCATACAGTATTTTGGCCATAGAATTCTAGGGTACAGTTAGCAGGCCAGATTCAGTGACACCTGGCGCTGGCGTACTAGGGAAGGTGTATTTTTAATTGGTACCCCTATAAAGTTTAGGAAAAGCTGAAAATTTATCAGTATATACAGACTGCTTCATAATTAAACCCGTTTCGTCAGCATCTCTCTATAGATGTCATGAATCGGTCTATGACGCATCAGTAAACTGCTGCGCAATATAATGGTCGCAATGGCGCAATATAACCGTATGGAAATACCACAGTAGCTTCTTTTAGAACAAAATTGTAATCAACGCGAATACGTAACGAGTCGTAAGGGCTCGGATATGGTCGTCAGATTTTCCGCTACTCGACCTACGCAGATATACGAACCCTCGAAGAGGTCGCCAGCCTATATCGTCTACCTACCCTGATCGTACTAATTCTATTGTTTTATATTTAATAATTCATTTATCACTCACAATGCTACTCTTTACTTATGCCATTAGACAGAACATGGTTATGTATCTAAATCATATTTACATTTATTGGAGATTTTCAATTACTTTCTTTACTTTAGGTTTCACTGAGTTTATTCTGGTATTATGTGTGGGGTCTCTTAATGGGTAGTACCGACTTAAATATCTATTATCAGAACGTCAGAGGCCTTCGTTCTAAGACATCCATTTTTTATCGTAACATTTGCTTGTGCTCGTATGATATTATCGTACTAACTGAGACGTGGCTCATGAGCAGTTTCAATAACTATGAACTTTTTGACAGTAGGTATGTGGTGTGGCGTCGTGATAGGGACTATGACCTGACAGGTCAATCCAGAGGAGGGGGAACGCTAATAGCAGTGCGAAAAGATATTCTCGCTGTTCCTCAGACTACCTTCCAATCTTCTGCCGAAGATCTATGGGTATCGGTTTCAATTAAACACAAAAATAAATCCTTTATCAACGTCCATATTTGTTGCTTATATCTTTGTAAACAAAACATGGGTCTGTCTATGTTGGATCAGTTAGAAAATTATTTAAACAAACTAAATGACATTATTATCACTAATCCATCAGATAAGTTCATCTTGTTGGGTGATTTCAACCTAAGTGGTATTGACTGGATACGCAGCTCTGATTTACATCTCTTGCCGTCTAGTTATTCGTCTATTGCTGAATCACTACTCATCGACGAACTGAATACTCATGATCTTCGCCAATTTAATGGTGTGAGGAATGTATATGGAAAAATCTTAGATCTCGTCTTGTCAAATGATGAAGTAACGGTAATTGAATGTCTCGACCCCCTGGTTCCCCTTGACCCTCACCACAAAGCTCTGCTAGCCAGTGTTAATTATATACATATTCCACACTTAAAATCCAAGTCCTATATAAAGATTCTGTATAATAATTGTAACTATGACTCTATTAAATTGGAGCACAGAATTCTCATCTAGGTCTCTTAAGGAAGCCGTTAAATATTTTTACTGTGTTCTTGACCAATTAATAACTCAATTCGTTCCTACCAAAATTATGTCTAATAGCTCATATCCTAAGTGGTATTCTCCAGCACTAATAAAGCTCATTAAAGAAAAATATAAATTCCATAAAAAAATCAAAACATATAATATGAAAACGGACCAAGAAACCTTTAAATTATTACGGGATAGGGTTCATTTATTAGAGAGTCAGTGTTTCAAATCATACATCACATCTATAGAAGGTATCGAAAAACATCCAAAAAACTTCTGGTCCTTTATAAATAATCGCTCTAAATCCAATAGCATTCTCAAGTACCTTGACTTGATTGCGACCACTGGAGATTCCGTGTGTGAAGCCTTTTCCCAGTACTTCTCTTCTCATTTTTGGTACCGGATATGCAGCCTACTTATTTGGCACCACCCGACTTCAACGACGTTATTCCTTCCCAGGCAAATGATATCTGTAGCATAGAGGTCAATGATCACGACGTGGAAAAATTGTTACTTCATTTAGACACTTCCAAGTCGGCTGGACCTGATAATATCAGTCCAATATTTCTAATTGGCTGCGCTAAAACTGTTTGTGTTCCAATATCCCCGTTGTTTCGCAAATCCGTAGCTAATTGCGAATTCCCCAGTATCTGGAAGTCGGCTTTTGTTTCACCCATACATAAGAAGGGCTCGAAGACAGAAATTACTAATTATATACCCATTTCGAAATTATGCGTTATTGGCAAAATATTCGAACGAGTCGTCTATAACCAAGTATATGCCGCTCTCCAAAACTCTATCAATCCGTCGCAACATGGTTTTATCAGGGGTCGCTCGACGGTGTCCAATCTTATCCTTTTTTTAATGACTTCTTGACTGAAGCTATGGATCACGGCTATCAAGTAGACGTAGTCTACACTGATTACAATAAAGCCTTTGACAGGATTGACCACAGACTACTCTTGAACAAGCTTAAGTTTATGGGTATACAAGGGGACCTCCTCCGATGGTTCTCCTCCTATATCAATAATCGCTCCCAAGCTATCGTCATCAAAAACTATATTTCTAGTTGGGTTGCTATCCCTAGCGGTGTACCGCAGGGCTCACTACTTGGTCCATTGCTGTTCTTAATTTTCATCAATGATATAGCTAGCTGTTTTCTAAATAGTCACTTACTATGTTTTGCTGATGACATGAAGATTTTCAAAATAATTAAATCGCTCGGTGATGTCTCCGACCTTCAGGCGGACCTTTCAAGATTGGGCAGTTACTGTCTCTCTAATAAAATTGACCTCAATCCATCCAAGTGCACCGTTGTCACCTACACCCGTAAAAAACTATTTACTCTAGCCTCTTACTCATTAAAGTTTCATACCTTGCAGAGATGCAGCGTGGTTAAAGATCTTGGTGTCATTCATAATTCTCATCTACTGTTCGATAATCACGTTCAATCTATTGTTTCTAAAGCTTCCAAAGCTTTAGGTTTTGTTATGAGGAGTGCAACTTGCTTTCACCGTGCTAAAACTTTCAGATCCTTTACTGCACTTTTGTCAGAAGCATCTTGGAATATGCATCTCAGGTATGGAACCCTTGTTATGACAAATATATAAATAGAATCGAGCGCATTCAAATGAAATTCGTGAAATATCTCTGCTTCCATCTGAAAATCCCATACAGCTCATCTAACTATTTCAATTTATGCAGAAATTTCTTATCCTCCCCTTGATTAAGCGACGTGAAACCGCGGACTTAACCTTTTTGCTAAAAATTACCTCCAATAATATTAACTGTCCTGACTTACTAAATAAAATTAATCTCCGTGTTCCTTCCAAACTCAATAGATTTAACCCTGCTCTTCATGTTCCTCATGCTGGTACCAACTATAGGCAAAATGCATTTCTGTGGCGAACAAGTGACAATTTCAATGACATGATTAAACGCTTTGACTTTCATCTATTCTGTACGAGTGTTAACTCAGCTAGGCAACGGCTGAACAGTGAATTTTTTAGCATTAATTGTTGAATAATTTTTGAAGCATTTTTATACGATAGCTTTAATTGAAAGATCACATGTGTTTCTACACCGTTATTTAAACGTGAAAACCTTTAATTGGCTCTCTGTTATGTTACTCAGCTTTGTTAAATTATAATTAGCTGTTGGTTTTCCTGAAAAAAAATAAATAAAAAAATTAAAAAAATAAATAATGTTAACCGTTCGCTTTCGTCGTACCCCTCTGACCACATCCCTTGCACCCTTTTCCCGCATTGCCCTGTAGCTCGAGAGTAAAGCTACTGGTTGGTGTTGGTTTACTGTGGAAATACTGACGCCACGCGTTTCATGATGAAGCAGTTTGACCATATGTTTCGAGTTATTTATTGCATCCACTTTCTACTGATGAATTTTGAACCGTTTCAAAACACTTTGGGGTACTAATTAAAATTACTTACACCTTTCCTATTACGCCAGCGACAGGAATCTGGCCTGTTAGCTGTAGCCCGGCATTCTATGGCCAAATTACTATCTGATCTGAAAGTATGAGCTTTTCCAAAACTATTGCACTTTTTTGTCGCTGGCTCTTGAACTAACGTATACACACTGATACCAACTAGGGTTGTCGACTACAGCGGGCAAGCCCGTCACCTCAGGAAGTTTAACGATTAGTCGTTCTATCTCTCTGGAGTGAGCGCAGAAGACTTGAGGACAAAACGGTCCACCGTCTAGCTACGCCACAAGCCCGTAAGAGGCCAACTCCTTAACCGCGAGATAGCCAGGAATGTTACCTGGCGGGCCGACACTCACGCCCTTACTTCCAATTGTGACCAGATTACTCCAGTCTCTCGATTGGTTACGAGTTCGAGGTCGCTTGCGCTGTCCTCTCCCTTACGAAGCGGCGAAACGGTGTTCACCGAATCTATCGCGGACCACAGCGTCCTTTGCCCGGCTGTTCACCCAGGATCGGATAGCCGATGGTCGTTTCAAGAGTAGTCGTCGTAAGGTCCGCAACTACCCCCGCTCTATAGGAAACAGTACTGCTTCCAGACTCCCCCGACTGTTAGTCGACTGGGAGCCAATGGGCCCATGCTGGGTTGGCCACGAAGACCTATTCTGTTCAGGGTCGGTCACACTCACAGGTCAACACCCATCCGACGGCCTCCACGAACGAGGTGCGAACCTGGGTAGGACTCTGGCCCTGGTCAGTTTCCCCTGGGAATCAAACCTCTGGCGCTCCTGGACGGTCTGCGCACCGTGCGGCGCAAGCCAATCGATTGTGCACTCTGACTAACATATTGAGATGTCAACCACAACGGGCGGACCCGTCACCGCAGGACGTTTTAACGATTCTTCGTTCTATCGACCGTGCAGTGAGCGTAGAAGACTTTGGACATTACAAATCCGACGTCTAGCTACGCCACAACCCGCAAGAAGCCAACGCCTTTACCGTGAGATAGCCAGTATGTTACCTGGCGGGCCGACACTCGCGCCCTTGCTTCCAGTTGTGACGAGATTTCTCCGGTCTCTCGATTGGTTCCGAGTTCGAGGTCGCTTGCGCGGTCCTCTCCCTTACGAAGCGGTAAAACGGTGTGCACCGAATCTATCGCGGACCAAGGCGTCCTTTGCCCGACTCTGAACCGGGATCGGATGGCCAATGGTCATTTCAAGAGCAGTCGTCGTAAGGTAGGCAACCACCCCCGCTCTATAGGAAACAATACATTTCCCAGACTCCCCCGACTATTAGTCGGAGAGCACAATCGATTGGCTTGCGCCGCTCGGTGCGCAGACCGTCCAGGAGCGCCAGAGGTTTGATTTCCAGGGAAGACTGGTTGACCCAGTGTCCTACCCAGGATTCGCACCCCATGCGTGGAGGCCATCGGATGGGTGTTGACCCGTGAGTGTGACCGACCCTGAACACATGGGTCATCGTGGCCACCTCATCATGGGCCCGTTAGCTCCCCAGTCGGGCCCGTTAACTCTGACTAACAGTCGGTGGAGTCTGGAAGCTGTACTGTTTCCTATAGAGCGGGGGTGGTTGCGGACCTTACGGCGACTGCTCTTGGAATGACCATCGGCCATCCGATCCTGGGTGAAAGCCGGGCAAAGGACGCCGTGGTCCGCGATAGATTCGGTATACACCGTTTCACCGCTTCGTAAGGGAGAGGACCGCGCAAGCGACCTCGAACTCGGAACCAATCGAGAGACCGGAGAAATCTGGTCACAATTGGTAGTTAGGGCGCGAGTGTCGCCCGCCAGGTAACATTACTGGCTATCTCGCGGTAAGGCGTTGGTCTCTAACGGGTTTAGGCGTAGCTAGATGGTGAACTGTTTTGTCCCAAGTCTTCTACGCTCACTCCAGGGAGATAGAACGACTAATCGTTAAAACTTCCTGTGGTGACGGGCTCGCCCGCTGTAGTCGACAAACCAAGTTGTTAGTCAGAGAGCGCAGACCGGCCAAGAGCGCCAGAAGGTTGATTCCCAGAGGAAACTGACCATAAGGCCAGAGTCCTACCCAGGCTCGCACTTCATGCGTGGAGGCCGTCGGATAGGTGTTGAACCGTGAGTGTGACCAACCCTGAACAGAATGGGTCTTCGTGGCCAACTCAGCAAGGGCCCATTAACACACTGAGACCGAGCAGCTTCTACTCGGTCGCAGTGTGTATGCAGCTTCAAATTCGGAAGCGTCTGAAAAAGTCGGCGCCTCGCTGCGCATCTGCGGCCGGCCGAAAAGCGGCGCGGGGCGGAAAGGGCGATATTGATAGTGTAGCCGTGGCCTGACAAATGAACGCCGCGCGTATTGGCCTAGCGATTTGTTAACGTTGCAGAGGCGACCGCAAATGGAATTGGACGCGGAGGAAGAAGGGACGCCGGAGAATTCGGCCCGCCTCACAACTCCATCCCTACATTGGAATGCACTCCAAATAATGCCCCTGCCAAACGTGACGGCGGGAATTGTTTATCTGTTTCTCGAGCTAACGCGAAATGTTAGACAAAACCCATGTCTATCCATATAGAAGTTGACTGAACAATCGCTGTGAGATCACACATACTGGTGACTACTATAATAATACCAGGCGAGATGTATTAGTGGTATTTTGATTAGTATTAGTTGACTCATGAGATATTTTCCGATTCAAAATATTTTTTTATATGGAAGAAATCAATTATTACAATACAATTTAGTTCTACTCCAGTAGATAGGCATTCCTACACTTGGATGCGTCATTGCGTTTACCCTTTTCAGTAATGTAATTTATTATGCCCGGACCACACTAACGGGAAATGCTGTTAATTATCGCGATAATTTAGGTGTAGCTGCAGCAAAAACGCCCATCATCGCCGTTATTAACGGCATTTCCCTTAGAGTGGTCCGACCATTTTGTTAGTTGTTATTATATAAAATAATTTAAGTAATTTATAATCAGATTTAACATCATTGATATTAGAAAATAATGTAATAATGAAAACTGTTGATCAAATAAAGAGCATTTCTTCTTCATCTTCCAAGACCCTGTCCCTTTTACTTGGGGTCGGCCTTTCTTGTCCTTCTCCTCCACTGAGCACGATCTTATGCTGTGTCGACGTCGAGTTGAGCTTCTCTTACGGGGGACGCCATAGTATTTGTGCTCATTTTCATATTGTGTAATTTTATGGACAAGGAATTAAAAATGGCTGTGGTGTTTTACGGGCGGTTGCCACCTGACGCCTAGACACTAATCCAAACTTAGGATTAGTGTCTAGCGCTGCCGTTGAACCCCTAGGGTCTCTTCCACCACCGACTCTATTGCAGAGCCGTGCCTGACAGTACAGCTCCAACATGATCTAGACACCCCAATATGTGGGGGTAGCACCCTGTTAAAGGGAGCTAACATATAAAAATAACATATAACATATAAGATCAAATAATGAGCACAATGTGTATAATAATTATAATCAAAGTAATAATGGGATAGTCATGAAATAAAGTGAAAAGTAATAATGTGATCGTCAAATTCTTCAGGAAATACACAGCGCTTTGTTAGTTATTACAAATGGGGCACAATTGCAGTCTGCCTCCAAGCGAATAATGCCCTGAAAAGGTACAGTGAGAAAAATATTGGATTGATTCTTACATTACCATTTTGCTATTACGGTTTTATATAGAATAAAAATGTTTATATCGTAATTTTGTTGAATTACAAGAAATTTTGTTGAAACTCCATTACTCGATTATATGTATCAACATTTTCCTTACGTTTAATACGGAAATAACAGTTTACTGTCGTATCAACGTGATGCATGTGTCCGACTATAATCGTATGTGCTGAAACTACATGCTGTCATGTTAGAATCGAGATCCCAAGATCTCGACGTAATGAAACAACTGTATGTTTTAACATTACGACACGGTAACTGCCGTTCCTCCAATGCTTTTACGCGTCATGTTAATTCATATGTAAAAACCACAGTCCGAGTTATATACGTAATGCTTGTTGAAACATGCGTGTTTCTGGGTATTACACCGTTATATTTTTCAGGCACAGAAACATGAGTCACAGAAAAACAAGCAAAAATTCAAGTCGAATCTCAATCGAAGGTGATAGAGCGATGCGATTACTACAAAATATCATAGTACAGTGTTCCACTGGCCATTTGATTGTCTCCTACAGTAGTATCTTTCAGTATTTCCTTATATTATGAATTATCAAAAGTGAATAGAATTATATTATATTACCATCAAACAACATTATATTAAAGTCGCCAATTCTATAAATTGCAACAAGAATAATAGGGAATATGATAGGAAAGCCTGGGATGGGATATTATTGTTTATTGTTCTACTTCATTTTCACTCTGACTGTTTTCAAAGTCTACATATACCATATGTATATCTATCCAAATAACCTTATTAACAATTTACTTTATTATTACTTGTCTTACCCTTATAATGTTATTAGCTTTATTATATTTTTTTCTACTATCAACGTGTTCATGTTATTTCTATATTAATTTGTAATGCAAGCATTGTAAACTATTAATAGAATAGTAAATTTGTTTCGTTTGTATATGTTTTTAAAACACTAGGTATCATATATTTACTATCAGTAAATTTGCTATAAAATAAAATAAAAAAAATAAAAAAATCTATTTCCTATTCACCAATAAGGGTATAACCAGCCTTGCTGAATTTAGGTTGGCTCATATAAAATACATCCGATGACATCAAGGAGACAGCTGGACCTGTCTGGATGAGGGAAACGGACAACCGATCCGGATGGAGAGTGATTGGAGAGGTGTATGCCCAACGGTGGGCGAATGCGCGCTGATGAAGAAGAAGAAGAAGAAGTATAAAATACGCCGATATCTTTATAACCAAATAACCTTACAACTTACTTTATTATTACTTTCTTACTCTTATATTATTATTAGCTTAATTATATTTTTTTCTACTATCAAAGTGTTCATATTATTTCTATGTTAATTTGTAATGCAAGCATTATAATCTATTCATATAATAGTAAATTTGTTTCGTTTCAATATGTTTTTAAAATACTAGGTATCATATATTTACTATCAGTAAATTTGCTATAAAATAAGATTAAAAAAAATAATTTCCTATTCACCAATAAGGGTATAAAGAGCCTCACTGAATTTAGGTTGGCTCATATAAAATACGTCCGATGACATCAAGGAGACAGCTGGACCTGTCTGGATAAAGGAAACGGACAACCAATCCGGATGGAGAGTGATTGGAGAGGCGCATGCCCAACGGTGGGCGAATGCGCGCTGATGATGATGAAGAAGAAGAAGATATAAAATACGCAGATATCTTTAAATCGACCGATGTACGTAGTCATCAAACAGTTCATAATAGTTTTAGGAGTAGCTATGCGGTACAAAGAATGACAAATGCTCTACCAAATGAGGGTGGTCAACGTTGATATGTGATATTTCCGTAGCAAAGTCTTCAGCTCACACGACATCAAGCTGGGAACAAAAATGTCTGTCTACATGGCGATCGTCCTCCCAAACCTCCTATACTCGTCAGAGACATGGTGCCCATACCGAAAGCACATTCGCGCACTTGACAAATTCCACATTCGATGCCTACGCGACTTAATAAACATCAAGTGGTCGAACCGTGTGAGGAACACGGAAGTTCTTCGACGTGCTAAATTCAGCGGAATAGAAGCATACGACTTTCCCAGCAAGTAGCCAAGGTCTGATTACATTTTTATTATTATTATTACATTTACAGACAGGCAGCATAATTGCTGATATGTCTGAATATGAAACTGAGTACAACTACAATTACTGTTTAAGGTGTCCATCTAGTCTATTTTTGAACATGTTGACACTACTCGCTTCAACCACTTCGGCAGGTAAACTGTTCCACTGGTCCACAATCCGGTTGGTCAGGAAATGTTTCCTGGGATTCATGTGGAATCGTGTTTTCTCCAGCTTAAAATTGTGTCCTCGCAGATGATGCTTGTAGTTTCTCTTGAGAATTCGGGGCAATTGTGGCATCCGTTGAGGATCTTATATGTACATCTAAATATTATTTTCATAAATAAAATCGATTAGCGCCCGTTACAAAACCGCCTTTGGCTGCCCGGTTCTGGCGGCTGTTAACATTTGATTAAATATTTTATGTGCAACTTGTAAAATATTCGAACCAAAATTTCACAACGTGATTTGGGTAAAAATCTGTGTGATCTGTGTACAAAATGTCAAGTTTTTAAGTACAAATTTTCGAGGATGATATATAATTAGTGCCCCCACCCCCCCCGGTAGACTGGAGTTCAACCACATTCTTTTCAGCTATTGTCATGCCCAAATGATACCTACATATCAAATTTCAGCTTAATCGGATAAAGCGTTTGAACGCTATCATGAAGGAATACAAAGATACACACAAATAGACAGAATGACAAATAGAGAGACTTGGAAATGGTCTTAATCGTCTAAGAGCGGCTCAAAATGGATGTTTCCGTCTTAATATCGAAAAAAAAATGCGTTCACAATACTTTTCTTTCTGGAGGATTGGTGAGCCTGGAAAGTAAAAATCAAGGGTCCAGTTTAAATGATTGATACGGAACCTTAACATACGAATAAACATTATAGAAACTTTTAGAACATATTTTGATGGAGCACAATGCCCCTGAAACAATTTTAAGCACGATAATAATAGAGTAGAGGACGCTTCGGTGTAAATCCATAAATCAACAGTTTCCTTGCAGAGGCATTATTTCCTTGGCGCTAAGACGTTCTCCGCGACATGTCACACTCTATATTAATCTTCCCCTAAGTTCGAGCGATAAATTGACATATCCGAGGTCTGCCTGGATATCCCTAGAGATTCGGCGAAATGGATACCTACTATCTCCGTGTCACCGGTTTTTTATTATATTTATAGTACTATTAATTATATAGAGTATTAGATTACTTAATATCGTACTACGGGAGTTAATGGGCCCTTGCTGAGTTGGCCACGAAGACCCATTCTGTTCAGGGTTGGTCACACTCACGGGTCAACACCTATCCGACGGCCTCCACGCATGAAGTGCGAGCCTGGGTAGGACTCTGGCCTTATGGACAGTTTCCCCTGGGAATCAACCTTCTGGCGCTCCTGGATGGTCTGCGCACCGTGCGGCGTAAACCAATCGACTGTGCACTCTGACTATCAGTCGGGGGAGTCTGGAAGCAGTACTGTTTCCTATAGAGCGGGCGTGGTTGCAGACCTTACGGCGACTGCTCTTGAAAAGACCATCGGCTACCCGATCCTGGGTGAACAGCCGGGCAAAGGACGCCGTGGTCCGCGATAGATTCGGTAAACACCTTTTCACCGCTTCGTAAGGGAGAGGACCGCGCAAGCGACCTCGAACTCGTAACCAATCGAGAGTCTGGAGTAATCTGGTCGCAATTGGAAGTAAGGGCGTGAGTGTAAGCCCGCTGGGTAACACTCCTGGCTATCTCGCGGTTAAAGCGTTGGCCTCTTACGGGCTTGTGGCGTAGCTAGACGGTGGACTGTTTTGTCCTCAAGTCTTCTGCGCTCACTCCAGGGAGATAGAACGAATAATCGTTAAAACTTCCTGAGGTAACGGGCTCGCCAGCTGTAGTCGACAACCCTAGTTGTTGTACTACTTTTAAGGAGCTAATGGACCCTGTTGCAGTTGGCCACTATGACCCATATGTTCAGGGTCGGTCAAACTTACGGGTCAACACCTATTCGGCGGTCTTCACGTATGAAGTGCGAACCCGGGTAGGACTCTGGCCTGCGGGCTAGTTTTCCCTAGGAGGTAACCTTCTGGCGCTCTTGGCGGTTTACGCACCGTGCGGCGTCAGCCAATCGATTGTGCATTCTGATCGACAGCCGTGGAGTCTGCAAACAGTATTGTCTCCTATAGAACGGGGGTAGTTGTTCACCTTACTGCAACTGCTCTTGAAATGACCAATCGGCTACCCGATTCCGGGTGAATGCCGGATAAAGGATGTCGTGGTCTGCGATATCACCGCTTCGACCTCGAGTCGGGAGACCGGAGTAATCTGGTTGCAACTGGTAATAAGGGCGCGAGTGTCGGCCCGCAGGGAAACATACCTGGCTATCTCGCGGTTAAGGCTTTGGTCTCTTACGGGCAGGTGACGGAGCTTGACGGTGGACTGTTTTGTCCTAAGTCTTCTGCGCCGACCTCGCGGGAGACAGAACGATCAAATTTTGTTAAAACTTCCTGAGGTTACGGGCTCGCCCGTTGTCGTCGACAGCTCTAGTTGCCGCACATCGTTTTAGCAGCTAGTATGGTAAAGGTACTACCTTTACTAACCTTACCTTTTCACTTCACAACAACATCGACTAAGCAAAAACTATTTTTTATTAAAGGGATGGTTATTGAACAATGAGAATGCTTCTATTTGTATGAGCCTTGGGCCAGTGGCCATATATAAAAAGAATCTCACCTCAAATGGCTTAGTAGTATGTAAGTTTTTTATATTTCAATTATTAAGTCTCTGACGAAAAATGTCTGTTAAGAAATAAAATTATCTCTTTACTAATATTATTATTCTTACTTATTTTTTATTTACACAATAATAAAATAAAATACGACTAAAGGCGAATTTAAATACGGAGGATTAATGAAGGCGAATTTAATTCGGCATTAATGCCGTAGTTATTTCTACCCGTCAACCTTCGGGATAGTTATAAAATCAATAAAAACATTAGTGATTAATAATACCGTTGTAATTAAACTACAGAATGTAATAAATTTCATATTTTAATCAAATTAAGATTTAATGCATGTAAAATCAAAACGCAATTTAAATCTAATATAAAAACAGGATGAATAGTGGGTTTTGGTTTACAAAATGTTATAGTTTTCGCGGTAAAAAAGCTTGAGTATCATACCAGTAATACATACATGTATCGATAATTACAAAAAAACCATAATATTTCAGGCAAATAGCTTCTCAATTTACATTATCTAGACAAGGAAACGCTTTTGAAAAGAAATCTTTTGAATGCTCACCTAAAAGAACCTCATATAGATTTGCAGCTGGAATAATAAATTAAACATGCCGTCCAAATCCAAAATACCGAATTATAGAAACGATATATGTGAGATTCCCCTCTGTTTGTCTTCCAGATAAACAAGTGCGGTAATATTCATATTGCTGCGTTACAATCTTGGTTTCTTTTAATGTATAATATGTAGCAATAATATGTGTTTGCTCGAATTATTTAGGCTTGCATTTTTATAACTGACGAACACTGGGGTGACCCCTTAGGAAGTTTTATCGATAATATCGATAATGATCTCCCGTGGGGTGAGCGTAGAAGACTTAGGGACGATTCAAACCTACCATCCAGCAAAGCCCACAACCCGACAGAGTCCGGCGTCTTACGGCGACGCACTAGGAAGGTAACCCAGCGGGCCACCTCGCCCCCTTGCTACCAATTTTGGCAGGATATCTCCGTTTAGAATCATCAGGATACGTCTAACCTCCCGACTGGTCACAGATTCGAAGTCACTTGCGCGGGCGTCTACCTACCGTATGTTCAGCGGTAATTTAATTTGAATATAACGTGGTCAATGGCATATTATGCCCTGAACTCAGGATCAGGTAGCCGACTGGTCGTTTCAAGAGTGGGTGACGACAGGTCAACAACCACTCCCGTTGCTTAGGAAACAGTATATTTCCATAGTTTTCCGACTCCTTCAGTAATTAGTCAAAGTGCACAATACGATTGGCTGTCACCGGGAGTCACAATACGTTTCTGCCGGGAGAAACCGATCCACAGGCCGGGAAACCTGGTACACGTGGTAGTTTGCGCATGAGGAGGCTACTGAATAGGAGCTGAATCGTGAGTTGGACCGATCCGAGAACAAATTTGATCTTATGACCCGAGCTGCACGAATTCGCTACCAACATTGAACGCTCAGTTTAATTTTAATTAAAGATTCAACTACTATCGAATCTTACCGAAGCTCAAAAATGAAGGAAAAAGAAGATGTTGGACGAGGCAGTACATCATATAACAGACTTTTCTATCCTATCTATTTATTTATTTATATCGTATAATAGGTACGCAAATAATACTCTAATAATACATGGTTATATTTTTAACATTGTTACTAAATAGAGTATAATATTTTATGCGTACTCCGCATGCTTAATAAATAATTACGTATGCGCCGTTTATCTCATAATTTACAAAAGTATCAGTACAAAAATTAATATCCTTAAAAATTATCAAAACAAAATTTAAAAAGTTTAGAAATAAGTTTACAGTTAATTCTGAAAACAATTAAATGAAAAAAAAATATGTCAAATATTGTCAGGAATAAAATAAAAAAAATACGTGTGGCACTCAGGGACTGCCGCGGTAAAGCTATTGCATAGCATTTTTAACAACTTATGCAATTATAATTATTTATTTATTTTATTCTTTCTGATATCAGATAACTGCGCTCTATCGGAAAACGTTGAAATTATTCCGAATTATTTGCGGCTGCGGTAACAAATGATTCCGAATAATTTAAACGTCTTCCGATAGAGCGCCGCGCACGAATTTTAAGCAAAAAATAAAGCAAAAAACCGGATTATTCGAAAAAAGTCGTAGATAAAAAGATAGATAATTAAATTATCTTTAAAATGATGCAGGTTTCATAATAATACGCCAGATAGTACTTGCGTAGTAGTCGTTTTTGTGTTCGGTTAGACCTAATTTCACAAATTAATTACACTATGTAATATAAACAAAATCTAAAATATTCAAAGCTAATAATATTAGGAAAATGTTCTTGTTAAACATATATTTTTTTCGAATCGTAAGCAGTACTCGTTTAGACGTAATTATCAGTCTAAAATCATAAATTTTCGTTAAGAAATTTCTTCATTCGGTCGCCGCGCTGGCCCTACTAGGCCCGCGATAAAAGCTATTCAATAGCTTAATAAAAACATACGCTAAATTATCAATTTGTTTCATAATACGCTATTTATAATGGACTTAACTGCTAATGGTCCCAGGTTAAAGAAATCAATGTTATCGGTTATAGTGTTGTATAACCGGTATGTATGTGAGATAGGAAAAAGGAAATATTGATTTGTCTGCAAAGAGGGAAGGTGAAATGTTAGGCGCTGCCCCAGTCGCCTGGATGGTACGTTGAAATTTAACGCTTCTAATAAATCTGGTTAGTCTATCCCGCCGTTAAGAAGTTTGTGCAGAAACACTAGGCTTCCGCACTCTCTCCTCTTTCTAAGAGTAAAAATCTATTAAAAAATTAAACGCTCTTCATAAGAGTAGAGAGTGCGTGATAGGCCGGTTTTATAGGTTAATATTTGCACATTCTTCCTCTGCGCAGACTCTATCGCTTCTAAATGGACCTCATAGTATAGATTCCAAATTTTGGAACCAAACTCCCGTTGGCTGCGTACTAGAGAATTATAGAGAAAGTTAAAAGAGTTAATATTTTTAAACGGTTTAGTAACACTATATATAAAACCCAGTGTTCGCTCGCTCTTACTTACTACATTGTTGATATGCTCTCTAAAAGGCAGGTGCTCGTCGTGAAGTATTCCTAGATCTCTTACACTTTTTGTAGATTTTTGTGTTGAATTTCCGATAGAGTAAGGTTGGTCTTTAATTTGCTTATTCTAGTGAAACGAATAATTTTCTATTCTATCGCCGCATTGGCGATAGGATAGAAAAGTCTGGCGCACTATTGCACAGCCATTTTCCCGAGACCTTGCGGGGCGAGATGCGAACAGCAGATACAGTCCTAAAACCCCAAACACACAGAGCTGTAACATTTGCGTTTGCTTCATGCGGCGGCATTTAGTGGCTATTAAAATTGTCATCGAAGCCCATCTGACTTATAATTGTCAGCGCCTGCTTGATCGGGCATTTCTATCAGGTGAGGGCAGTTGCCAGCCTATCGCAGCTATGCCATTGTTGTGAGAAACGCTCGTGAAATATTTATTTGACGCAAGCGCTGATATAGTCGAATGCAAACGGGAGCCAGACGAGAATTCATCCAAGCGGATATAGCAAACATAGAAAAAAATAAGATAGGCTTCGGTTATGAAATGTTTTCTGATCCACTCTTTCACTGCCGCCAACTCTGCGTGCATTACAATTCGTAAGCTATCCATCTTATATTGCAATTGCTGCAGGTTTATAATTTTCTGGTAGATTATTTGAAAAACTAAATGCATGTCCACAGATGCATTATTTTCTGGAGACGAGTAAAACTGAATATAACTAAACGAAAGCAACTAGCGTATTTTGCCTTTGTCGATTGATAATTGGTAACTATTTGGTGGACATGATCCATTTTAACATATATTAGGAGGCCACATATACAGGGTGAGTTGTTGTTACCGGCATCCTTGAAGTGGGTAAATCAGTACGAGCAAATAATTCTGTTTTAATATAAATTTGTACAAAAAAACAACAAAAAAAACGACCTTTAAGTCTTTAAAAGACCAGTCGTGAGTTATTTCGAGAGTACCTACCTGATCCTGAGTTCAGAACTGGGCATAAGATGCCATAGTCTACGATAGATTCAAACTGAATTACCTCTGAACATATGATAGGCAGAGGCCAGCGCACGCAACTTCGAACCCGTGACCAGTCGGGAGATTGGAGGTATCGTGATGATTCTAGAATCAGAGATATCCTGCCAAAACTGGTATCCAGGGGACGATGTGGCCCGCTGAGTTACCTTCCTGATGCCTCGCCATAAGACTCCGGACTCCGGCGGGTTGTTGGCTTAGCTGGACGGTAGGTTTGTATCCTCCCTAAGTCTTCTACGCTCACCACATCATTATCGATATGATATGATTGAACGATCATTATCGATAAAACTACGTGGTGGTCACCCCAGGGTTCGCCCGTTGTAATAATGCGAGCCTAAATAATTGCAATTATTAAGAATACAATGTAATAATCTGAATTTAATAGGTGCATTGGAATACCTAAATTATATAATTTCGAAAATGACCCCGAATGAGCCCTAAACCGAAACTTTAGTATTTGTTTTGACTCAAATCTTCTATTTGATGATCATATTAGAAAATGAGTCAATTGAGGCGTCTTTTATTGGAGGGCATTATAGAGAGGCGATTCTTCCAGCGTCAGGGTTCGAATCTTAGCAGTTAATGCATTGATCATCCCGTTATTGTACTACGGAAACTGGGTCTATGGCCCATGTCGGTTTAGGAAAACAGAGCGGAGATTGCAAAGCGGAGACTTTTCGGCATCATGTCCCCCCATCGTCTGGAAACGTACATTTATATACGCCAGCTGTTTGTGAAACAGTCACTCATGGTTTTCCATCGAACCTCAGATAAACGACCACGAAGCCAGCAACACCGAACTACAAGAGTATTGTAATATATTGCAAAAGAATAATACTAGAATATATCTAGATCGTTATATTTATATATTTGTGTATGTGTATATGTATCTATATGAGTACCTACGTCAGTTAGGCTTCTCCACCTAAGTCAGAAAATAGGTCGTATGCCCAGATACAGACTATATTTGGCCTAGTTGGGTATGCGCTGAGCATGGTCATGTAAATGTGGGCCGTTGTGTCTTCGCACCATTACTTGCTATGACCATTTTGATGTGTTTTATAATTATGTTTGAAATAAATAAATAAATAAAATTTCTTAAGCATCGACGGTAGTTGTGGACCTGACGTCATCTTTCCTTAGAAATGATCCGTTGGCCACCCGATCCAATGGGAGCTTTACGCGCAAAGGGAGCCTCGGTTCTCAAATAATTCGACTTTGAATTACCGCTAACATCGGGGAGAGGCCGCGCAATCGACCTTGAATCTGCGACCAGACTGGAGGATGAAAAAATCCATCCAAACCTGGTAGTAAGAGCATGAGGTTTGCCAGCTGGATGCATTTTCCAGTTATATTGACTGTGGATTGTGAAGTCTACTAAGTCTTTACGTTCACTCCACTGAAGACAGAATGACACGATGCCAGTATAACTCCCAGGGGTGACGGGTTCGCCCTTTGTAATTGACACTCTATGATGATGCGAATTCATATCTTACAAGAGTGCGTACTCCATCTTGTTATCGTTCCAAAGAACACGAAGTCTAGTTTCCATGATAGCTTCTCTTATTACGCAGAGTCTGTGTGGCAACAACTGAGAGGTTCTTTAAGTCTACTACCTATACCTGCTTTTAAAAAATCCTTTAAGACAGCTTTTTAACAATGATTAATTCATGCATTTCCCTATCATTTCTCCAGGTATCTATTTATTTGTTTATTACGTAATTATTTACTTTTTTTGTTTACTTTATTATTGTTATTATTATTATTATTATTATTATTACATTATACACTAGCAGCTTAAGGCTGATGCGTGTACCTATATCACATGCACTTGTTTTTAAACTTGTGACTGTTTTGCACTAAGAAAAATGTCCGGTTTGTTTTTAAAGCTATTGACAGAGATAGCACTGATCACTTCCTCTGGCAATGCATTCCAGCTTCCACTAGACGATTTGTCAAAAAATATTTCCTGGGGTTCGATGCTGCAATTTTCTGTCTTATTTAGCTTCAACGAGTGTCCACGCAGTTGCTTATTGGTGTTCAGGGTATACATGCTCTCGAGGTTGGGCACACTGTAATAGCCGTGAAGCATGTAGCTTTCTATTAGGTCTCCTCGCTGCCTACGTTCCTCTAATGTTGTCAGGCGAAGTTCTTTCAGCTGTACTTCATATCGTTTGTTCCTCAGCGATAGCACCAACTTTGTTGCTCTTCTCTGAACTCTTTCCAGGTGTTTTGTTTTTGTTTATATATTAATTGTTTACTTTTTTAAATTCATCGATTATATTTTATTTTATTTTTATTTACATATACATATACATTCAAATTCATGAGCACAACAGAAAATAAAATGTCAATTTATACAATGCCGTCGTATGCTTTTAAAGTTATATACGCATTATACATCTGTCTGAGCCTAGGTTACATAGGGCATACGTTAAACGCAAATGGTAATATTTCTATTATGCTAAGCAAAGAGCAGCCGAGCCCGCCTTGCTAGGCACCCCTGTGTTAAGGCGAGCTCACTTCGGGAGTCACACTAGAGTGCCACGGTTGTGTCAGGTTGTGTCAGGAAAGATCTAAAATATATATATTTTTAATGATTTCTATTTTAATTTATAATCATTATTATTATTATTATTATTTTTTATTTTATTATTTTGTTATTTTTCTAGTTTTTTTAACCGCAAAATAGAATCCACAAGCGCGAATCCCCTATTTTGCAATATAGAGGTGATTGTCGCATCGTATTCCGAGTTCGCATCGTATATGAGTTCCGCTCGTTTCCCGGTAAATATTGCTATCCATAATGCAGGTAGGCAGATAGTTTCGTATTGATATATGACTTGTTAATATGAGTCTTTTTAATTATGAGGTCTGATGATCCATCATATTTACAATGTTATGTTGTGAGATCGTAAAGCTTTTATTTTTATTATCAATTAATGAGTTTTTAACGCTTTTAAGGTAGACAAAGTTTTTTAACACAAAAAATAGGTTTTGACCGATTGTTCTTGGTTTTTTGTAATTTTACATGTTTTTCTGTAATACAACTGCAATAAAACATTATTATTATGAGGTTTATTCTTTTGAAGTGTCTATGGCACCACGAAATTTCATTATTCATACTAGAATTTTCAAATCAATAATATTTTTACCATTGGCCTTTTACGCCCAAATGTGCGTCCAAAAACTACTGCACCGATCTTCGATGCAGATTCAGCCAGAATTTTTCCCCAAATATTTTTTTCATTTCTCCATTATTTTTAATTTTTCCGCAATTTTATATTAATATTTGTTTATTTACTCGTACTGATTCACCCACTTCATGGATGTCGGTTAATTAACACTCTTCCTGTATACTTCGTGCGGCATATTTAATTGTATCATAGATAAAATGACATATCTTATTTTCTTCTCGCACCAATATCTCTCACAAAACCGTCTGTTTGCAGACAAGATTGCTGCTCAATGGGAATATTTCTTCCTAGCTATTTGCGCTCGCCCACGCTCGATCGGACTATCCTTTTTTATGACGATGAATATGTTTAACGAGTTTTTTTTTTATCTCAATACTTCAGAGTGTGGTTGGATGAATGTTTGGAAAATATATCGTTAAAGAGAACGTCTGATTCGATATCGGTTTTTATTTTTTAAATATATTTATATTGCAGGTATGTCCAATGTTCAATCAGCCGTACCTTCTCTATAGAAATACCGGAGAAGCAAGTATAGTTAAAAAACAGCTTTCGCTATGAAAATGGCGTAATTGAAAATGGCACACCGATAGCTCAAATACCTCAGATAGTGAAGGGTCAGAAATATTTGGAGGGCGGCCTAAGGCTAGCTATTCACAAAGCCTAGGTAAACATACCTTCATTCCAGACAGTTATATCTTACCACCTATATGAAAACATGCGAAATAGCTATAAATATTAACATATCCTTTGGTTTTATGTATGTATGGGAGGAGATGTATGTATGGATGTGCACAACTTTCGACTGTGTCATGTAGGTTTAATGAAGGTCCCTTTATCAACGGTGAGCGATCACCATTTATCCATATCTCAAAAACCAAGCTTATTCTTTTGCAAAACAAAATGTCTTCAACAGAGACGAATTAAAGAGGAAAACAATAAATAAATCACATTTGATTATACCGTCTCTTAAATACAGAATAAGAGTTTTATTTTGTTTAGTTTCGAATGTATGTACTATTTAAAAGGATGATGCAAGGCTTCTGGGCTCGTTATCAACCAACCAGTAAAACAAAATATTTTTTTTTAAAAGAGTCATATGAGTTCCAAGAAATAAGACACACATTTTATTCCTGGAAGACAAGTATGTTACTTAAGACTACATGATATTTACAAGAGTTCAAACATAAGCATTTCCCAATCCAGGCCGGGAAGTCCTTCGCAGCTAAGTAAGTACCTTTTATTATTTTTATTTGTACATCAAAACACCATTCTAAAAACGAATAATTCAAAAAAAATTTCTAAAATAGCTAATCAAATACAATATTATACAATTTTATCATGTGTTGAACTCTTCTTAATATCATAAAGTCTTAAGACAGTCGGCTCACCAATATTTTACAGCGAAAAAAATTGCGAGAGAGTTAATAAAAAAGCACTTCCTAAGCTCCAAATCTCCAAACTTGCAATCTATCAAAACTAAACAGGAACTAGCTTATCTAACTACATTTGATAGCTAAGTATCTACTTACATGGCTTCTCGCAGTTCTCTTCTAGTTGAATAAGCATCTACATCGGATGGGACTATCTGAGACTGACCCATGCAGATTTTGCCTTTAGAGAGCGGAGATATCGCTTAATATTTTGTGTTAGTGTAGATCGCCAATAGAGTAAAGGAGCCGACACTTAGGAAGACAAGTTCTGGACCAAAGGAAGAAATAGTTACCTGAAAGATACTGGAGTTTGTAAATATCACAAGACTAGGGAACGAGCTGCAAGCCAACGAAAGCTCGAATGATCTGCAGAGGTCGCAGTAGGTGTCAATTATTTCTTGGTACCTCACCCACATGCTCAGATCACACGTATTGAATTTATTAGCACCAATACACTAATACCAAAAAGGGATGGAAATGCTTTAAAGGATTAGGATTTCTATCCCTTTTTGCTTTCATACAACAAATGCAATACATGTTTTTTTTAATTTATTTGATAAAATAAACCAATTGGTAGGTAGGTGTCCCTACTCTTGGCATAGTCAAATTCTTTATACAAGATAATATATTATACCTTATGTGGAATAATTATTTTTTATACAAATTGACTATTTTTTTAAAAGGAAAAACAATTATTAAATAAATTTACATTAAAAACATATGGTCCTTTAAAAAACTATTTGAAGAGCTAAAATACCTAAGTAGGAATAGATGAAAGAAAACAAATAGTCAAAATATGAAAACGAATAGTCAGTTATAAAATAGTTAAATCAGAAATTTCACAATTATGATTACAAATAGAAATGTCTCAATAGAAATAGTCAATACAAATTTTATTAATATCATCCATCTCCGATTATCAAAATGATTGGATATATAGTCAAGATCTTTTCTGTTTTTACGTATATTGTATTAAAATTAAAGTAATCATGAAATATTAGGATATTCAATATTGTCAAAGTCCCTAATATAATAAATTGGGTTCTTGATAAGAATGTCCTAAACCTTTTGTTAAAAATAAACGTCTCCAAGACCCCCGACGTACAATGGAATTTTATTATGAAAAAGGTTGGACTGGTACAGAAAATTATTTCTAACCTTACTCAGTCGTACTTTGTAAGGAAGCAAGTCTTGTTTGTTCCGAGTATGATATAAGCGTGTGGGCGAGGGACCAAGAAATCTTGCGCGACCAGTACACATGAACTTCAGAGTCCAGACTCCAACGCATCTAGTCAAAAAATACAAAAATCGAATTTTATTTTTTATTTATTTAAGAATTAATTACTATGAAACATTGATTAGCTTATAAAAATAACAGGAACCGAATGGCAAAACCTTAACCTTTTGCTTATTTGTTTCTGTCACCCAACTGGGACTAGCCCGTTCTAGGGTGGACAGGACTCCAATATTACAATCAAGTTTGCTTGATTGCTTGGTTGCTTACAAATATACAAGTTTTAGTAAAAAGCTAATGACACTAAATTGCCCTAAAATGTGGTCTTCAGAATAAAATAAAAAAATAATAATAATAAAAAAAATATTAAAAGATAATATAATAAATAAAATGCAATTCCATTATTTAATCGGCAATAAATATCATATAAAATTCGATTAAATAAAATAAATAAAGTTATATGTGAGAAAAGGAAGAAACGGTCATAAATATTTATTAATATAAAATTACCTAGTCTAAAAAGTATAATTCATTGTCAAAGTCAAATAATTTTTGGTAGTTAGTTCAATGTTAAAATATACTTAACATATATGTTTAAAAATATGTTAATAATTTGTGCACCTAAGTTTTATTATACTATTATTTCTAACATTTGATGTATGGTTAGTCTGTCATGATTCGATAACCATTTCTTTAGTTTATTTTTGAATTCCCTAAATGTCAAGTTCATTTTTATTTCCATATTGATCAGATTGTAAAATCTCGGCGCAATGAAAGAGTAATGTCTTTGTCCAAATGATGTTTTCCTTCTGGGTATTATTGAGCTATTTTCTAAAACTTGTCTCGTTGGTTGCCGGTTCTGAATTATTCCTAAATTTGAGTTACTGTCCAAAAATAGCCTTAAGAGGGAAGTTTTTAGAAAAAGTTGCCTACAGTCATGAACTTTAGCTTCCTTATAAAGTTCATTAGTGGGATGGTTTTTAGTGTTTTGGAATCCAGAATATTCCTCAGTTCTTTGAAAACATATCCAAGGATTCGCACCTTCGTAGCCACGGTTTGTATATGAGAATCCCAACGGAGAAAGCAATCTAGAGTGATGCCTAGATATTTCCAAGATATTTCTCTTTGTATAGGCTGACAGTTACAAGACTCTACGCTATCGCACTCGTGTATTACAATAGTTTTATTGTAATACACGAGTTCTATTCATGCTGTAAAAAAAACTAGATTCTCTTAAAAATATCGATTAAACAATGTGTTAGTAAATGAAGAACGAAACCATCGACATAGCCATTTCCTTTGATGTGGTTTCTAAACCGAGCTAATTTCACCACAGCGAAGGATTTACCCGACCCTCCCAAATTATCTACAATCTAACTACCTTAACCCGCTTTAAAACTACTTATAAATACATTACAAAGGGTATACTGAGTTGGCAAACTGTTTGGAGCAAATGCCTCTGGGCTAAAAGTAATCTACGGTCCGCTCATATAACATACCCTTGTCATCGAAAATTTTGAATTGATTTCTCTAATTTGACCTTGGGCTCAACGACGATCCCTGGTGCTCGTGTGGCACTGGTCGCCAGACGGCCGAACACATCGTTTGGACATGTCCCAAGCTCGACGCCGCACGGGCGGAAATGTTGTGTGTGGTTGGTTCGTGCGTCGGCAGTCTGCCGGTTTGGTATGCGGACTTGGTAAGTTGTAGGGGTTGCTTTGCTGCGTTTCGCGAGTTTGTGGATCACTGGGTGTCCCTCTGGGAGGATCTGAGGCAGAGGGGCTATCCTCCTCCGGGGGAGAGCCCCCCCTCTTAGCGGTGCGAGCCGGGGGCTGCTTCATCATCCGAAGTCGCCCGTACTGTATCGTCCCTAATCGCCCTTGTGGGTGCGTGCCCTTTCACAGGATCCCGGTCGTCGACGTCTCCGACGGCGCCCCTGCCGTTTGCTGCCCGTTTTTTCTTTTTCTTTTTTCGACATGCCGCATGGAGCATAACTTCCACCGCATAAGCATAACTCATTGCAATTAAAATAATAATAGGTATATCATACTATGTAAAAAATTAAATATGTTACCGCTTAGTATCCTAGTTTAGTTTAGTAATTAAGTAATTAATTGTAATAATTTTGAATTTTAAATAAACGGTTTACGGGGTGCCGGCGGGGGCTGAAGCCCGGAGAATCCCTCATAAGGTCTCCGTTCGCTCACCCCTCACGCGCTACCCTTCCGGCACGCGTGAGGTTGTCGTTGCATGACATCCTGGGCAGATAAAACGACCCACGTCGTTAGAACTGCCCGGGTGGTGGGCGGGGTTTTCAACCCTCGCCTGTGGCCGCGTAAATGTTGAATGATTTCTCTAATAACCTGTAAATACCCCATCCCGCAACTGGAGTTGTCAATTACAACGGGCGAGCCCGTCACCTCAGGAAGTTTTAACGTTTAGTCGTTCTATCTGCCGGAGTGAGCGCAGAAGACTTAAATTGGACAAAACAGTCCACTGTCAAGCTCCGCCACAAACCCGTAAGAGGCCAACGCCTTAACCGCGAGATAGCCAGGAGTGTTACCCAGCGGGCTTACACTCACGCCCTTACTTCCAATTGCGACCAGATTACTCCAGTCCCTCGATTGGTTACGAGTTCGAAGTCGCTTGCGCGGTCCTCTCCCTTACGAAGCGGTGAAACGGTGTAAACCGAATCTATGCCTGGAACACGGCATCCTTTGCCTGGCTGTTCACCCAGGATCGAGTAGCCGATAGTCGTTTCAACAGCAGTCGCAGTAAGGTCCGCAACCACCACCGCTTTATAGGAAACAGTACTGCTTCCAGACTCCCCCGACTGTTAGTCAGAGTGCGCAATCGATTGGCTTATGCCGCACGGAGCGCAGACCGTCCAGGAGCGCCAGAAGGTTGATTCCTAGGGGAAACTAACCCTAGAGCCAGAGTCCTGCCCAGGCTCATGGCAGGCTCGCACTTCATGCGTGGAGGCCATCGGATGGGTGTTGAACCGTGAGTGTGACCAACCCTGAACAGAATGGGTCTTCGTGGCCAACTCAGCAAGGGCCCCTTAGCTACCAATCCCGCGGTATAGTTCGAAACGTTTCATTTCTACATATTCCGAATATTCCTATAAAATTTCAAAGTTGCAAATAAGGAAATTCTTTATATCTCCCAAGATAACCCTGTTTTCTTAGTCGCCCGGTGAAGGTCGCTTATATTGTAATATCTATAGGCTTTTGTAATATTGTAATATCTATAGGCTTTCTTTCTTAGGGGCTCTCTAGACGATCAAGCATGCTTGTCAAGCATTGCGTCAAGGGCTGGGAAGTGGTCGAAAACCGCAAGAAACATGCAAATATTTTTCTTATTATTTACTATAAATGACTAATATTGTAGTTTTATACCAAGGAGTCACGTCATTCATCAATCAATTACGTCTAATTAACGTGACTCCCTGGTCTAAACTACAAAATTAGGCATTGCTGGTAAACATTTGAAAAAAATATTTGCATTATTCCTGCGGTTTACTATCCCCTCCCAGCCCGCGACGCGATGCTTGACAAGCATGATTGATCGTTTAGAGAGCCCATTACACTCTGTTGGACAGCCCTATGCATATGAATTGCTCGTCCTAAAAAGGCACGATTGAATCCGACGCACTTTTGAGATAATTGAAATAAACAACAATTTGAATTATAAAGAAAAGGTTGGGTCACCCCAGGAATTTCCTGGCAAGTAGACTATCAAATAAAATCACGTTACATACTTACTATATATATCCACGAAAATACTAGCTGTTACCCGCGGCTTCACTTCGTGAAAAGTTTCTAATAGATTTGTTAATTTAAGTAGGGTCGCGATTATTTGCCTCATTTGTCTTGTTCTTCGCCACCCGCCGGCTTCCAGTGAACGCTGACATTTTTGTGCCAGAAGCCACCGCCGCCCGCTAGGTATTTCGAGGTGCTTGCAGGCGATACAAATTTCATAATATCTCTAAAACTATACCACCTAAAAACTTACAGTAAATTGCTAATTTTATTACGATTGAAATACCCGTGGTAGATCAATTTATGTTGAAAACGATTTTTATTTTATTGTTAATGTCTTTAGAAAACACTGCCTGGAAACCTACAATTTTTTATATTTTTTTTGATACTAGTTATTATAGCTTAAATATAAAAGTTAGGTATATGCTGTAGTCGACTTTTTTATAGATCATTTTAAGGCCGATATTCGTATTGTATATTATTTTCACATAAATCAAACTGTTTCGTGAGCGCATGCCGATAAAACTCACCAGCTCATTTTTCTCCGACTTGATTTACATTAATATGTATTGAAAACCAATACATTAATATCGTGATTTCGTACTGAAAACCAATATTTATCACAATAAAATTTAGCTTAACCCCTCAGGCCTTGATTGGCCGATATCGGCCACAACACGGTTCAGCGTGACGGCCCCGTTTTAATTTTATTTTAATTTAATTTGTTTTATTTTATTATGTTTTATTATGTTAATAAGTTTCATTTTAATTATGGGTACAGTGGTTTGGCAGTAATTAATGTTTTGGTGAAACAGTGTTATAATTCAATTTTTTTACTAATTTTTACTAAAATTTTTTGGGACATCAACTTTTCAATCGGCTAAGGAGCCGACGCCTGAAGGGTTAAAGCACTCGTTGATAATGGAGATTTTTATTAGTCAAATAATTTTTGAAATCGGATATGTAGTTTCGGTGATTAGCCCCTACACAAACTTACAAACTTACACACTAATATTAGTATAGATATAAACAAATAAAGATATTGGATTATCCGAAAATAAATCAATATTAGCAAGAAATAAAACGGAACTGTTCTAAGTAGTGCAACTAAAAGGCGACAGATGACATTTCTGTTTTAAACTTTTTCTTGATTTATTTTTCTAGAAATTTTTTAGTTGTAGTCCTTTTTAGTAAATAATAGATTATAAAAATATCAAGCTTATGAAACCCAGCCTCGCCTATTCTAATTAGGAATTTTAATTTATCTATACTAATATTATAAAGAGGTAAATTTTGTGAGGTTGTAGTAAGTAATCTCTGGATTTACTAAACCGATTTTGAAAATTCTTTTACCAATAGAAAGCCACGTTTTTTGTGAGGGTCATAGGGCTATAAATTAATCTGAAAAAAAAGACTTTTTCGTGGTAGTTGGATTTGCAAAGTAAGTCGGAGAAAAAACGGTCGAATGAAAACGTTTCTTACGAACGCTGCTTTATAACGATGAGAGATATATGATTGAGTTTTAGAGGAAAGTTGTAGAGCTTGGTAATGCCTACAAATAAGTCAGCGACAGCATATGTCTAAATTTTATATTTAAGTCACAAAAAGCAGTTTTTTAAAAAAAAAAAAAATTAAATCGTTAGGTCATGTTTATTGGTCATATTATCAACAATTATGAATTCATATCAAAATAAGTAAATTTATCGTCTCAAGTGTTTAAAACAAAAGACTTTTCCCTTTTACTGCATATAATTTATCTTTTACTGCATAAATGGTTAAAGAGATAAGACACTGACAAATAAGACACTCACAAGAAGACACTCACAAATAACATTAATATAGTCAAATTGGCATGCTAATACATACATACATATGAAGAGTAAAAATATAACCCTTCTTTTGGCAGTCAGGAAATAAATTATACCACTCAGTACTAACCGAACCACACTTATAATTTCGTCACAAGTAAAAAGTTTTACCGCCCCACCAAGTGGGCACGGGTCAGCTAGTTTTATAATAAAAATGATATTTTATAATAATTTTGCGTAAAACATTTTTTTTTCGTTAGATTTCTATTTTTTATGATTACCTCTTTAATTCAGGATAATTACATACATTTCATCGAAGTTAATAAATATACTATATACTAGATGCCTCTTACCAGACAAATCCAAATATTCACCAAGGATCCGCGATTGGTTTCACAATTTCCCACAGCGATCACCGAATTCCTCTCTACCCCTCTTCGTTTTACAGCACTTTTCAATCATGAAACTCTTTCGTTCCAATTTATGAGGGAAGCGTGAGACCAAATTTCAGAAAGCGCCTGCGATTCTCCTTTTAATATTTATGTCGCAAAAGACGAACCGAGATTGAAGCAGCTACAGAAGATTAAATGTCCCGAATTTCGGCTACAAATGAAATGTTTCTTGAAAAGTTACGTCTTTGATTGAAATTAAAATATCCGAAGTCTGGTAACATTCGGTTTTGTAAATCGTCAGTTAAACTGAACATAGGCGGAGTCCACATAGGATAATAATATTATGATCTAACTAGCTGACCGGTGCCCACTTTCCTGGGAGGTAAACATTTTTACTTGTGGTGAAATTATGAGTGTGGTTCGGTTAGTACTGTGTGCTATGATTTATTTCCTGACTGCCAAAAGGAGGGTTATATTTTTACTGCATATGTATGTATGTATTTGCATACCGATTTGGCTATGTTACCGGGTTTCAAATGAGTGAATGAAATGATTATGATTCATTAAATTATGTTTATTTTAATTGTTCAACACTTCTCTGTATTAGATGTAATGTTATTATTTGGCACCATTCTTTCAGGAGTTCCAACCCGAGATACGGTCGCGGTTACATACCTATGTCGTATTATCTCTTTAACCATTTATGCAGTAAAACGAAAATTCTATGCAGTAAAAAGGAAAATTCTTTTGTTTTAAACACTTGAGACGATAAATTTACTGATTTTAATAAAAATTCATAATTGTTGATAATATGACAAATAAACTGACTTTCTTATAGGCATTATTAAGCTCTACAACTTTTCTCTAGAATACAATCATATATCTCTCATCGTTAAGGCAGCGTTCGTAAGAAACCTTTTCATTCGACCGTTTTTTCTCCGACTTACTTTGCAAATCCGACTACCACGAAAAAGTCTTTTCATTTTCGGATTAATATATAGCGTATGACACTCACAAATAACGTGGCTTTTTATTGGTAAAAGAATTTTCAAAATCGGTTCAGTAGATCCAGAGATTACTCCCTACAACCTCACAAACTTTATCTTTTATGATATTAGTATAGATAAAGAATTATGTAGAAATATTAGTAATAATTAATGTATTTGTCACTGAAGTGAATGACCTACCTATTAAATGTCTCTATGTTTTCGCGCTTACGCATTCGTCAACTACGGCTGGGCATATATTATTATCGTCCGTCCTTTGAGATCACAGGACAATAACCTGTTATCCATCCCTGGTCATAGCAGCGACTTTTCTTATACTCCTCCGTGGCAGCTGCACGACCCTGGAATGCTTTACCAAATAATGTTAGAAAGGCCCCAGCACCTCTTCGTTCAAGCCCAGGCTCTATATATAGAAGCATATAATCCTAAAACCATAAATTAACCAACCCTCCTCTTCCCCGCTCCTTTTTGCCTCTTTTTACTTTCTTCCTCTCTCCCTTTTCTCTGCGTCTTTATTCAATTTTTCTAATTTATTTTCCTTTTTTTTATAATCTTTTTCTATCTCGTTTTCTGTTTGTTTCTTTTTTATCACTAATTTTTAATATTCTTTTGTGTAGCCAAACTTAACAAATATATTATAAACTTAAGTAGGTTAACTGGTAGATAAAACTCGCTTTTTTATTTTGAAATAAGCAGTTTTTCATTATTCCTATTATTATTATTATTAAACGGGGTGTGAATGGGGTGAATCAGTACGAGCAGAGAAGCAACTTTAAATAAAATGTCTGGGAAAAACATATTTTTTTTAGTTTATTCGTTGAAAAATAGCATAAAAAGCGCTGAGCACGATGCGCTATCTAGCGGTAGGTATAATATCGCTAATATCATTTCTTAGTGATATTTTACCTACCGATAGATAGCGCAACGCGCTAAAACGCTTGTTAAACTTTTATTTAATAGTCAAGTTCTTCAAATATCTGAATTAAAAAAAAAAAACAAAAATCCATTTAAAAAAAAATGTTTTTCCCATTTTTTTAAATTAAAAGTTGTTCAGGTGCTCGTACTGATTCATCCCCTTGAAGGATGCCGGTGAATAAAAACTTACCCCGTATATACACTCGAACTTCTTAATGTAAAAGTAAAAGGTATTTATTTCCAATACAACCATACAATTGTGTAGGAATGACAGTAATTAATCTTAAACTAGTTACTCAATTTAGACAAGAGATGATATACAATATATAGCTTTAAACTTACCAATTTACAAAAGCATAGTCTATATGATAACAGTTTACAACAAAACAATTAACGGTAAATAATATGTATTAGATTAAATGGGTAGATACGATGTTATGTATTTTCAAAATATTTTAAGAAGTCGTTATGAGCATACATGTTGATTTTAAGCAGATAGACTCGGATGGATCTCTTGAAAATTTCGATGTTTTTAATTGCTTTTAATCTTTCGGGCAGTTTATTGAAAAGTTTGAGGCCTAAGTATCGACTAGTCGCCTGGAACTTGGCAGTACGTGCTACGAACGGTTGGAGATACACGGTAGGTAGCATTAATAGTAGCGATAATGGTAGGTAGCATTAATTATATATGGCATTAAATTGAAAACCCAATATAACGATTTGGCAGCCCTTTTGAGACGGCGAAATGCAGGTGGCGCTGATATCACTAACGGCCAAATTAATATAATTTTTTTAGTCATCTATCATAACATTGATAATAAATGATTTATTATTGAGTGCCGTTTGATTAGAAACACCCAATAATTTTACCAGCGATAACAATAAAAATATTGAATTATTAGTGCCATTTAGGGAATTTCTTTATAAAGGATAGAATGCCATCATAATATATAGGATAGAATGCCATTAGACTAAAAAGTCGATCTGAACATTAAAGTGCATATTTTTTAATGTATTGAAGACTGTGTACTAAAATAAATATTACCCTTCTCGTGTAAATAATATTACAAGTTATATATAATTACAAGGAATATATAATTACAAGGAATAAAAAAACACGACTGCCGTTACAAAAAGTGAACTACTGTATTTATCATTATTTTTATTTCGGTTTTTCTGTAAAATATTTTTGAAAATATATATTTATCTATGTGGATACATATATATTTTTTGAATGGACTCAATCAGGCCTTTCATTAAATATTAAACACAATACATTTATGTTAATTTATTGACATTTAAAGATTTGGACATTTAGATAACTATATACTTAATATTTGTATAGTAAAGGTACTCTATGATACTAGGGATGACATAACGATTCTAGCAGTATCACATTCTTCTAAATCAGTTCGAGCGTTTAGAAGTCATGGTGAAATAAAAACGAAAAACATACATTGATGAATCCTGAACACATTACATTCCTTTTTTGTGGGGCAGTGTAAAAGTAATTTTTGAGTAATAAAGTCGTGTAAAAGTAATAAGTGTAAGATTTCATTATTTTATACCATATAGGCGTGTTTAGAGCGGCTCCTACAGTGTGCCTTCTTCATGTTATACTACGAAAGTTTTACTACTATTTTACATGTTATACTACTATTTTAGGAACTATGAGTGCCATCTACACGTTGCGTTTCGTAGTAAAATACAGGTTTACATATCGTAGTCTTGAGCAATCTAATACGCTGTATAATCAATAATGATAGCTAACAACTAACACATCTTTTGGGTTTATCTTTGGGGCCATCCACATTATATATTTCGGACCCCCCCTCCCCCCCTTCCCTATGTCAACAGACGTAATCAGAGGCCTGACCCCTCCCCCTCCTCCCCCCAAGATTACGCAATCAACCGAATTTTCGGAAAATGTGAAGAATCGTGAACGTAAAGTGTTTGAAGACGGTAAGCGGTAAAAAACATTTTATATTACTTTTAAAAATGTACTTTATTAATGTAAAATAATTACAAAATCTCAACTTCTTTGGTTTATTTTACAAATCCTAATCTTCAGAACGCAGCGCTTCCAGGAACAGGGCCGGACGACTCAATCGCAGACGAGCGCGTAGAGTATCTACGCACATCGCGCGTGGAGGGAAGGGGGGGGGGGGGGTATATTTGGGGCGAGGTTTAAAGTAAAAAAAATGCGACGCCGTGACCAAAGTTGATTACTTAAGCAGGACGGGCACCCCTCTCCCACCACTTAATCAAGCAAAAGCCTCAGCTCCAACCTCCACCCCCTCGGTGATTACGTAATATGTGGATGGCCCTTTTCAAGGAGATTTCCTGTCCGTTTGAATCTTCGCCAAACTAAGTAGTTTTCAGGAGGCGCGTGAAATTCTACGGGCGGCTGCCCACCGGCAGCCGCCCGTAGAATTTGCCAAGACGAAAACCACCCCTACCCCTTCCGCTCTCCAATATTGCATTGCCCAACAAAAGTGCATTCTTGCACAACTTGCCCATTTATAAGTTGGTTGTCCTCGGCTGATACAGTTTGCGAGTAGCATGCAAATAACTAGAGGGCGGAGTGCCGAACGCGGCGCACAGTAAATCCGCTTGTAGTAACTAGGCAACAGTCAAAATGAGAATGTTACCCTTTTCTGTACATTAATTTGGACCAAACACGATCGCTAATACCTTAAAAGGTAAATATTTTTTTAAAACTTTAGAGCACAAACACAACACTAGACACAAAGACAAACAGATTCAACCAAAAATGAGGACTGTATACGGACAACGACACTACGCATATCTCGGACCTAAACTCTACAATATATTTAACTCGTACACAGGACAGATTTTAAACATAACCGACAACCAGTTCAAGAGACGGGTGTCTCATTGCCTCTCAAATTATACTAGAGATGAATGCGAAAGTATGATATATTAAAATATTTTATTTCTAACCACAAATTATAGGATATATAGATGTAAATTATGGATATACAGATATACAGATTATAATATTTTATATTTTATTATGTTATACTATATTATATATAAATATGATACATTATTTTATATGTTATATGATATGTTATTATATTGTAATATGTTATATTATATTATTTATATTATATTATGCTAAATTATATTACGTATTGTTTTTTTATGAGACGGAAGAAGGACAGCAGGCAAGGCGTACAGGCTCAGCAAATAATACCACAGAACTTTGTATTCATCACCCCAACACAGGCGTATACCTAGTGGGGTGATGTAATCCTGACAAGTTAATGCCCTTTCGCGATTTTCATCCTATGTATTCTTTTAAAATGTGTTAAAAAAATTAACGCAATCTTTTTTTATGTAACTATAAATAATAGGATAAATAAATAAATATTTAAATGAATTTCAGTATTTCTTTTTTTGTTTCATATCTAAAGACATGGTTTTATTACTTTCGCGGCCCACCAACGAACGAAGGGGGGATTAATTGCGAACGCGCTGAATGTTTTTTTCGAGTTAAAGAAGAAAATGTTCTGAGTGTTTTCTGTTATTATTACGGACTTAAAAAAATGGAGGACGTTATCAATTCGGTTTTATCTTTTTTTTAATGTTTGTTGCCTCAGAACTCTGCAATTTATGAACCGATTTAGAAAGTTCTTTTTTTATTCGAAGGGATAATATACTAACAGTTTGGTCTCATTTTTATCAAAATCCTGTTCTGATGATGGGATCCATGAGGAATTGAGGGAACTCCTAAAATTTTCATGTTGGTTCAATTCCGATAACATTTTTTTTATTTTTAAGGTAAGCATGACCTGATTCTACACCCTGGGTTGGCTCTCGACGAGGGAACTCCTCAACGGTCAAAAGCACATACCCCAATTTTTTTATACTCATTCAGTTATGATAGCCCGTTCTAATATTTGTCATGACATGGGTGCTGCACCCAGGGTTGGCTTCCGACGAGGGAACTCCTAAACGGTCATCACAGACACAAAATTTTGTATATGTATTCAATTACGACAGTTCGTTCTACGTTTCACTAAGGACTGCGGCACCCAGGGTTGGCTTTCAACGAGGGAACTCCTCAACGGTCAACAGCATTCATAAAATTTTGTATACGCATTCAATTATGATAGCCCGTTCTAAGTATCAACATGACATGGCTGCTGCACTTATAAAAAAATGGAATCGTGCATACGTTTTTCTTTTTGTTAAAATGTTGTCTATTATGTAATGACGTTTTTGCTTTCTCGCTGTGTTACTGGATTTGATTGGTTTTTACTTTACTTTGATTGGTTCAACTGTTAATCCAAACGGTTCAACTGGTAATTTAAATAATAACTTGCAATAAACCCTAGTTTCTTAATAAAACCCATTTACTTTTTTCAAGTAAGTAGTTTATTTCACAATATCACCCAAATGTACAAAACTTTGGATGTTTATAATTCCAATACGATATGTAACATTGAATTGAACTTTGATATTATTACTTATTAACATAAGCCAAACTAATTACTATAAGTCCCTTGTTACTATAAGTCCTCTCATACAAAAATGTCCATTGTTTTTTCACGAACTCGTGACTAAGACATATTTGACTTGTTTAACGGTGTTCTGTCCTGCTATAACAACGTTCTTTGATTATGGTAACCAGGAAAGTTTTGCACTTCATAAATAATTCATCCAGCATCTCCACATAAACTTTCTTTTGAGACACCCATGCATGCATGTATGCATGTATTTGTTGCATAACATTTGTTTCTAGAGATACCAATTTTTACACGACTGCCCAACAAAAAGGAGTGTAATGTGTTCAGGTTTCATCTGTGTATGTTTCGCGTTTCTTTAATGTACTATTTAGGTTAGCTGTAAGACATTGCCATGTGGCAATAAGCTCGCCTTTTTTGTATACTTTTGTATACTATAAGTGCAAATAAAGAGTTTATTATTATTATTATTATTACTATAACTTCTGAACGCTAGCTCTGAAGTAGAAGTATGTAGTATTGTTAATTATCAAGTATCATAAAGTACAATAACTGTTAAAATATTAAAAAAAATTGTGGTATAAATGTACAATTATCCAAACGTCAATCAATTAACATAAATATATCGTGTTTAGTGTCAAATAAATTGTCTGATTAAGTACATTCTGAAAATATATATTTATCTATATAGATATTTTATTAAAAACACCTATATATATATATATATATATATATATATATATATATATATATATATATATATATATATATATATATATATATATATATATATATATATATATATATATATATATATATATATATATATATATATATATATATATATATATATATATATATATATATATATATATATATATATATATATATATATATATATATATATATATATATATATATATATATATATATATATATATATATATATATATATATATATATATATATATATATATATATATATATATATATATATATATATATATATATATATATATATATATATATATATATATATATATATATATATATATATATATATATATATAATATATATATATATATATATATATATATATATATATATATATATATATATATATATATATATATATATAGATATATATATATATATATATATATATATATATATATATATATATATATATATATATATATATATTTTTTTCAAATTGAAATTATGTTAATCACTAAATAAATGAAATGATAAAATAATGAAAGGGCACTTATCTGGTCTGTGGTGACCAGGAGTGACTCCACGCCTTCTTCTTCTCCTCACTCAGTGTTTGCTGGTGCTTCCTGCTGTGGCACTAGAACCCGATCAAAATGGCAGTCTTTCACAGCGGCACACAACAATGCGAGACGAGAATGAATGCTGGAAAATAATAGGCGATTAGTGTTTCTTAAATATTAATGATTGTTATAAAATGTATATCAATATTTCGGCTCAGCCGTCGTCAAGATATGTGACATTTCTGAAATCGAACAATTCGTTGAAAATTTAAATTCAAGGAATCGAACAAAAAGAAATGGATTAATAATATTTTACACGATTTAGTTAAGGTACCGAAACCAACCGTGCAAAACGTTATTTTAAAATGAATGATAAAAATTAAAATAAAAAGCATTTGATGATTATGATAATATGATAAACCTTATTAATTTTGCCTATTGAGACCGGAACCTTTGCAAGCGCCTAAAATATAAATATAAGCCAATTCCCAAGATTTGACGTCCCTTTCTTGTGCATTATCACCAAGGCATTTTATTATTTTAACTTTAAAACATTGATCAAAAGATAAATTATGTGCCCTGGCATGCAAAGATATTGGGAGTTGGCTTTCATTTCCTACACTAGCCCTATGATTATTTAGTCTAATATTAAGTGGTGTTGTTGTTTCACCGATATAAAAGGCATCACAAGTCCTGCACAGAAGTTGATATACTATATTTTTTGAAATACAACTGCAATGAAAGGGAACCCTGTAACTATTAGTAGTATTTGGACTGGTAAAAAAAGGACTTAGATCTAACAGAGGACAAGTTTTACAACGTGGACGACCACAAGGTTGAAGACCATAAGTATTATTACCAATAGAGAAATTTTGATTATTTTTTGTTTTGTTTAATATTGATCTAATATTAGGTGGTCTGCGGAAAGATAAAATTGGCGGTGAATCTAAGAGATCCTTAGTGGATGCATCATTAGAAATGATGGGGAATAAATCAGATAATATATCTCGCAGTTTCTCAGCACCAGGAAAATAAGTGGTGCTAAGAAAGATTTTATTATTATTATTATTTTTATTTGAAGTAATTTTAAGTTTTGGTATATATTTTACTTCAGAGTTTAGAATATGTTTATCCAATAGAGGAGCAGGGTATTTTCTTTCAAGAAGAGATTGCTTTAGATTATTGAGATATTTATCTAAATTTTCTTTGTTGTTAACTAAACGGTGTCCGCGAATGGACATTGAATAGGGAATGGATCTCTTGGTGTGAAATGGATGACAGCTATCAAAGTGTAAATACTGTTCTTTATTTGTAGGTTTTATATGAATCGCGGTTTTAATTTTACCTTCGGAAATTGTTAAATCAACATCTAAGAAAGTAATTTGTGATTTAGAAATGGTATGAGTGAAATTCAAAGGGCCAAAATTATTTAGGTCGTCAAGAAAGGTTGTTAGAGTAGTTTGTCCGTGTGGCCAAATCATTACTATGTCGTCAATAAATCTATACCATAATATGGGTTTTAAATTTTGCGTTTGAAGAAAATTTTGCTCGAATAATCCCATGAAAAGGTTGGCATACGACGGTGCCATTCGCGTGCCCATAGCAGTCCCTTTAATTTGAAGATAAAATTCATCTTCAAAGGAGAAAGCATTACACGTTAAGACAAACTCGGCTAATTTGCAAAGAAAATCCGTAGAAGGTATTTGAGGATGAGGTCTCTCATCAAGAAAATAAGAAATTGCTTCCAATCCTAAATTATGAGGAATATTGGTATACAGGGATATGGCGTCAATAGTAACAAATAATAGGTCGTCTGACTTTGGAATTACAGTATTCTTTAAAATATCAATAAAATGATAGCTGTCTTTGATATGAGAATTAAATTTTTCACAAAAGGTTGTAAAAAATAATCTACAAAAGCCGAAATTCTTTCTGTCGGAGAGTTAAAGCTTGCGACTATTGGTCGTCCAGGATTATTAGGCTTGTGAATTTTAGGTAATAGATAAAAATTTGGAGTTCTGTTAGGATCAGGAATTAAAGTTTTAACATCTTCGTCTGATAATTTTTCATTTGATTTATTTTGTTCAATATATTTTTTTATTTTCACTGCAAAATTTTTGTTTGGATCTCTGGATAGTTTTTTATAGAAAGTTTCATCTCTAAGTTGTCTCAAGCCTTCAGTAACATAGTCAGTTTTGTTAAGTATGACAGTAGTGGAACCTTTATCAGCCGGCAAAATGACGATGCTGGTATCCTTGCTAAGACTCTCAAGAGCTGCACGTTCATCTACTGACAAGTTTGATGTTGGCTTGAGGCTATTTAGAAAAGATGGCTGTGTTACTTTGTTTAATAAAATAGTAATAAAATTTTCTACCGGATGATTTTTTGGTAATGGAGGGGGTTCTTTATTAGAGTGTGGACGAAATTGAGATAGTGCATTGTGTAATTTAATATTATTATTGTTATTCTTTTGATTTGAATGCCAAAATTCACGCCATCTTAAATTACGACAAAATTTAACAACATCATTACCAAAACTAAAATGGTTCACATTTTGAGTCGGTGTGAAATTTAGACCTTTAGATAATACTAAATATTCATAGTGGTTAATTACTTTGGATGACAAGTTTTTAACAGCATTTTTTTCTCTAGGAGATGGACCTTGTATATTATTAGAATATGATACTGATGGTGTTATACTGTTATTAATTTGGTTTACTAATGTGGCACGTATTGGTATGGAATCTGATACTAATGGAAATATATTGTTAGTAATTTGGTTTACTGATAGGGTGTGCATCGGAGAGGAAAGAGTACCTTGGTGAACTGCTGGGATAACATTTCGAAGTGAATTTGAATTCCTTGTTTTGTTAACATCGGAAAGACTGTAATTTGAAATGGAAACTGGATTCAAAATGTTTCGTGTATTGTTACTTGGGATAATGCAAATTTTCTGAAAGTTCTTTAGTAAATTAAGGAACTTTTTATCGTGTTTTAATCTAATATTTCGTAAATCTGTTACAGAATTGTTAACTATTTTATGAGCTTCTTGAAATAAGAAAGGAGAATGTGTTGTTATCATGTTAACATAAAAACACAGTGAGTTTAAATGTTTATCAACTAAAATTTGATATTCATTTCGCAAAACAGACGTAATTTCCATTGAATACCTTAAACGTATTGCGGTGAAATCATATTGAATTTCTGTACTAATTGCTGCGAAAGGAAATTTTGGTAATAACCCTTTAGGGCAAATGTTGTTTTCTAAACATTTAGAAGGAAATTCAACGTGTCCCGTGAATTTAGCTGTCTTAAGTGAATGGTAATTTATTTGGTTTAACCAATGAGTGTACATAATGGATGTGATTGCAACATAATTAAAATTAGGTAATATTTTAATATTTGATTGTAAATGTGTAAATTATTATTTTTCAAATTGAAATTATGTTAATCACTAAATAAATGAAATGATAAAATAATGAAAGGGCACTTATCTGGTCTGTGGTGACCAGGAGTGACTCCACGCCTTCTTCTTCTCCTCACTCAGTGTTTGCTGGTGCTTCCTGCTGTGGCACTAGAACCCGATCAAAATGGCAGTCTTTCACAGCGGCACACAACAATGCGAGACGACAATGAATGCTGGAAAATAATAGGCGATTAGTGTTTCTTAAATATTAATGATTGTTATAAAATGTATATCAATATTTCGGCTCAGCCGTCGTCAAGATATGTGACATTTCTGAAATCGAACAATTCGTTGAAAATTTAAATTCAAGGAATCGAACAAAAAGAAATGGATTAATAATATTTTACACGATTTAGTTAAGGTACCGAAACCAACCGTGCAAAACGTTATTTTAAAATGAATGATAAAAATTAAAATAAAAAGCATTTGATGATTATGATAATATGATAAACCTTATTAATTTTGCCTATTGAGACCTTTTGAGAATTTTTTGGTAAGAACCCCCTCCATTACCAAAAAATCATCCGGTAGAAAATTTTATTACTATTTTATTAAACAAAGTAACACAGCCATCTTTTCTAAATAGCCTCAAGCCAACATCAAACTTGTCAGTAGATGAACGTGCAGCTCTTGAGAGTCTTAGCAAGGATACCAGCATCGTCATTTTGCCGGCTGATAAAGGTTCCACTACTGTCATACTTAACAAAACTGACTATGTTACTGAAGGCTTGAGACAACTTAGAGATGAAACTTTCTATAAAAAACTATCCAGAGATCCAAACAAAAATTTTGCAGTGAAA